>OU862922.1:0-600000 GCA_917880885.1 Limnephilus marmoratus | reverse complement strand
TTGAAATAACCAGCAAGCACAAAAAAGTAAACTAAGCTTAGTCATTAGGTTTCCTGCGTAGTCATTTGTTGGACTCTTCTGTGCACGGACTAAATGTTCGTTTTTAACCGAACCATCATCCGCTCACTCATCGTTCACGTGTTCATTTACTGTAGTGAATATAATCCAAACTAATATTATAAATTATACGCAGTCACGCCTAAACCACTAAACTAATTTTAAAAATTCTTTCACCAATAGAAAGCTACATTATCAGCGAGTAACATAGGCTGTATATAATGGAACACATGCTAGTATAAAATATTTATAAAAGTGTCAAACTAAATACTATAACAAAATATTCAATTTTGGAAACAAGCTGAACTTTTTTCACCCGATTTGGGATTCACAGTTATGTTACGCAGCGAGAAATTCCCGCGCCATTGTAAAAACTGACTACTTCTTATTCGTAAACAGATTTCATTTTCGAAGACTAAAATAGCGGTACATACTATAATGCGGGTTGCCTGCCAGATTCATTTATTGACAAATCACTAAGAGAGACACGCCCATGCCACCTCCCCTCGCCCTTACGGGCAGGTCTGTGACTTAGTTACTCTGTGATAACTCCTAATTTTTTTTTGATAGAAAACTGAAGTTGTCAATTCAGATAAAATTTTGCCATTCAGAGACAATGAAATTGATTACATGTCTGTTCAAGAAAGAATTTCGATATTTGACAAAACAAATGATGTTGTTTAGTTGGTATTAGCTCACACAGCAAGTCAGCATCTCCAATAACCAAATTGTGCTTATATTCACTTGAAAGACAGAAGAAAATGTTTAGTGTTGAATCAAGATTTCAAATAAACAAGCTATCAATTGGAAGCGAAAATGGTACCAGATTTCTCAACAAAACAATAAATAAGACCGAAACCAGCCATTACTTTGAATTTATTCCTAAAATTCTGAACGACCCAAAACACATTGAGAACACCTAATTGCGGAGGCAAATACAATACACAAAAACCCTATTAATAGATAGAACTAAATGCCAAATTTTAACATTAATTTAACCAATTATTATACTGAAATATGTACCAGCCCAAAGAGAATTCGCGCTAGACACTGTGGGGTTGTCCTAAACATTGGCTAAAGGAGGAAGCGCAACACAGCATAATGACCCAAAAATGAATGACGATAATAAATAAGACTTTAATTTCTGCATGGACGGCAGATATTGCTCTGACTCCATACAGGATTCTAGTTTGATTAACCAAGTTGCTTTCAGGATTACTTTAAAAGATACATACATTAAATAATACCATTGATAAATAAAACATGGCAATACAACAACCTGATGGTTATAATAGTATGTAAGTTTTACTGCATATATAAAACATAAAAAATGGTGTCACCTCTGACATATCATGCCTCAAGAGGACAGGCAATGTTAACGTTGTGACATCATTTGAACATGCAGCCTTCAAAATATTCCTCAATCCAAGGATAGCCGGGTGGCGGGAATTTATATCTCCTGAAACGAGAAAGAATGTACATAAGTGAAAAACAGTCCTTAGAAACAAGATTCAATCGGAGGCGGTTCCTTGGTATGTACATTTGTGCATTGCACTACTTGTCTTCAACCTTCAAATAACTTACAATGACAATACATCTATGTCGCACTCGTCGATATACGAATGTATGTTCAGGTCGTAATTCCTGCCAGAAAGCGATTCTGTACCTTTTGTGGATCAACTATCAAATTTGCGTGATTGTCTTTGGATTGCAATTGCTTTTTCTATGGGCTGATATGTCAACTGTCGCCGATTTCAATTAGTTTAAAACATGAAATTCTGTAAGTATACACGATTAATTATTCATTTAATGTATGTTTAAAGTTGTATACTAAGGATTTGACATTTGCAAAGTTTCATTTCAATCTAAATATGCATGAATTACTTAGTTGGTCCAAATTGAGAACCTATTTAAGGCAAAGCCATTGCGGCAGTGTACATGTACAGAACAAATAATTATTTTGGGACGAAATACATTATTTATTCCACTAACCGCCGCACTTTTAGGCACGGATTACGGGAATTACATCTCATTTCAACCATTACTACAAGAAACAACTATTTATGTGCACAAAATAGGTTATTAGTAGTAGGCGGCTGGCAGAGGCAAAACAAAATTTCCAGAGCCGCTCATTATTATGGCCGGTTACAGTGCACGACCGACGGTCGGTGCGTACGGTCGGTCCTGACGATACGCATGCGTACAGTCAGTCCTGACGATTGCATACCACCGACCGACCGTCGGTGCGTACCGTCAGTTCACGCTTGACCAACAAGCTGACCGGACGTCGTACGCGAAATAGACGCGTTTACGAATAGTTTAATTGCTGCTTATTTTCTTCGTAGACGTATTAGGAACAGAAGATGTAGATATCACGTACATCCGATCGTCGCCCAAAGATCATTTCAAGGGGAATTCACTCGTCGGTCGACCGACGGTCCGCATGCGCACGCGCTCGACCGACGATTCTCGTACGCACTGCGTAGCGATATACGCATGCGTGCGGTCGGCCCTGCACTGAACGATTTATGAATTTTCATACAAATGACAAGCGCGACCGACGTACGCACCGACCGTCGGTCGAGCACTGTAACCGGCCTAAAGGCAAAACAATTAAATTATAATTATTTAACCGGTCATATTTGTTTTATGGGTTCAACAGACTTAGCTATAAAAGAACATTTGGTTTTGGCCTATTTCAGCATATCGCTCGCCATATATTCCCAATGTTTTTGCCTCCGCCAGCCGCCTACTAGTTATTAGATTCTTAATTTGGGCAAACTAAGTAATTCATGCATATTGAGATTTAAACTTCGCAAACGTCAAATCCATGGTATACAACTTTAAACATACTTTAAATGAATAAATATTCGTGTATACTTACTAATTGAAATCAGAAATGAAACTAACTGACATATCAGCCCACAGAAAACGCAATTGTAAGCCATAGACAATTACACAAATTTGACAGTCGATTAGGATGGAATCGTTTCTGAATCCACAAAAGATACAGAATCGCATGGCAGGTCATCATTTGAGCTATCTTCCAGTACAAACTCAAACGAGTCGTGCACAAAACAGTGTTTTACAATACTAAGAATCAGCATCGGGCGGTATCGAGACAGCTGGTGACATGAGAGACACAGATGGACGAGCGTACTTCAAAGAGTACATGAATTCTTAACACTACATTTTAATTATTAATTTTTGCATTTCAAAATTTTAATTTCCATTTTTATTTCTATTTTTCTTTAAAATATTTTTTTTTTTTTCTCTTAGTTTTTCACTTAATTTTATTTATGTTTTAATTTTAATTTATATACCTAGGGGTCGTCCATTAATCACGTGAGGCTCAAAAGGGGGGGGTGGGGTTCGGGAAAAATCACGAAATATCACCGGGGGGGGGGGGGGGGGGGTATAATGAGATATCACATGTATTTATTTTTCGTGATAATATTCTGAAAATTTCATAATACTTTGTACTAAAAAAAATACACGTGATTTGGGGGGGGAGGGGGGGGGTTAAAAAATTGCTAAAAAACATCACGTGATTAATGGACGACCCCCTATGTAACTAATAAAAATTTCATGAAATAAATAGATAACGTAATAACCATAAAGGAGTGTTAGAGCAATGCAGATATATAACTCATCCCATGCATTATCAACGACAATGAATTTGAACAGTTCTGTGAGATTTTCAGTGATGAATTACATGTCCTTTACTCTTGAGGTGATTTTGCGAACATTGACGGAGCAGTATTATTTATTAAACTATTTCACAAATGTAACTTTGTGGAGTAAATGTATTGCAGTACCCTCTTTAAATAATTTTCTATACATATATTACATACTAGGTGTTGCAGCGGGGGGCAAGTGATACCTCTCAATGGATCGAGGGATCAACTGTTGCTGTATGTTGTGGACTGTATGCGGTTCTTATCTACCTATTTTATTATGTTTTAATCGCACTTACCCAGACTGCTTCCCTCTTCGTTCAGTGTTCACTGGAAAGGTAGGTATGTTAGTTTGGAGAGATTCTGGAAGGGAATGGCGATTGGGAAGGAACGTTTGATCTCGAAATAATAAGCGAGAATAGGTGACGCGTGGCGATGGTACTTGCGAATAGCTGCGAGAATTAAAGTTCTGTTTGCGGTTTGATTATTACAACTGTAAAAGCGGTGCGGTATTTAGGACTTGTGTCCTTTGCGGCGAGGTGAATTCAACTGAACTAATTATGGCAGAGGGCATACAATTGGTATTTTAGAAAGAACCACATGTAACAATAAAGGCGCGAACACTAGGTATGTTTATTTTAAAAGCGAAATGTATTGGTAACGGGTCACGGGCAATCCCTGGTACCTGATGACATAAAATGTAATTATGGATAATAGACAACAGGATTTTATGTGTACCTGATCTGAGAGAAGATTCATCAGCCATGAGATGGAACAGGATGTGAACCTCGGCCAGGTTGGAGTGTTTGGTGATGTAGCTGTCTCCGGTTTGAAGATATTTGCTAATCTCTCTAGTCCTCCGGTAGGACATGCCGTCGGGGTGGCCGTACTCAGACAAATTCCTCACACGCTGGGAATTTCTCCGAGAAACCTGAGAATGACAAAATCTTCATTGTAATATTACATATATACATTTATGTTATTACATATTTAACCTCAAATAATCTCAGTATCACCCTGGTATAACACCATCTTTCAGAATTGAAATGTTGTCTGAAATGGCTTTAGCCATGTTTGGTGATCAGATATGAATTGTCAAGTACTTCCCCTCCCCAATACCTTTAGTTCACAACATACCCCAATGGGAGATGCCATAGTCTCACTGACTCCCTATCATTAGTTATAGACTCTTTTTTTTTTAAATAAAACAATTTATTTATTTTATTTATTTATTTTATTTTAAATGCACATTTACAGTTATACATAACCAATAATAAACATACATTTTATTTTATTAAGTAATAATAGCGTTTTTGAATTGATCAATATTTATCGTTATATATTTTTGGGGTGTTGTGCCGTGTTGCGCTACCTCCTTCTTTAGCCAACGTTTCGGACATCGTTGCAGTGTCCATCATCAGGGCAGATCCGGCAGATCCGGTAGATGTGTTGATGGACACTGCAACTCTGATGATGGACACTGCAACGATGTCCGAAACGTTGGCTAAAGAAGGAGGTAGCGCAACACGGCACAACACCCCAAAAATATATAACGAAAATGCTTCTGGCCGTGAAAATCTTAAAACTTATCTGATCAATATTTAGTTTAAAAATATCTATATCAGGGGGCAGGAAATTTAGTAAAATAATCATTTTTCCGAGCGTCATTACTAATGGTAAGTTAGTTCTGCATCTCGGAACAACAAAAGTTCTGTGTCTGCGTGCTCTTGTGAAGTTGTCGGGGACATAAAACTCAAATTTTTGTAATATATCGGGAATACAGATGTTACCGTTTAAAAGTTTATATGCTGTTGTCAGCAAAGCAGTTTTCCTTCTTTCGGCGAGGCTATTAATACCCAGCATGCCGGACAAAAAGGCTGATGGATATAACCAGGGATAATATCCGAAGTCTCTAAGATACAAATATCTCAGAAACTTCTTTTGCACTTTCTCAATCATTTGAGAGTATGTTAAATCCACTGGTCCCCATATTACTGAACCACTTTCCAAAATGCTACGTACTAAGCTATAGTATAGCAAACGAATCGCGGCTGAGCTGCAAAAGTGTCTGGAGTTGCTTAGCACAAATCCTAGCATTCTTAGAGCTTTGCTGCATATCGTCTCTATGTGGACGTGAAATGTTAGGTGCGCATCAAATGTGATTCCCAAATCTCTCAAAATAACAATGTGCTGAAGAGACGAATAAGACATTTTGTAGTTATAGTAAATCGTTTTGTTCGCCTTGGTGTAGCACATGATAGAGCATTTCTTAATATTAAATCCTAATTTATTGGTGTGACTCCATTCGACGATAGAATTTATATCACTTTGTAGCTGCAAGCAATTTTCCAAAGATTTTATTAAAAGGAATAATTTAAGGTCATCCGCGAATAAGAGAAATTTAGAAAATTTTATGCAATGATAAATGTCGTTGATAAATAGCGAGAAAAGTAAGGGTCCAAGATTTGACCCCTGCGGAACTCCAGAGTTTGTGATGAAGTTGGAAGATTGAAATATACCATAAGTTACATATTGCTGTCTGTTTGAGAAATAACTTAGAAATAGACGCAGAAGTTTCGCTGAAAATCCAAATTGGTCGAGTTTATTTAGGAGAATAAGCGGATCTACCGAGTCAAAGGCTTTTGCGAAGTCGTTGTATGATACATCTACTTGATTGTTGCTATCAAGAGCTTGAGATATGTACTCCGTAAAAACCATTAGATTAGACACAGTAGATCTGCCAGACCTAAAACCGTGTTGCTGGTCAATTATAAAGGGTTCAACTTGGGTATAAATGAATTTATGAATTATTAGTTCAAACAACTTGGCTGGAGAGGATAGGATCGCCACTGGTCTGTAATTAGAGACTGGAGCCTTATCACTAGTTTTATGTAACGGTGTAACTTTCGAGATCTTCCACACGTCTGGGAATATTCCGGAGTTAGGTGAGAGATTATAAATATACGCGAGAGGTGTTAATAAGGGCTCAAAACAGCCCTTTAATACGAATGACGGAATAAGATCCGGTCCAAAAGAAGTTTTGGCTTTTAATTTTTTAGCAGCCGCGGTGATGTCAATGTTTGTGATTTTTTTTTTTTTTTTTTTTTTATTAGCAAAATTTTTTGATACATGGGAATAGGTACAAACATAATAACATAAAATATAAGAGAGTAACAAAAAAGATCCCACAAAGGCGAAGCCTGTGCGTGGGTATTATATTATGTGGATATTAAACAGTGGTGGTTAAAATAGAATTTAAAAATATATATACATAGTGTCTTTAGAGATCAACATGATCGATTTTACAGGAGATTATTGTGAGATTTCTTAAAATTAAAGAAATGTACATATAATAACGTATGTTTTGAATATCAACATTCTGCGCTATTAGTGGTGTTTTTTTTCCAGGTATAAAAGATTTCAAGTCCGCAGCTTCCTTACTATAAGTTGATTTAAAATAGTCTGCAAATGCTTCTGGAATATCTGCTCCCGAGAAAGACTGATTATTCCAAGTAACATGGTCAACAAACCCGCCATCACTTCTCTTGGATGAGATATATTTCCAGAAAGATTTGGGATCACATTTAATATTTTTTTCAACAGAATTAATATATTGCACATGTGCTAATCGAATATTGCGTTTTATTTTTGTTCTAAGTAGACAAAACATGTCACGTTCACTTACCATTCCAGTTTTCTTCCATTTTTTGTAATGTTTGAATTTGAGCTTTATGTCGCTAACAACCTCACTAGAAAACCATTTAGGATATTTCCTACCATTCCTCGGAGCGCGCTTAATTTTGAAACACATATCAAAGTATTTATAAATTATAGAATAAAAAAGGTTTGTCGCTAAATTAACATCATTTATGTCCTTCAAAGGCTGCCAATCATGAGATTGTAAATGGCAATAAAGAGCCTTAAAATCACCATGTTCGAAGTTCCATCCTCGCCTAACACTATTATCAGTATTATTCAAGAAGTTTCGTGTTTGACAATTGGTTGTGTTTTTGTTCGGCGAAATCTCTATACATAACGATGGATGATAAACGTCTTCTTTGACTAGTGAGTATAAGGATTTGTATACTTTTAAATTAAAGTTACTGAGTACAATGTCCAGCGTGCCTCCCTTCACATTTGTAATAGAGTTACTCTGCTTCATTTGAAAAAGATTCATAAAATATAGGAGATCCATTTGGGTGCCTTTGTTACTTGAGTTCAGATTAAAGTCGCCAATCACCACAATTTTTTTATTAATTAAAAAATTGTAGTTCTCTGTAACCTTATCAAAAAAATCGGAATATGTTTTATTTGGCGACGCCGGCAGAATGTACACAACACAAATGTAAATTACACCAAAAACACTTAGGTATGTCTTTATCCACATATTTTCGTCTTCACTTTCCAGATAGGTAAGTCTCTGGGTTAGGGTGGCGCGGTCACGTCTCGCGGCTAGCAGTACTCCTCCTCCCCTTGAATGACCCGAGGTTCTATCCTTTCTGAAGACGTCATACCGTTGATCGAAGAGTTGACCATTGTAAATGCTGTCATTAAGCCATGTCTCTGAAAGTAATATAAGGTCGTTGTTTTGTAGTATTACACTTTCTATGAAATCATCAGTCTTGGATCTTAATCCCCGCACATTTTGATAGTAAATTGTGCAAGGGAGAGAATTCGTTTTTAGGGGGTTCTCTAGTCATTTCGGGGCGGCATCATCGTTCGGTTTGGGCCGGTTTTGGTTAGTATCAATTGGATTTTGTCTCGGTTTTATGTATCGATAATGTCTTATCGGTACTCCTCTAGGCCATAAATTTTCCTGAAAGAGTTTATCATACAGATCTTCCGTTACACCTATCCTGAAAGCTGCATATTCTTGAGAATGCGCGATGAATTTTTGAATTTCGCATTTCGGTATTTTATTTTTCTCCAAGTGCGCCCGAATCTCTTCTTCTGTTGTGTCCTTCAAAATTCGGGACACAATAATATTCCTTATCCTTGGAAATGCTTTTACACTTGAAGACTTATCGGAGTTCCCGACAATTAAGTTCTTCGCTGTCCGTTGTCTGCCTTTAACGTTCGTCCATTCTTCCTGATTAGGAGCGGTTTTCGATTCGTGCTCGGAACTTGGAATGTGTGGTTCCGTCGTGTGTGTTTTAGGGGTCGCGCCGCTAAAAGATGCGGTTTCAAATTGAATGTCGTTATTTTTAGCTTTGGTGGCCGCCCTAGTACGCATCCTTTCCTTGGTTTGTGCCACTGCGGACGGATTAGCGGGCGGGATGTGGGTGACCGCGGGGGCCGCTACGTCAGCCCAGCGCTGTGTAGATGGATTCGTAGGTAGTACATTTTTGTCTTTTTTGTCACCTGGTGATTCAATGTTGCTTCTATGGCTTTTACACGGTCCAACAACTCGTTTATCATCCTGCTTTGCTCGAGAATGATGCTCCTCAGTTCGATGAGCACGGCGTCACTCATTATTCCTTCCAAGAGTGAATAAAACTCACGAAAAAATTTTTTGAATGACAGCGCGACGGTAAGACGTGTGTATCGCGCGACGGTGTATCGGTCAGATCTTTGTATACACCACTTTTATTTTTATACTTTAGGCCGACCGGGTTTCGCTACAACCGTAGCTTCATCAGGGCAGTATAATACTCTACTAACATTAGGTTACATTTGTGTTATAATATATATATATATATATATTTATTGATAAATAACACGTCCGTTCCCTTCCCAATTCTCCATCTATGCCTCCTTCTTCTTCCTCCACTTGACAAGTCCAGCCCATTTTTGATAAATTATATATTATAACACAAATGTAACCTAATGTTGTAGAGTATTATACTGCCCTGATGAAGCTACGGTTGTAGCGAAACCCGGTTGGCATAAAGTATAAAAATAAAAGTGGTGTTTACAAAGTTATTGTTTTATTTTAAATTAATAATGTCACATCACAAAGTATCCGCTTCATATGAACAAAAAAAAAAAAATCTTTTTTTTTAACTTCACAAATTCATAATATAAAAAAATGCAGCACTTTATTTTATTACTAACTACATATTTAAAACCTTTTTAACAGCAACTTATAACTAACAAATTGTAACCAACAACTTTTCAATCAACAATAGAAAATAAGTTATGCAATGATTAACAAGTGTTGTATTATATGCAAAATGACACATTATTGTACATTCAAAGCCGCTTTATGTTAATAATGCTACATTGAATATAGTCATCAAGTACTAATTATTGAATAAGCATAGTCGACCATTTGGTATTTCATCATTTTGTAAATTTGTTTGTGTTCTTTTCCCATTTTCAAAAATCTGCTGCATCCACTAAGCAAGCCTTAGTCCATCCGCTCATGGGACAACTGAAAAAAAAAACAATTGGCAACACAATCGCTATTCACGGGAAAGCAACTTGCGAATTTCACTGGTTGTCCGCACACAGGCAACTTGTTAAAGGCCAGTTGTCAAGGGCGACGTCGCAACTCGCAGTGCTAGTCGCTACGCCCGGCGCATTTCAGTTGACAGGTTGCCATTGCTGCGCCTCACGATCTGTCAAGTTTTCGAATAATTTGCGATATGTCAGAGCACGAAAATATCGAATTTGTTCAGGAGGTTGTTAAATTATTATTGTATATTAACCGCTCAGGTATTTTGCGATTGTGCAAGTTTTATGTCTTAAACGAACTGTCAGATTTGTAAAAACTTTGTATTGGATAAGTTTTAAGATTTTCACGGCCAAAAGCATTTTCGTTATTTGTTTTTGGGGTGTTATGCCGTGTTGCGCTACCTCCTTCTTTAGCCAACGTTTCGGACATCGTTGCAGTGTCCATCATCATCTACCGGATCTGCCGGATCTGCCCTGATGATGGACACTGCAACGATGTCCAAAACGTTGGCTAAAGAAGGAGGTAGTGCAACACGGCATAACACCCCAAAAACAAATAACGAAAAAACTTTGTACTGTTTCCGCTTCGCAATTAAAGCTCTGTAAATGAAGCATTTCTGAATGTATCCAAATACCAAAAACTGTTTTTGAAAGGTTATGAAATAAGCTTTCATATTGTTATATTTAAATATTACATTTAAATATTCAAATTTAGAATGCAAACAAAACAAAATTGTAAAAATGACTCACATGATGTTTTTATGTGATACTAAAATTTATGTGGTACTAAAATCACGGATTATGTTAAAAAAAAAAAACACTTATTCTATTTTTGTTATTAGTTTTTTGGGTATTATGCCGTGTTGCGCTACCTCCTTCTTTAGCCAACATTTCGGACAGCGTTGCAGTGTCCATCATCAGGGCAGATGTGTAGACTACACGGTGATTTGACGGGTGAAAACTGTTTCTACAAAATAAGTATTTTTTTATGTACTTCTATGGACAACTTTGAATAGAGATGTGAAACTTGATTCAATATAGATCCTCTACTTTTTGTTTTAGGGTTGTCACTAGAACAATAAGAGAGTTATAAATATTTCTGTTGGAACACACGCGTTAGAGTGAAAACACGCATATTGTACTTGACTGCTATTGTTATACTGTCATGTAAGCACGCTTACGGGTCGGAGTGGTAAAGGAAGATAATTGATAAAGTATTAATAAATTAACTAAATAACTGAATTCATAAAGTTGAGTTGCGTCATGAAATGAGTTGCCAACCAGTTTTCGGTTTCCCCAAGAGTAAAGGCCCTTACTTTGACAAGATGGCTAACTTTGAATACGGTTCAGAAAAGATTATTTTTTCAAGGCCCCAGTCCACGTTGGCCCAACGCGCTCGGCCAACGCGTTGACCAGATTTTTGTGGTACCGTTCACACATTGGCGTGTCTCATTCTGCGTTGGTCGCTGGATGGAGATGGACGTTAGCGGGGCCGCTGCAATATACTTGTACAGCGCAATGTGATTTATTCTGTATGTAGCCAGTAATTACTCTTTTTTAAAATCAGTTAGTGGAATATTCATATTATCTGCTATTCTACTCCAAGCATCATTAACCTGACATATTTTTTTTGGTAGGTATACTTACAGACCACTACTATAGAACAGTCCAATAATATTTCAAGAGGTTTAAATAACCAATCAATATTGATATGAATTATCATTATTACTGTCCGACCGAAACAGGACTTTCCACCGAAACTGAAACCGAATCTTCAGTTTTTAGACATGTTAAAAATCGATTGTTTACTGTTATTTGCTTATTATTCGGCCAGTTAACACGTGTTAAATAAATAAATAAAAAACAGTAATCGAAGTACGTGAAAAAATAATATTTATTTATATTACTTCTACAAAACCAACAAAATTTATAAAAAATAACAAAAAGCGTTAACTCAATTTGGGAGGCGGGAATGGGTACCTTCATTGGATAACCAACACACCTGGCATAGATCACCCCAAGTGGTTCGCTACGTTTGGTGATTAAGCAGGGGTGCCCGGGTTCATGGGATGCGGTTTGTCTAGGTTTGATGACCAGGACACACTGAACGCCAGATTCCTACCCACCCCTTAAACCCTTTTCCCAGAACTCTCCTCTCCTTCCTTTCCTTAAACAACCCTCCACACAGCATCCCCAAAGATGACATAGACCCTGGGGGAAATTATTTTCCTCCTATATTTCAAGAGGTTTAAATAACCCTTCAATATTAACATGAATTATTAATATGAATATTGATATTTTTGAAATCGGTCCAGTAGTTTTTGAGTTTATTCATTACAAACTACAAAAATACAAATCATTCCTCATTATTATATTAGTGTGATTATCATTACTCTGAAATGGCAACTTAACATGTATTATTTAAAATATATTAATTGTGATAATAATCAATTAGCCTAAACAATTTTCCTCATTACTCCATGACGCCATGTTCGTGAAACAATCGTTGGAACAATTAAGCGCGACAAACAGCGTCCGCTTCGGCCGACGCGTGTCTGTGAACTGAGTGCTCGGCCAACGTGTGAACGCTGTTTGTGGCTTGCGACAAATTCCTTTGATTTGTGGACGAAAAACCGACACCCGTCGGCTCGCCGGCGAGCGTTGGCCGCAAACGACAAATACACATAAAATGCTCCTGTACACGTTGACCCAACGCGTTGGCCGAGCGCGTTGGGCCAACGTGGACTGGGGCCTTCAAATGTGAAATCCTTACATTTATTTAGACTTTCTTATTCGCATTTTTCAATATTATAGCACCTACCCACCTGAAGAAAGTTTGAAAAAAGAATTGCCTTAATATAATTTCTTACGTAACGATACGATACGATTCGTATCCTTACACAAAATGCCCCTGTACACGTTGACCCAACGCGTTGGCCGAGCGCGTTGGGCCAACGTGGACTGGGGCCTTCAAATTTGAAATCCTTACATTTATTTAGACTTTCTTATTCGCATTTTTCAATATTATAGCACCTACCCACCTGAAGAAAGTTTGAAAAGAGAATTGCCTTAATATAATTTCTTACGTAACATTAAAAAACTGATAATGTAACTAATTAAAAAAAAAAAACTGAAAATGTAAATTATTTTTAAAATATGTTTATTTAAGAATTGGTCAAAATAATTAATTTAAAAAAAAAAAAATTCCTTATTTGAAATCAAAAAATGTTAAATAAAATGTACAGTTTATAATTAAGTAGGAACCAAGCATTTACATAAATTTATCTGACTGTAAAAAAAATACAAATATATATAGCATATTTCAAAATTTATCTCTAAACTAGTGCATTTGTGTGGTAACCCGAAAGAGTATTAATTTTTTTCATGCTTATCTGCATCATCACCCGAGGAAACAGTTAAGTTAAGTATAAGCAGTTTAGTTAATTAAGCAGTAAACTGTAATTTAGATTACCCCTCGTGTCAACAAGAATTTGGTAAAGATAACTTACGGGAAGTTTAACATCCTCGACGATCTTGTCCAGCTGCTGATCTATGCTGGGGAAGTGAAACTCGGTGCTCTGGTGGGCAGCGCGGGCAATGCGCTTGGCCAGCCCCGAGTAGTGCGGAGGGGGTGAATCCACTAGTACCACCAGCCCGCACAGGTCGCTGGAGTACAGCCCCAGGGCAGTCTGCAGGCGGCGCGGAGCGTCCATGGCACTAGGCACACAACACCACATCATCAAAAAATTGTCATCACGGCGCTACAAACCAGGGTGGGATTTGGCCTCCTTCAGAAAAATTCTTCTCTGGCTGCAGTACCTCGCCATTTGACACCAGTCCAGTTTGCCTCTGGTTCATTGCCATGGGTACATCCACATAATTAAATCAATTCATCCATAGAATAAAGAATAACACAAGAAGTGTCTTGTATAATTCCATATAAAACTGTGATTCACCATGATTACCATAATTCAAATGGGATGACGATATACAATTTCAGGCAAGGGTAAGTGAGACAGATCGATTGCTAAATGGTCTAGAACCAAAAGGTACTCAGTGCCACATTTGTTTCCATTCAAATTTATACGGAAAGCACTTCTTGCATTATATTCTTTATTCTATGAATTCTATTGTCCAACCGAAACAGGACTTTCCACCGAAACCGAAACCGAAACTTTTTTAGACACGTTAAAAATCGATTGTTTACTGTTATTTGGCTTATTTTTACACTTATTCAGACAGTTAACACGTATTATATTAAATAAATAAAAAAAAACTTTAATTGAAGTATGAGACAAAATAATAATATTTTTTTTTATTACTTCTTTAAAACAAACAAAATTTATAAAAAATAACAAAACATGTTAACTACTTCTTGGAACAAATATTTGTCAATAATCAACACTTACTTTATAAAAAAAGGACCTCATTAATTGAGTATTTTAATTTTTATTGCGTTTACAATCACAAAATTCCTTTTATAAGTGTTAAATGAAATAAAAAAACAATAATTGAAGGATGTAAAAAATATATATTTATTTTTTTGATATTACTGCTATAAAATAAATCAAAATTAACAAACATGTTAACTACTTCTTGGAACAAACATTTGTCAATAATCAACACAATATTAATAGAATATTTTGTTGATGATGGCGAGTGACACGCGAGCCACGAACTCACCCGAAGTCAGCCGAACCAGAAGTTCCAGTATTGGCAGATTTTCTGCCGAAATCGAAACTGATGCTGAAACTAGATTTTTTGCCGACACCGACCCTTCAGTCGGTCACTAATGAATTCATATATTTATATGAAGAAAAATGTATGTAGTGGCATAGCTCTAACTTTTATACAAATCTTCAGTTTTATTCCAAGATTGATGAAATTTTGCACACTTGACCTTCAAAATAGGAGGAAGGAGACTGTCTACTTGAGCTTTGGAAAATCCACCCCATCCCCTTTTCCGCCCCTTCAGGCAATTTTTGATATTTAATTGAAAATTAAATATTATTATTGAAAATTACTGTCTACATCTGATTTGAAAAAGTCTGCGTAAATCCCGGGCAACGCTGGGGACTTCTCCCTCCTCCATCCTCTCAAAAAGATCCTTCATACATCATCCGAAAGAAAGGGAAATTATTTTCCTCAGGGCCTCCTATGTGGAGTTAATGTAAAAAAAATTAAGTTTGAGAATTTTGCATACGGAGTGTTAAGAGATGTAGTTGACTAACTTTAACCAGCAATTTCTGACAGTATTTGAAGTAAAAAATGTAAATGAAAGATGGTCTCCGGCGATATTTGTGATTTTTTTTTTCTCAATTAAAAACATAAAAAATCAGTAGGTATTGTACAGTTGTGGGTGGGTTGAGGGGTTGGCTGGTTACTTGGCTGAGTGACATGTGGAAGATTTTTTGTTTGATTTTGAAGAAAAAAATAAAAAGTCACCAGAGACCAAAATTTAACTTACATTTTTCACTCCAAATAATGTCAGGAATCAGTATGTCCCTTGACACCCTGTATATTAGTGATGTAACAAACCATCTAATTGTCATGCAGATTTAAAATGTATATTGATTAGTTCTTCGATCCGGAATACTTTCTCATCCCGCATCGCTTCGTCTCTTACTAATTAGGGCTTGGGATGCTATTGGTTGGTTTATCACCCGCCGCTCAGGATTACAGATGTGATCCCTGGAAGGGATGTCACAGCTCTGATGACCGAGAAAAGGTCAAATTTTAGCACTAGCGAGCATGTCGCTTCCCGGTGCTTACCGCGCTACTTCAAGTGAACCTCTTGCAGGATTGACTCAAAAGACGCTTCGTAAGCCGTCAGCTTCGGAATTCAGCTAACCCAGAGGGAGAAATTTCATTGAAACCCTTTCAGTAAAAGAAGAGTCAAGCGAACAATTAGGTTTCCTTTGAGGACCGACACAGATGTAACTTGTTTCTCAGTGAACCCAAGTTTATTACACTCTCCTGCTTTTGTTGAAAATAATAAAGGAGCTGAAGTACTAATGCTTGCAGTACTTCAGCTTTCCCATTATGCTTATAGAATGAGAATGAGAATGAGCATAGGCTCATCCAAGCCTTTGAGTCACTTCTACTGGGGCGCTATTTGTCCCGCCCTGGGGTTATAACTAACCTGTCTTTGGTAGGCTTGACTTTGCAGAATCTCATGACGTCAGCGGACATGATGCGGATGTTGTGCATCTGCTTGAGCTGCGAGCCGAGGTGGATGGTAAAGCTCTCCTCCAGCAGGCGCTGGTCATGGGGACCCGGCCGGGGACTCTTCGTCTCCTCGCCCAGTGAGGGCAGCCCGGGACACTGACTCAGGGGAGAGTTGCTGGAAACAACAACATTTTTCGTGTTAATATGCATACCAAAGATGTTTAAATTGATAGGACAGACAATCAGGAAAAGGTGAATAAATCAAATTACGCGAAGCGTGGGAGCCAGCGTGACCATCTCCCTTTCTGTGATTTGTCAATAAATTGATCTGACAGCTCAGGCAGGCAGCTCGTATCGCAATATCACTATTGAGTCCTCGAAAATAAAATCTGCTTACGAATTACTAGTCCACTATATAATGGAGTGTAGATTGCTTGCAGCGTAAAACACTTAAGGTTAAACGTCACATACGTTATAATCTACGCATTCACAGATGGCGCCAATTAAATTATTTGACGTTTTTAATACTTTTTGTACGTTACGCTTCAAAATATTAAGGAAAATTTATTGTTTGCGTCCGTACATATTTAATATTCACTAGCGGACCCGGCCACGCGTTGCTGTGGCTAATAAAACAAAACGTCATCTACTGGATGGTTATCCAACCTTTATAACCACCGCCGTCTTTGAGTTTAATGCGAAGAGACAGACAGATGCCGCGGAGGACTTTAATTTATAATACGTAGAGATGGTGTGAAAGATTATAATAATGTGCATGAAATGCTTGGGGTAACTAACTTATTTAAGTTAATAAGGATTAATACTGTATCCGTCTAAATAACTTTTCAATCACCGCAATGTACGTAACCATTTTTTTAGAAGATAGAATGGGTATAGTAAGCTATCCGTAAAAGATAGATATATGCCTTCGCAGACTTTTTTGTAGATCTATAAAAGAGGAATATCCCACCATGCACTGTTTTGTTATATTCCAAAAGGATTAGGCAGCGTTTTCGATAAAAGCTACCAAGCGGCTTGACTTTTTCCGACACTTCTAACAATTATCGTCATGTTTCAACCAATTTACACAAATCCTTGACAAATTACATACCTAAACCTTCCTCACGAAACACTCTATCTATTAGTTTTAAGATTTTCACGGCCAGAAGCATTTTCGTTATATGTTTTTGGGGTGTTGTGCCGTGTTGCGCTACCTCCTTCTTTAGCCAACGTTTCGGACATCGTTGCAGTGTCCATCATCAGGGCAGATCCGGCACATCTACCGGATCTGCCGGATCTGCCCTGATGATGGACACTGCAACGATGTCCGAAACGTTGGCTAAAGAAGGAGGTAGCGCAACACGGCACAACACCCCAAAAACATATAACGAAAAAAAACTCTATCTATTGGTGAAAACCGCATGAAAATCCGTTTGGTAGTTTTCGAGTTTATCATGAACAGACAAACAGACAGACAGACAGACGACGCGGGGGACTTTAATTTATAATATGTAGAGATGTAGAGATATAAATAAATAGTTTTGTCCATAAACAAACTCAAATCTTTCAAGAAAGGCTGAAAAATAAAATATTGGATTGAGTCACCGATAAAAAATTGAATTTTTAGCCTCTCTTGAAAGATTTGGGTTTGTTTATGGACAAAACTATTTATTTATATTAATATTAAATATGTAAGGGGGCAAACAATAAATTTTCCTTAATATTTTAAAGCGTAACGTGCAAAAAGTATTAAAAAAATAAAATAATTTAATTGGCGCCATCTGTGATTGCGTAGATTATAATGTATGTGACGTTTAACCTTAATTACAAATCCCAAATCGGACAAAGAAAATTATGTTAGGAACTAGTTAAGTTAGGTTCGTTTTGTTATTTTTCTTCATTTTCTTCAATGTTCTGTTTTGCCATGGAACCATTCTAAGGAAGTATGTAATGTGTTACTTTGGAGTCTGTAGTTGGGAGTCAGTCTGCTGCGCCTCCAGCGTGTGCATAAGCCAGGTGCGGTACTCGGCCCTCTGCGCCTGTCTCAGGGCATCCAGCTCGGAGCCCCAGCGCCCCGCCACCATGCTCTGCTCCTCAAAGTGCTTGCCCGCCAGTTCGTTAATCTCCTCCTCGGTGATGTACGTGTGCAGCAAGCGCATCTTCTTCTCCATCTCTTCCGTCTGACTGGAAGATAAACAAAAAGAAGTATGTAATCAACTCCACGCTTTGACTGAACCATGAAATAGAAAATCTAATTGAAAATGAAACCATTGCAAGATTCAGTAGCTCCTAAAGAATTCGATGGGCTAGACACAACAACACGGCGCGGTCGGTCCATACATACTGTGGATACTGCGCTTCCCTTCTTTTCTACGTTTAAAATAAGTATAATAAATATTATTATTATTTTATTTTTATTTATTTTATTTTAAATACATAAACGGCTATACTGCCTTTTATAAATAAACATATAATAGAGTACAAAAGTAAGAAAAATAATATCATTACATAATAGTAGTTTTAAACTTAAAAATAACATACAATTATTTTATGTATCACAACAAAAAAGAACAATGAGAAATATCAACATTTCATTTCAACATGTCCATATTGCGTATTTAAAGTTACATTATGAAAAAAATAAAAAACTTAAAAACTGAAACTTAAAAATAACACGCAATTATTTTGTGTATCACAACAAAAAAGAACAATGAAAAATATCATCATTTCATTTCAACATGTCCATATTGAGTATATAAAGTTACATTATGGAAAAATAATTTTTGAGTGCATGTTTATATTGCGCTAATTTTAAGAAATAAATGTCGCCGATGTTAGCATATTTATTTCCCAAAATGTGTAATCGACTGATTGGTGAGTAATAATGTGATAATGTATGTGTGTTATTATAGTAGAACGGTAGTCAGTCTATTGTTAGCGCGACCAGGGCAATGAAATCGTATTAGTTCTATTAAATCAGGGGTATCCAAGACCGAGTGAATTATTTTATATAATATTAATAGATCACAAATTTTTCTGCGATCTGATAAATTTACGAGATTAGTCCAGTTTAATAACAAATTATAGTCCACGGATTCTCTTGGAATACCTAATTTAAAATTAATATACCTAAGGAATCTATGCTGGACTTTTTCAATCGCTTGAATATGGATATTGTAATGTGGAGCCCAAATCGTAGAGTTATATTCTAAAATGCTTCTCACTAGCGTTATGTATAAAATGCGAATAGTATCAATGTTACAAAATTGTTTGGTTATTCTAATAATAAATCCTAAAATTTTCATTGCTCTATTAATAATATTAGTTATATGGCTAATAAATGTAAGTTTTGAGTTAAAAATAATACCTAGATCATTTATTGTTTCTACTGAGTTTAATATAATTTTGTCAAGATTGTATTCATAAATGATCGGTTTCTTTATTTTATAAAATTTTATTATTTGACATTTACTAATGTTAAGTGCCAGTTTATTGCATATACACCAATTAAACAAGTTGTTTAAATTTTTTTGTAAAATTATGCAATCAGAAATATTTTTATTTTTTTTTATATAATTTTAAATCATCAGCAAATAACAGGATATCAACATCGGAAAAAAACGTCTTCAATGTCATTAATAAATAAAATAAACAGTATTGGTCCTAAATGGGAGCCCTGTGGCACACCACTAGTGGCAGAAAAGGCATCCGATATTACGTCATTTAACTTTACAAACAGTTGCCTATTTGTTAAATAACTCTCTACCCATTTAAGAAAGTTCCCGGTTATACCCATACTCCTTAATTTATTTATCAATATTTTATGACAAACTTTATCGAACGCCTTGCTGAAGTCAGTATATATCGAATCTACTTGACAAATCTGCAAAGGCATTCGCTATAAAGTTTTCATATATCAGTAGATTTGAAAAAAGCATACGACCGAGTCGACAGGAAAAAGCTATGGAAGGTTTTGTCCAAGTAGTGAATACAAATCTCATACAGGCAATTGCGTCTCTGTACGAGGGAAGCGTTGCGTGTGTTAGGGTGAACGGTGGTTTTACAGGGTGGTTTGACATCACAAAAGGTGTCAAGCAAGGCTGCGTAATGTCACCATGGTTATTCAATCTATACATGGATGCAAGAATTGAAAGAGGTGGGATTGGGCGCGAAATTGAGTAATCTGAAAGTATGTTGCCTGTTGTATGCTGATGGTGCGGTGCTGATTTCTAACACTATGGAAGATCTACAGTCTCTCGTATCTAGGATGAACGAAGTATGCATGAAGAATGAGTTAATGATGAATGTAAGTAAGTCTAAAGTCATGGTGTTTGAAAGAGAGAGTACGAAAACAGTATGCAACATAGTTGTGAATGATGAATACTTGGAGCAGGTGGATGAGTTTGTGTATCTGGGTAGTATGTTTACGAGAGATGGGAAGGCTGAAAGAGATATCGAAAGAAGGGTGAATGCCGGTAACTCCATTAATGGTGGACTGAATGCCGTTGGCGCTAATAAAAATCTGTCAAAAAAAGCGAAGCTAGCAGTCCACAATGGAGTCCTGGTACCTACCCTGATGTATGGCAGTGAGGCATGGAACTGGCAGAGGAAGGATGAAAGTAAACTGAATGCTGTTGAAATGAGATCCCTGAGACGTATGTGTGGTAAAACAATGTATGATCTGAGAAATGTGGATATCCGCAAAGAATGTAAGGCTGATGTAAGCATAATGTGTAAGATTAAGAAAGGGACCCTCAGATGGTTTGGGCATGTAGAGCGAATGAACGAAGGAAGTAGTGTAAGAAGAATATACGACGCGAATGTAAATGGTAGAAGAAGTCGGGGACGCCCGAGGAAGACATGGCACGATCAAGTGAATCAGATACTTGAGTCGGGTCATGTCAAAAGCCAGAATAATAGAAGAGAATGTATGAGACTATGTATGAATGTGAGTGAGGCAAAGAGTGTGTGCCAAGACGGAGTTGTTTGGCGGTCCGTCCTCTCTGCCTACCCCTGCGGGGAAACGGCGTGATGGTTAGTTAGTTAGTTAGATTTGTCAGAGTTGATCTATTCTTATTATTATGTATGTATTCAGAATTAAAAAGCCTTGGATTTATTTTTTTATAGCCGTAAACTGCACTAGATACTGCAATAACGACACCGCCACCGTCCCAATCTCAGAGACCAACGCTAACACGACACACGGACTAGGTCGAAATACATACGTAAAACACCAGCAAAACAGTGGATGCTCCGTTTATTCCGCTTTGAGTGAACAGAGTTTCAAACGAGTGTGATATATTCGATATTCGCGCATGCGCGTTTAGTCAAGCCTGTCAGGATTCCATTGGAGCATAGTAAGGCTGAACAAGGATTCCATTGGAGCTTAGTAAGGCTGAACAAGGATTCCATTGGAGCACAGTAAGGCTGAACAAGGATTCCATTGGAGCATAGTAAGGCTGAACAAGGATTCCATTGGAGCCTAGTAAGGCTGAACAAGGATTCCATTGGAGCATAGTAAGGCTGAACAAGGATTCCATTAGAGCATAGTAAGGCTGAACAAGGATTCCATTGGAGCATAGTAAGGCTGAACAAGGATTCCATTGGAGCATAGTAAGGCTGAACAAGGATTCCATTGGAGCATAGTAAGGCTGAACAAGGATTCCATTGGAGCATAGTAAGGCTGAACAAGGATTCCATTGGAGCATCCAACGCACAAAAAACTTCTTCAATGCTTAGGGGCATAGTGCACAGAATAGCTTATCCGAAGCGAGCGGGCTTGCAAAACCCGTAGACGAAAAGATTTTTCGCGATTTATAAATCTCATTTTAATTATATATAGTGTCATTTAAAAAATATGCAAAGACGTAGATGTAATCTAGACAACAACAACAAAACAAATCATAACCAACAAACAAAAATTTCGTTATCTAAACAATTAAAATAACGTAATATGCGTCATGTATAGATGATGCTCGTCTTTTAGGCACGCGATCGGTTGGCATGTGTACATGACGCTCGTCTCAAATAGGTTAATTTATTTTATACTCATACTTCTACTTTAAATAAATGTGTTAAAATAATATTCCTAAAATACTTAAGAATTGAAAAAAAGTCAAATCATGACCAAGTATGTAGTTTACTCAATAAATGTGACACATAGGCAGATCGAGGAAGAGATGGCCTGTGTAAACTAATTTAAGTGTGATGGATAGGCTTTAGGAATGGAGGCAAATGGCTCCATCGTGACAGAGATGTATATGAATATAAATACCCTCGACTCTGTGCAGAAACGGGCGGTCCGTTTGATAGATTCTCCCATCTTAACAGACGGATTGCAATCTTTAGAGCACAGGCGTCGGGTGGGAATGCTATCCTTGTTCTACCGGTATTACAATGGAAGATGCTCCGAGGAACTAGCATCATTGATCCCTTCGGCACCGGTGCATAGTCGGGAAACACGCCAAACGCGTGCCCAACATTTGTACACGGTTGACATTTGCCACATGAGAACGGGTCGTTTCTTCGACTCGTTCTTGTGTTCAACAGCTTGGCTGTGGAATTATTTGCCGGCCTCTGTGTTTCCTCCTTCCTACAACATGGGTCTCACAAGACCAATGTTCATTCCTTCCTTGCCTCAAAAAGACCCTCCACACAGCATCCCAGATGACATAGGCCCTGAGGGAAATTATTTTCCTCAGGGCCTCCTGCGTGGAGTTAACGTAAAAAAAAAAGAGATGTTGTCAGCTAAGTATCAATAATCACTTTGGATCTTACCTAGTTGTCATTTTCCTCACATCACTATCTCTCTGTTTGATAATATTCTGAACATAGAAAGCGTAGGAACTTTCCACTTGAAGGATTGACTCTAGTGCTGGGGAGTGAACCAGCTTGTGATAGGCCGCTGCAAACACCTCCTCATCGGAAGCCCCCTTCTGGTCGGCATACTCGACGGTCTCCTCTTTGTACGCCTTCTCCCAGTCTTTAATAATGGACTCCACGGAGAGCTCACCGTCTTTAGCCCACTGGATTAGGTTCTCATCTTCCTTGTTGCGGAAATCTCTGCTTTCTTTTCTAACAAAATCATCTAGGGTTTTCTCCAAATCTGAAATAGAAAAACAAACAAATTACTATATAAATTATTATATTAAATGTTCAATAATCCCGTACTATAAAAAACGCAAGGAATTAACCAAAACGCCACGGGAAAGCTCGGATTGTCCCCGAAGTGCTTATTAGGTTCTGCGCACTGAGAAATGGACTTTGATAGTTTGTGCGCTTGTCGGCTTAGTCGGCTATCATTCCAGTCCTGCTGGTCAGCGTGGGTGGTCGCCGGGTCGCATTTAAAGGATCCGGAATATTTTTTGTATTTTATTTCTGCAAATCTTAATTACTTTCATGTTTAAAGAATTCATTCATTTTGGTGAAGACAAAGTAACGACTATTATTTCCATTAGTAGGATTCGGGTGTAACTGGTGGGGACCGTCCCCATTGTCCCCCTGTGAAGAACCGCCACTGAGTGTGACTGATGTTTGAATTTATAAATGTATAGGAAATACATAAAAAGCACGGTAACCATTTCACACTCCGCACTTTTGTAATGCACAAATTTTGGAAATTACACTACATTTCAATTTTTTTTTTTGAAACACGCAATTCACCTTAAAGAGAGTGCTTTGTGACATTTCAACTTAATTACTAACTTAATTACAAGAAATGACTAATTACGTTTGGATAGATGCTAAGGGGCTATCCATAAATTAAGTCACACGAATTTCATGACTTTTGACCCCACCCCCGTCCCCGTCACACATCGTCACATTTGTGAGACCTCCTCCCCCCTAGTGTGACGTCACATTTTCTTAAAGAGAGTGCTTTGTGACATTTCAACTTAATTACTAACTTAATTACAAGAAATGACTAATTACGTTTGGATAGATGCTAAGGGGCTATCCATAAATTAAGTCACACGAATTTCATGACTTTTGACCCCACCCCCGTCCCCGTCACACATCGTCACATTTGTGAGACCTCCTCCCCCCTAGTGTGACGTCACATTTTCTTAAAGAGAGTGCTTTGTGACATTTCAACTTAATTACTAACTTAATTACAAGAAATGACTAATTACGTTTGGATAGATGCTAAGGGGCTATCCATAAATTAAGTCACACGAATTTCATGACTTTTGACCCCACCCCCGTCCCCGTCACACATCGTCACATTTGTGAGACCTCCTCCCCCCTAGTGTGACGTCACATTTTCTTAAAGAGAGTGCTTTGTGACATTTCAACTTAATTACTAACTTAATTACAAGAAATGACTAATTACGTTTGGATAGATGCTAAGGGGCTATCCATAAATTAAGTCACACGAATTTCATGACTTTTGACCCCACCCCCGTCCCCGTCACACATCGTCACATTTGTGAGACCTCCTCCCCCCTAGTGTGACGTCACATTTTCTTAAAGAGAGTGCTTTGTGACATTTCAACTTAATTACTAACTTAATTACAAGAAATGACTAATTACGTTTGGATAGATGCTAAGGGGCTATCCATAAATTAAGTCACACGAATTTCATGACTTTTGACCCCACCCCCGTCCCCGTCACACATCGTCACATTTGTGAGACCTCCTCCCCCCTAGTGTGACGTCACATTTTTTTGCAATTTTACTAAAAATAATCAAAACAGTAGTTAAAAATTTTTATCTATCTAAAAATATTCAAAACAGTACTTCAATTTTTTTTTTAAATGTGACATCACAGAGCTGATAACCCCCCATACCCCTTGTCACACAATTTCACACTTCTCTACTCCCCCCCCCCCTCCCCCCCTTGGTGTGACGTAATTTATGGATGGCCATCATTGGGCTACATAGTATAGTGCCGGATTAGTGAAAATCTTCTCATTTACAGACACAGCAATGCTTGATTGTGGTGTGAAGCAGAAAAGAAATATATCATGATTAAATCGACCACACAACTGAAGCACAATGTTTTCTCAAACAACAACAAAATCTTCTCATTTACAGACACAGCAATGCTTGATTGTGGTGTGAAGCAGAAAAGAAATATATCATGATTAAATCGACCACACAACTGAAGCACAATGTTTTCTCAAACAACAACAAAATCTTCTCATTTACAGACACAGCAATGCTTGATTGTGGTGTGAAGCAGAAAAGAAATATATCATGATTAAATCGACCACACAACTGAAGCACAATGTTTTCTCAAACAACAACAAAATTTTCTCATTTACAGACACAGCAATGCTTGATTGTGGTGTGAAGCAGAAAAGAAATATATCATGATTAAATCGACCACACAACTGAAGCACAATGTTTTCTCAAACAACAACAAAATTTTCATTATTTGTTTTTGGGGCGTTATGCCTTGTTGCCCTACCTCCTTCTTTAGCCAATGTTTCGGACAGCGTTGCAGTGTCTGTCATCAGGGCAGATCCGGCAGGTGTGTAATTGTTAGTGGTGAAATGTGCAAATTACGCATATACCCTAATGATGCAGCACGCAACACGGCATAACACCCCAAAAACAAATAACGAAAATACTTTTGGCCATGAATATCTAAAAACGTATCTGAATAAACGTATCAAACAAAATTGAATGACATAATATTATGATACCTATAATTTACAGAGTTGTAAATATTACTAACCTTCTTCAATATAAACTGGAATGTGAAATGTTGAAAGTATTCGTTGGGACAATTCCTTGGTGCAGCCTGAAAATGGTATTCTTACTGGAATTTCCAATTCGAATTTTACTTCTTTATTAGTGCAGGTGGGAAACGAATATAAGAATACTTTTTCAATCTGTTGCGCTGTCATTTTGACAGGAGTGCTGTCATTTACTACTGTTCCGAAACGAAAATATAGGCGACATAAGAAAATATATCGGATGCAAGATTATTATAACATTATGAACATGCTAGAAAACCAAATTGCGGTATTAGAATAAACAAATCATTGCCAATATTCAGGGATGAACCGAACTGTGTTGATATTATTGTTCTGTCACTTCCGTAACTTGATACAGAAAAAACATGAACTGAAGAATTCCTTTTGACACGGTAGCCAAATTATTTAAGTTTTCTAAAACTTTAAATAATGACGGTTTAATTTTTGAGCCTTTTAACTTGATTTGAGAAGTTGTCAGTTTTACTAAGTAGTTTAGTGTCAGGTTGATTGAAAACTCCGTGTTTTGACGTTTTGAGTAGCGAACAATAAAGATGACAACTTAAAAATCTTAATCTGTAAACGAATACCGATGAATTTCGAGATCTTATCGATAAATTAGATCTACCATATAAGAAAAACAGCATTATTTTTAATCGTATATTTTTTTAAGTTTTGCGTTGCAAAATTGTTTTCAACTCTAGAAATGAACAGCTTCCGGACTGCCCGTAGTATTTTGCTAGAAATAATTTAATTGTCGGTAAAACAGCTTACTGTAAAACAAAATTTCTTTCGTAAAGTTGTCTAGCATGGTTTGCAGTTCAGTACAAATGTCTGAGTGAGCAAGATGGCTGACAACGACGGTGGCATTAGTGATTCCGCTGAAATTAAAGGTAAGTCAAAGACATTTTGATATAATACGCATATTTCAACAGCGGCAAATCATTTCCCCCGTCCTCAACGCATTTTCCACCGTTAAAAGTGGTATCCTCGCAGCTTATGTCAAGTCGGAACCGCGGCGGTCACAGCAACAGTCATCGAAGATCATAATTTTATTGGCTTTATTATTGCCGAGATCGACTAAATTAGTCAAGTATTTGATTTATAATGACGTGGACGCTTTGCGAGCGCGTGGGTAAAACGGTTTGTTCTTACTATCGCTCATAATCGGTTGTAAATCCTGATCCTCCTGGGGTCGTTGATTGGCCTTGCTGGTATGGGATGGGCGGTCGTTTTTTGCCTTACGAACGTTTTTTTACTCTCCTGATCAGTTTGACATATGTCGCCAATTTCAGTCTTATTTACCCCCTTCATTTAAAATTGAAAACAAATTTACGCAAATAAGAACGGTCTCGTGAATTCATTTGAAAGTAACCTAATTTGATGTCTGTTCTGTATTGTCTCCGAATGCGAGATTTTTTTTTTTATCTTACTACGTCAGCTGATCAGCTCTATATTTACTCCATGATCGACGTTATTTGCAACGTTTCTTATAACCCACAACGTCATAAAAATTGATAATTATTACTGCATATTATGATAAATTATGTAAACCGCATTTAAAAGATCTTTCAAAATAAGTCAATAGATTCTTCGTTCGGTTTTCACCGCATACAAATACAATACATTCTCTCTGCTGGGATTTCTAGCAGAAATAAAGTAAAATGTTCGTTTTATTTGCACTGATGGCTACCGTTATGTCTATCGATTGTTCGACAGTGTTTATTTGTATTCAATATTATCTATACTCTGGTATGAGTCGTAATAACATGAATGGTTATTCCATGTTTTTCTTTGATATTGGAAAGGCTTGTTGGTGTTGCATTATGTTCGTCGTTATCAGAGATGATATCTCTAGCGATTGTACACTGATTGTTGCGTAATAAAGATGTTCTGACAGATTGCAATATCGCCCCTCGCTACGCTACTGCCTGCGCTCAATCTCTCGATGTGTCGCAGAGTTTTATGATTACAAAACTGGGGCAATTTTGTTCTGAACAGAAGTATTAACCCCTCAGGCCTCGACCATAGTCTGTGGATAGGTCAGAGTATTTCCGCTTTGCGATAAAATCCAAGTAAGTAATAAGTGAATAATCCAAATAAATGGAATATTTCTGAACATATCCGAAAAAACCTGTTTTTGAAAAGTGGTAAAATATGCTTTCAAATTTTATTATTAGAAATAACCATGTAATATTTTTATGTATAAAAATTTTCTATGCGAACTTTAAAAATGGGTCACCTTACGTTTTTTGTAACTAAAATTATTGATAACGAAAAAAATATAAAATACGTACATATTTTGAATTATTATCGTTATAGGTAGTCACCTCATTTTTTGTCGTTTTGTGTAAAAATAATTCTTAAAATATTCACAAAGTTTCGTTTTCAAATTGCGATCGGAAACTTCGGTTTCAAAGGTGTACATTTTAATTATTATTTTCTTTTGCTTTTAGATTTGAATATATCTCTTTCCAATGCAGATTAGTTAATACTTTTCACTATGCTAGTTAGGGAGACACAAAGATTTCTATGAGACCTACGAGTATGTGAGCTGGGACTAGGGAATGCAATCCCGCAAGACCATGTCAATCCAGGTATTTGCGGGATTGAACATTCTTAGTCCCGCTGGATCCAGGTATTTGCGGGATTCAGCAGGGTGGACTTTGATATCTAATCAATCGTATAATAAAGACCTAATACCTCGATCTACCAACCTTGTTTTTAGAGTTTTAAATTCATACCTAATCAAACAAGTTCTTTGGGACATTTTAAATGGTTTATTAATATACCTTTAGTTAGACGTAGGTAAAGTTTAAGTCATAAATTGGCAAAGAATAAGATAAGACATAAATTTACATAACAACTTAAATTTAAATAATAACGTTCACAAGATAAACAATATTCTTGTACAATAAGCATCACAAGTTTAAACATTATTTTGGTAATAGCTTCGTAAAAAAGTTAAAGTATTAATAGTGTCGTCTGAAAATGGCTTCTGATATTGGACACAAGGTAGCCAGCGCAGCGGCTGAAAAAGCTCGTTCAGCTTCCACGCTGGTTGGCACAATAGTCATTAGCGCATTAAGTGACTTAAAGGTATGTGCCTTTTAATCCACCGGACTCGAAGTAATTCATTTCCTTCTTTATCAAAAACGCAGAGTAACACGTATAAAATACGCTTCTCTGTAATCCCGCCAGTCCAGCGGGATCCCGTATAATTTTCGACCGAGATTAGTCCCGCAAAATGTCTGCGGGATCTCGGTATTTCGGGATCCCGGTATACCGGGATTGCATTCCCTAGCTGGGACAAATATGGTCTGTTGTTAAATACGACACTTGTGAAACATTTTCTTCCAAAGATGGGTCGGTTGTTTTGAACTATTCGCCATTGTTTATTGTTAAAAACATTCAAAGAAGGTGAATAAAAAGTTTCAATTGCCACCGACCACATATTTAAATGCACACTGTCATCATTTTTTTAAAATAATTATTTTCGCCGATATTGACAGCCATCTCGATCCGAACACAATTGTTGCAAATATAGACGGTATTTTAAATTGTTTTGTTTACGATTGCATTCGATATCCTAAAGTAAGTCGTGAGCCCGTACCACCCATAATTCTTTCATATCCATTTTTATGAATATCGTTACAACGGTTCGGAGATTCTAGGTCTAGGCGAAAACCAAAGATTCGTATGAAATTAATTTTGTAACGGTACTTTTTATTATTACTTTTTATGCCGAAAATGAATTTAAATTTGGAACATTAGCGGATCGTTCGAGCGGCACTGACTTCGGAGCGGCGCGGCCGCGGCACTGCATCCCAATTGGGCGATCTTACTTGTAAATCTGTGGCGGGTATCACAACAAACCTGATATGCAATCCGTGCAAGTCAATTTTTACCAAAAATTATGTATTGGTAGCTTTTTATTGGGAGTTTGTTGGATATGCGCTGGTTTTGATCGGAATGTTGAGATTTCTAGGTCGAATTGCATCTACCTGAGATTTGTCTTAGTCAATTTTTACCAAAATGCATGTTTTGGTAGGTAAATGTTAAGTAACTATCACGTCGTTTCCCCGCAGTTGTAGGCAGGAAGGATGGACTGCCAAACGACTCAGTCTTTGCACACTCTCCTTGCTTCATCCACAATCATATTCTTGTTATTTGGTTCATTTGATAATAATAATAATAGTTTATTCCAAAATGAAGCATGGGTAGTGACAATGTATTCCATATTTCGAAATAATACAAATATAAATTAGACAAATAATAACAAAAAAGAAAATGCACAAAATAACAATACATGCATAGAGAAAAAAACAAAAACGAAGTAAACAATTTTTAATACAAGAATTTATGCAAGCTTATGGAGGGTATTTGACCGTCTCCAGAGGGCCATCCAACTAGGCAACCATGGCAGTGATGATGATTGGCGTAGTCTGCCCCAAAGGCTTGGCGAAGAAGTGCTCTGAAAAAGTGCACTCCAGGAACATTTCCGTAGCGCTGCAGGGTCTCGGTAGGCGGAATAGTTGGCGATAAGCATTATTGTAAGCGACTTTTAGCTTTTACCATTGGGATTGGGATACAGTGTAATCTAACCAAAGTTCTGACGTATACAGGCGATATGCAGAATGCGTCGAATAGTATATTTTGACATTTGTACTGCAAAAGTGAAAAAAACCTTGACAGCTTACCTGCTCTAATGAATAACTCTCTTCTTTGCCGTTCCATATCTTTCAGGTCGTGTGTGATTGATATGATGCTTCCCAGTTATTTGACGCACGGCTAATATCAATTTTCCTCCCATCTAACCATACTGAGGGTGTTCGTATAGGTTCGTTTTTACATTAAACCGTAACGATTGAATTGGATTATATACAAGGTTTTGATTTTTTGCAAAATATTCACATATTTGGTGTAGTTTCTTCTTTTGAACGAGTTAAGTCTCCCTCGGGTGTTTCCGATTTCTACCGTTTAATTATTTCTTCGTTCATTCCCTCTACACGTCCAAACCATCTAAGTGTCCCTTTCTTAATCTTAATCATAAAGCTTTCATCAGCCTTGCATTCTTTTCGAACATCAGTCATCAGAGTAGGTACCAACACTCGATTGTTTGGTGACAGTTTGCATGGAAAGTTCTATTTGCGTCTTCCTAGGATGCCTCTCGTGAAGCCTATTTTTACCACAAATGTATTTTTATTAGATTCTGGCAAATGGACGGAAAGTTGATATTTCTATGTTGATTTGCATTAGTTTTCCACTTCATTGTTTCATAAACGTTTAGCAATTACGATTAGTGTTTATGTGATTTGATGCTTTTATCAGAAGTGTAGTGTTTTGCAAGACAGATTTTACAATTATTTGTCAAAAACAGTCACAATATGGACTTTATTTTACCGAGCTCCAAAGGAATTATGATTTTATGGCCTATGCTTGCTCTTTGCCGCCAAAAATTGGGAAGAAAATTAATAGGTTATCGAATTCAACCAATATCGATTACCCAAAAATACATTTTGTATCTAATCTTCGTCATGAATTATTGAGATATTGCCACAGATATCGTATACTAGCGGCAAAACGTTAGCACACCGGCATACGAGTTATTGATAAAAAAATATTGTTTTTCGGTTTTTTAGGTTATGTTGTGAGACCAATTATTTAAGTGATCGTGAGCTTTTTTGTGAAAAATACATTGATGCTCTTTTTATGTGAATACTGCACAAGGGTCCCAGTCTCAACTACTCCCGTCTGTCCGGATTTTGTGGGATTATGGCATCCACATTTGGAGTATATTGCGATGTTCACGGGAGCAAAGAGGAAGATTAGGAAATATTTGACTATCCAGATCTGATCACTAGCCACGGCCATTGTCATTTCAAACAACGCATCAATCCTTAAAAGTGATATTTCATCAGGGGATACGCCGTGCCAATACCCCTGAAGAGTCCCAACTACTCTCTTCCGTCTGGAGTCGGTGAGATGATCGCATCCCCGATCGGGGTATTTTGTGAGTCCGAAGGTAGATGCTTGGAAAAGGAAGTGCCTGGCCATTCAGAGCTTGTCGCCAAACAAGACTAAAACCATTTCAAGCAAAGTTTCGGTTCTGAATGGTGGTCTTTCATCAGGACGATACACCCACTCATTAGAATTGTTTCCGAAAATATGGGCGTGTGACTCGGCCACCAACATCGTTTAATAATATCTAGTTGTCATAGAATTTTGAATAAAAGTTAGGTTTAGTCAGTTTTGGACATGCGGCCTTATGCTCTTCAGGCGCGCGCAGACGACTCAAGTCTTGTCTCTGCCCAAACTGAAGGGGCACAGCGCTTAGCCATCGGGCGGCCACAATTGCCGTTACAGAGTCACCACCGTGACGCGATCAGGGCTAATATTGTTATTTAACAGCTGTTGTCGGCGGCGAATAGCGACACCATTTTATCCGCTTTATCGACAATACGTAAGAATTAACAAAATTTGTTCAGGTTTTATTTATCAATAGATTGTATTGTCAGTGTCATCTTAACATATTAGGCATATTGCAATCTTCAGAACATAGTCCTGTATTTGTTTTGTTGATATTTCATTGCACCATTGATACCTTCCAGGAAGACTCGATGTTTGTTGAATTTGGCCTTATAATTTTAGCGTTTTTTTAAAGACGTGTATCCGTATCCAGCTAACAGCGCGGCTGTGGAATGATCTACCGTTTATTTTAAAAGTAAAGCTTCTTTACGCACGCTTGAATTGGGGAGTAAGCTGGTGAATGCGTAAAGGCCAGACCGTCTGGCTTTACGCACGCTTGACTTGGGGAGTAAGCTGGTGAATGCGTGACGAGAGCGTTATGAAAAGTGTGATCGGGCGAGGCGAACGGAAGTTGAGAGGGAGATATAAGTTAGTGAAGTTTTACTTCAGTCGTGTGGTCTAAAGCACACTCGTTATTTTGCTTGTGTGTTTCCTTGCTCCTACAACAAGGGTCTCCTGTAAAAAGACCCTCCACACAACATCCCTAATTACCCTGAGGAAGTTTCATAACAGTTGATTCCCTGACAGTTGGCCCCCGACATACTTATATACAGTATGCAGTCGGTTTAGAGAAAATACAGTATACCTACTTACACAAAACATAACTAAGTGTCCCTGTAGGAGTGTGTAGATAGGATGTAACGCCGAATAACAAAAGTATTAAACATATTTTCATTCAAATGCACTCAGGAAAAACTACTGGTCTGTATTCTGTGTGGCTCCATGTCAAGTCAGAATCAATTCAACTCAACACCTCTTTGAAACGTCATTAAAAGCTATGAAAAAAATAAATTAAAATAACCCATAACCCAAACCTGACGTAACTTTAATGACTTTTCAAAGGAGGTTATGAGGTGATTTCATTCTAAGTTGTCCGGTCACCATTCTGTATAATATACATATACCTGCGTGTAGTTACAAAAAATAGACTCTGTAAATAAATTCTTTTGATATCCATACCAACTTGTAAGTATTTTTGAAGTTGATTTTAAATAGGTAAATAATGCACAAATAAATATATTTTTTTAATAAATATCTTATCGGGGGATCAACTATCGAGGGTCCCCCTCAGGGAGTTGAGCCCCTTTATATTCTTATAGATATAACTTTATTGAAAATTCGACTGTTTTCCTTGCATATGAAATGTATTTTCACGTTTCAACGCTTTCCCACGCGTTATTTCAACGCGCGTTATTTTCCAAGGTTAGTTGTTAGTCTGGCATTCGCGTTGACCTGATTTGTTATTGTTTAGCGCCCTTTATGTTTGCGTTTACCTTCACTGGTAGCATTGATCTTGGCTTCTTATCAGTAAAGGTGATACATGTTTTACCTTCATAAGATGGCTTTCCCACGCGTTATTTCAACGCGCGTTATTTTCCAAGGTTAGTTGTTAGTCTGGCATTCGCGTTGACCTGATTTGTTATTGTTTAGCGCCCTTTATGTTTGCGTTTACCTTCACTGGTAGCATTGATCTTGGCTTCTTATCAGTAAAGGTGATACATGTTTTACCTTCATAAGATGGCTTTCCCACGCGTTATTTCAACGCGCGTTATTTTCCAAGGTTAGTTGTTAGTCTGGCATTCGCGTTGACCTGATTTGTTATTGTTTAGCGCCCTTTATGTTTGCGTTTACCTTCACTGGTAACATTGATCTTGGCTTCTTATCAGTAAAGGTGATACATGTTTTACCTTCATAAGATGGCTTTCATCAAATATGCTGTACGATAACGATACGGAAAATATTTCGTATATTTCTCCCTGTACCACTTGGCCACATTTTGAGGAGCGACAAATTCAAGACAATCCAATCCAAGGGAATGGTGATAAAGAATGCCGGCTCCTTATGGCTCGAATCGTGCAAGTTTGGTAAGAATGTAGTTCCGCTGAGCTGTGGATTGAAATTTCTTTTTACATTAGCTCCACACAGGAGGCCCTGAGGAAAAAAATCCTTCAGGGCTTGTGTCATCTTTGGGAATACTGTTTGGAACGTCTTTTTATGGAAAGGAAGGAGAGGAAAGGGTATAAGGGGTGGGTAGAAATCTGGGGGTTAATGTGTCCAGGAGTGCAGAAGTAACGGATGTATGAATATGCGGATAGGTCGAGAGAGTCCGACTGGAAAGGTCTGGGTTAGGTCCCCCTCAATCAGTCTCCCGATTAACAAAAGCATTCGCCGCCACCGCAGTTGTGATAAAATAGTATGGTGACGTCGCTGCAAACGTAATTCTATTTGAATCTGGCACTGGGGTAAATGACAGAAATGTCTGACCTTTTATTAGTCAGGTGTCAAAACAATTAAACGGTCCAGAGAAAAGGCGATACTCTCGTTTCAGACTTACTACTAATAATAGTTGACGTGGAATCATTTTGGATTGCTAGCTACCGTCATTTTAAACTTTTCTCTATTTATCTTCAAATTTGGCGACCGACCGTTTTAAAAATTGTTTTATTATTTCATAAATTTTTATATGTAACAGGTTTTTGTAATTTTTTAAGTAGGCTAATGCCCATTTGTGGTAGTCATATAGTCATAGATTGACTTCATTGATTGTATTGCTGTTGTATAACACAAAGTCTGTTAAAAACTTGGCTGATTTGTTTACTATAATAGTTAGTAGTTCGGAGGTTTTTGTGTTTTAATAAGTAGTTATTTCTAAGAATAACCGTTACATAACAACGAACCAAAAAGTGCTGTAAGATGATCAATTTACCCCTTAAGTTATGTATTTTTCATTTTATCTATTTTGAATGAACTTTTATAAGTTTCATGATTTATATTTGGGGTATTATGCCGTTTTGCGCTATAGTACCTACCCCAAAAATAAATCACCATAATGCTTTTGGCCGTGAAAATCTCAAATCATATCGAACACGCTGCTCATACATTTGCGAACAGAGATGCGCGGCGACCCACGAATTATGAGGAATTAAAGGAACGAAGCAACCGCAAGCGACATTTCGCGCCATTCGACTCATTTGTGCATTCGCAGCCTTACAAGTTTAACAATAAAAATAGCTAATTTCGGGGAATAGGCTAGAATAAAAAAGTTTCGATTTAGGTTATCTATCTACTGTCTGTCGGTCACTATCAAATTATAAGAAATGTGCAAACAGTAACCTATAACCGAGTAGTAAGTAAATAAGTAGTTAGCAGTTCCGGCCTGCAACAAATGTAGTGTCGTTATTACAAACAATATACGTTCATTACAAACAATAATACCTAATAACGTATGTACATAAATCATCTCATTGACCTTGCGATTCTCTTCCCGTGACTGACGCTCTGTTGACAAAACCACTGACCGATTTGACTTCCGAAAAGTGACCTACATTCCCCGCTGGTCATCAGAGCATGGGATAACTAGTTGTTTTGGTCACCATAATATACCCATCGCCATGAGCCCATCGAACATGGACTCGGACCCAATGGACTCTCCCTCAATGAGCGCTGTCATGGAAGAGTGCTCATAGAAATATTTTATGCATTCGCTCTTATATTTTTTGGTTCTTTCGGCACTGCGAGATCTCCCGTTAAACTTGCATAATTTTTAATTAATTCTTATAATTATTTTTGGAATATGTTTATAAACAGTTACGCGCGTGTCAGCACTGTAATGCCATTATACATTCTACAGTTGCTGCTTATTAGACATTAGACATGGACAAATTCATTCATTTTATTAGTCTGATTCATCGCGTCGACTAAATTAATTCATTGACTTCGTTAGTTTTGATTTTGCACATACTTGTAGATCTTCATGTATTTGATGAACCTTACACATGAATTCTTTGGACTTATGGGCCTTAAAATGAATACCTTACAAAAATAAAATGACAAAACCTCAAAATTCCTAACTCATAATCAAATACGTCCTTTCACCAGAAAATGGCTCATATCTTAACCGATCAGACGCTCGATCTTTTCTGCTGTCATAAGGGTGCATACATTAATTACGTGAGCTCCATTAAAATCTCACGTTACTTGAAAAGAATACACAAAGTGGCCCAAATTTATCTCACCAAGGGGGGGAGGGGTCTAGATTGGATGAAAAACTGCTCAGTAATTAATGTATGCCCCCTAAGAAAAATACAGCTTGGAATTTGCAAAAGTCACATTCTGATGTACTTTTTATGATGGGGGAGAGGACTCGTAATCAGCTGCCTTTTTGCTTATGACGGCAGTATTGCAGAGGGATGTTGAAGGTGCAATATTTATAATTAACTAGTTTACCGAGGGTTGCTGGTTTAACTGCTTTAGCAAACAATGCTTTACTGTTAGCATTAAAATATTTTTAATTGATTAATGTGCATCACTGGACTCAACGAATCAATTCGTTATTTGTTTTCACGAGTTTAAAAAAAAAACTCTGTGAAAGCCCAACAAGACTTCGTAGTAGGGGAAGAGTAACATTGGGATGTTCCTGGCTATTCAGATCTGGTCACCAGACACGGCAAAAGCCATTTCAAGCAACAACGTTTCGAAACAATAGGTATATACTGTTCTTGAGCACCAGTTGCACATATTTTGTGCTCGCTAAAGCAAGCTGCTTATCAATAATTTATCGAGGCAAGAGATAATTATCTGCAGATACAATAATAAACAAAGAATCAGGCATATTAATTGATAAGAGAGAGTTCAACGTCTATATTTTAGGCATTGCATTTATGCACGGACGTATATAAGGGGGGGGTTTTGGGGGTCCGGACCCCCCCCATTCATATCCATCTTACTTGTCCAACAGAAAAAAATTACATGAACCGCGCCTAAAATAGACGCTCTAAAAACTTTTATCCTGCTTTTATTTTTATTCCCAGAAACTTTTGTAAACATTTGTATTGCAGTGAGTATAAAATATTTGACAAATGGTAATTTCAGTGTATATGCGAAATGTATCTATGTGTCATAAAATAATTTCGCCTTTTAACATAAAGAAATACAATTATATTTAACAACTAGCTGGTGCCCGCGATTTTGTTCGCGTAGACTTAATTTTGAGTTGAAAATTCTTATTCTTAACATAACTTTTTAGTTTATGAACCGATTGGAATGAAACATAAATTAAAATGTTACGGGAAGCTTGTCACAACACATCACTGAAAACCGTATATAAAAAAGATCTGGCGGTGCAACTTGATTCCGAAGAATTTTTTAATTAGTTAGCAATAAAACGTAAAAGACTAAATTTATTATTTTAAAGTTTCAACTTTGTTACTTTTGAATAAATATTGCAATACTTACATACATTTAACTTTTTATTTAAAGGCGCCTACTTAGAGTAACCTAAGTTATATATTATAGATTACCCGCGACTATACTTGCGTGTTATAGTCTTAGCAGTGGCGTAGCGTGGGTTTCGGCCGCCCGGGCAGAGGAAAATTTTGCCTCCCCCCCCCCCCCCTCGCTAACTTCTACAGGTACTTCTTCCTATTAGGTATCCTATTTTTTATGCCGATTTTTATAATCCCATGTGCCGTAATAATATCATGCTTATGAATTCTACTACAAATTTATATATTTATATATAAATGCTCTCAGGAACCAAGAATGGTATGCTTGTGATAGAATTTCGCATCTTCATCACGCATACGCATGAAATGCAACTCAATTGCAAAGCTTCACTCGGTACACGATGAATCGGCGACTTATTGTTGTATTGAAAACACAAAACTGGTTTAAAAACTAAATTTGCGGTGTACCAAAACTACACTCAGAACATGAAAATGGTTTTTCTGTGATTCTAGCAGCACTTATTTTGTGAACACAAAACTGGTTAATTAAATCTGTATGCGGTGAATTAAAACTCAACTCAGAACATGAAAATGGTTTTTCTTTGATTCCGCCGGCACTTACATTCTGAACACAAAACTGATTTTAATTAAATCTGTATGTAGTGAATTAAAACTACAATCAGAACATGAAAATGTTTTTTACTTTAATTCCGCCGGCACTTACATTCTGAACATAAAAATGGTTTTAATTAAATCTGTATGTGGTTAATTAAAACTACACTCAGAACATCGGGACAGAGGAAAATTTCGCCGCCGCCTTATTTGGGTACTTAAAGCGGAGGGGGGGAGGGGGGGTGTATGCGGAAATTCATTTACGACCTACTTATATGCGAGCCGGATTTTTTTTAATAATCATATTTTAAGAGTATTCTTTCAAGGAAAATCACGTTTTTAAATTCTACTCCAAAATTGATGGATTGATACTGCGTTAGGGTACGAACAGGTACAAAGCGGGTTTCGGTTTTCTGATTAGTCGGCGCATGGGCGGCCGACTGGCGCAGGCATGCTGACAAGAATGTTTGTATGTCAACGTATCAGACCGAACATAGTGAAGGCAGGTTCAGATTTGTGTACGCGCGAGGCGGCGCCGATAAGCTTTACCGGAATGAATTCTTAATTCCTGCTCGCCGGTGACGCCGGTCAGAATCTGATATCAAAATGAGCGACCTGTTAATTGACGCTGTTTTCAATCAATCGCCAATCTGGTATAAAATAAATACATTCCATAGCACCAAAAATGTTATTGACAAGTGATGGCATGAAATCAACAAGATTAAATTTTGAAATAACCTCAAATGTCACAAGTGAATTCCTTTCAGGCACGTACTTAACATATTATCATGTTCCCCTGAGGTTTTTTTCATATTTAAAGATACCAATTACCAAATACAATTGTTTTATTCCTTAATTTTAAGAAAGGATTCTCCAAGAGTAAATAATCATCGTCTACGAACTCAACATTTCGTAAAAACTGACAGCTGCTGTCAAGCTACCGCGCAGGTAGCGCAAGTTTTTATCCGCGTTCTGTTTGTCCACATCTCAGCGTCAACAGCCGCCGGTGGAACAGGGCACTGAACGCCGTTAATCTGAAAACCGAAACCCGCTTTGTACCTGATCGTACACTTAGAGTTTCCAAATAATAGTTACAAACGCAACAATCAATTTCTCAGAATTTTACAGCATTATGTGTATCTCAAATGTAAAACTTCACTCGATGCACGATGAATATGCAACAATTTTTTTTAAATTTATCGTTGTATTCTGAACACAAAACCAGTTTGTGTGCGGTGAATTAAAACTACACTCAGAACATAAAAATGGTTTTTCTTTGATTCTGGCATTAAATAAATAGTCTGCAACTAGAATTTTATAACTGCACATCAAATAACAGAATGTTTTCCTTCAAAATGTGTTAGCAAATGAATTCACCTGGAATTTTACATTTTGTACTGGTTTAAATTAAATCTGTACCTGGCGAATTAAAACTACATTCAAACATGAAAATGGTTTTGCTTTGATTCTGGCAGCACATACATAGTCTGCAAATAGAATAATATAACTGAACTTCAAATAGGAGGATGTTTTTGTTCGAAATATGTCAACAGATGAATCCACAACTGGAAATTACATTTTCAACACAAAATTGGTTTGAATTAAGTCTGTATGCGGCGAATTGAAAGTACACTCAGAACATGAAAATGGTTTTTCTTTAATTCTGGCAGCACAAATATAGAGTCTGCAACTAGAATTTTATAACTGAATTTCATTCATTTATTATTTTTAACTGAATTTTATAACTGAGATTCATCTGCTGACACAATTCAAAGGAAAACTGATTTAACCCTTCAAATAATAAGTATTACTCTCACAATATGCGTACGGTTTTCCTACGAATTGTGAAATTCACAGTTTAAAAAAATATAAATATTGATATTTTTAATAAATAATAAAAAAAGAGTTGGATTCGTAAACGAAAGTATCGTAGAACATTTTCAAATGATGATTTGAAATGGTATAATTTTTTCTAAGATAATAATATAATTTTTTGTGAAAATTTGCCTCCCCCCTTAAAAGTGCCGCCCTCCCCCCCCCCCCACGCTTCACCACTGAGTCGCAGGCAATGTTTAATTTGTAAATGATAGATTTAATTGGCGTTAGAGCTCTGTTTTTTTTTTTTACTTTAGGGACCCCCCCCTTGTCAAAGCTATAGCTACGTCCGTGCATTTATGCTAGACGTGCTTATTGCCTGTCTTCTGTAAATAGTCTTAAATATACCGAATTTTGGAAGTTAATTAGTACAGACCTGTGAAAAATCACGGAATATCATAATTATAGAATTTGAAAGCTGAAAGCATTTATAACAAATATGTTTGCTCCAGGATCATTTTCAAAAGAAAAAAAACCCTTCGTATATTAAGTAAACTTGAAAATTACGTCATCTATCCAATGATATTATAATAATTCGAGACACGTTATTTCATATTAACCAAACTGCGAATAGCATCACTCGCAAAGAATAGCCATTCAAAAAATATGTGTGTACGAATGATATTGCTATATGAACTGACCGCTAAAGTATATCCAATGGACCTAGTTCAGTAAAACCACGAGCGTAGACTTCAGTGAAATATCTTCACTCTATGATTTCATCTCTCACAACACGGGCAATAGCCTAGTACGGTAGTTAAAAAATGTCAAAAAATGTAACGTGTAAACATTTATGAAATAATAAATAAATTTAAAAAAGCCTCTGTCAAACATTTGAATAAAAGAAATTCAATAAAGAATAAAATAATTTTAAATCCATTTTATCGCTTGTGTGATTTAATATGTTGAGTATAATATATCATATATATCATGTACTTTGAAAATTAAAAGTTCATTGAACTTGAATAATTTAAGGAGTACATATTTCACATCACCCAAGTCCATCTTTTTGGGTCTCTTCTCGTTGATATTTTTTGGTGTCGGGTATTAAAACTAATAATGTAGTCACCTTTTAATTAACTTATTTTCTCTATTATAAAATTGAAGCAACATTTTTCCCGATCCTCAGAATTGTGGCTTCGAATGCACTGCTCAAAGAGTCTATTATTAATCTTGTCTTGAAAGTGGAGCTACGCACCTGGAATGCGTTGCTTGGCGAGTAGTGCGTTCCTTATTCCATTGCACTTATGAAGTGAGAACTTCCCGCTGCGCCTTTGTCACCGTATCAAATGTCAGGAGACTTTAATAACAACCTCAACTTCAAAATATCTCTTTTCTACTAAAAAAATCTTATTCTCATAATCTTATAAAGGTTTTAGCTTGTTTTTGATGCATTTTACAATAACCTGAGCCTTCTTGACTAAGCAGAAGATCTTTGTGGTTTATAATACCAGAAACTCTCATTCGGTGAGCTCTGACATCATGAAATGTATAGTGTTTTCCCGTCTGGATTTTCCAAACTATTTTTAGATGGCAATGCCATTTTCGCAATGAGTTTGAACAATAATGTTAAAAAATTAGTCTAGTCGTCTTGTCGTTATTGCTTATTCCATTTTTTTTTTATTTTAAGTTACTGGCGAAGCCGGGTAGAACTATTATACATTGTATCAATCGAAAGGTTCCATGACAACTCAGAATTGTGCAATCTCAACACCCCTTTGAAAAGTCATTAAAAGTTATGAAAAATTGTCCATAACCTTACCTAACATAACCTATTTAACCAATTGTATTATTATAACGATATTATTATAAGGGGGCATACATTAATTACGTGAGCAGTTTTTCTTTCCAACTAGACCCTTTGCCCCCCCCCCCCCCTCTCCCCCTTAGTAAGATAAATTTGGGCCACTTCGTATATTCTGTTCAAGCAACGTGACCCCTTCCCCCCTTTTGAGCTCAAATGGTATTAATATAACAATAAATGCCCGGGTTGCCGGCATAAATTTTTTTTTCATCACTTTTAATGACTTTTCAAAGTAGGAAGTTGCATGATTCTTCCGAGTTGTTCGGTCACCCGATTAAATACGGCTCATATAGTTTCAAATTTATATTTAATCATTGAAGAACTCAAACGAAAATTTTAAATTGAAAAATGAGAAACAGATATGATCGCATCTAAAGAATTGAACACAGGTTGCCAGGGCTCTCCTCTAACCACTATCTCCTTTGGTTACATTTAACTGTACAAGTTAAACATTATCTTAATTTTTCGAAGGCTTATTTTTTTTATTTTCTGTTATATTTATGTATGATTAAGATTCTTCCCGAACTGAATGCAATCTAGATAGTGTCTTGGATAAATAAATCCATTTTTTAATGTGCGACATCTATTGACTTTACTGCAAGTCTAGATGATTTAATTTTTGGTATAACTTAACCAGTAAAAACTAAAATTGTAATATTTAATCAACTGTAGATTATTATTTATAGCTCATAATATAATTAAAGTCAATAAAATCACCTTGGAGTGAACAAAAACAAACAATAACCTTAAAGTATGTAAAACATGAGATAACCTCAAAAGAGAAACGAAACATAAGTGGCACATCTGTTTATGTTGACTTTATGATAAGTATTCATTCATTCGAGTAGGAGGAACTGTACTAACTGTAGACATTCGTCAATTTTATTTCCCATTGATTCTCTTATCACAATAAATACCTACTATTCATAGAAACAATAGAAATGGGCCATGAGCCATGAACCTTTATTAGTTTAGTACCATTGTTAAATAAAGGGCGCCGTTTGTTGTCACATATTTTTCAATCATTTCCTTTTATAATACAAAAACGAAAGGACGTTTCGTTCGGTCACAACCTTGTGATGAGTTCGCAAATTTGAAAAGAAACAATTCAGTCTCGTAAAATTAAAAGAAAAATGGTTGAGATGATAAAACAGGAATCTACAGATATCGCTCTATTAAATGATGGAAAATGGTTACTAAAAGAAGAAAGTGGGGTTTGGGTAATTTTATCAATAATTTTGTAAAATACTAGCGAGTTCCCGGGTCAAAAATATTATAACTGTTTATATTTTTTTCCTCGATAGGTATGAACATGAAATATACAGTTGATTCCACTGTCATTGGGAATTTCAACGGAGCCTCAGAACAGTTTTTACGGAATATATAAAACAGGAATCTATGCATAATATTCTTCTATTCATAAAACATTACAAATAAGTAATTGATAAGGGGCATTCATTAATTACTTGAGCTCAAAATAGGGGTGGAAGGTCCAGCAAAATTTCACGTTACTTGAAAAGAATATATGAAGTGGCCCAAATTTATCTCACCACAGGGGGGGGGGGGGGTCTAGATTGGAAGAAAAACTGCTCACGTAATTAATACGTATGTCCCCTAAGTAAATGGAACCAGAACCTGACATCTGTTGACAATATTAGTTTCTGGTTTTATTGAGCAAAAATCTGGATTTTACAATTATTATTTCATTCCGACCTTAAATTAAACAATCGATAAATAAATAACCGATTTTATTGTTATCAAGTTTAATTTACTTATTGAACTCGCATTTTATTTTTATCTAGAAAAAATAATATAAGTAGACACTCGTAAATGTGTCATCAAATGTTATAACCACAGTTTGATTTGCCTTCAGAGGGAGGAACAGCTGTCTCGCGTAGTAATAAGTACATAACACAACTTGTGTATAAAAATGGTTTTATAAATTAAATAATAATATTATTGAATATATAAAAGAAATATAATTTAAAAAAACCTGAATTTATATAGCGCAGTTTGGGTGAAGGTTCTCCTCAAGTTCGCTTTACACTAAATAGCCTAACTTATATAACGGTAAAATAACGGTTCTAACTCAAATAAATAAAAAAAACTACATTAAATCGAGAATTAGGTATGACAAGATAAGCGCGCCCTGTCGTTATTAAAAAAGTGAAATATGAATAATTTAAAGCAATGCGGTACGAAGAGGCACAGCCCTGGGTATATATAGTATGGTGTAGTGTAGCGGGTACCGGTTAGGAGTGTACCAGGTTCGATGATCCTCGAAACTCTCGCGGAATTCCTCTCTGAATGGAATGCAGCTGGGAAGGTAGGTAGATAGTAGCTACCTGCCCGCGGGAAGTCACTGCTATCAATGGCTAGTGCTAGTCGGTGATCGGCGATGCGCACATTGGCTCACACGGCCAAGGCATATATTACATACTATACTACGACATACAGCACACCTTTCTAAACTCTTAATACACAGTATCAGTCTGCATAACGTGATCGGTTCTTTGCAATTATTGTTTGCTTTTTTACAAATAATAACTACATACATAGCTACTATCAATGACGTTATATAAAATAAATAGACTCGCCATAGTCTCATATACTCGCAATATAATGTGGAAAGTAAGGAACACTCTTTTGTTTTCAGCGATTTTCAGTTTAATTTTTTAATTCAAAAGTTTATTCCTGTGTGATAAAGATAGACAATCAAATAATGTGTGTGTATGAATGAAATGGACATATGAGCTAGGGATGTTACGAATGTGATATTTTTCACATTCGCGAATGCGTATAATTAATATATATAATATAATAATAATAATTTTCTCCCATGAGGGGCTCGTATATAAGGCCGGCTGCACTGAACAATTGTTCACTCGGAACGCTGGCCGGTGGAGCGCTCAGATATTTACGAGCCAGACCTGTCAATTTGTCGTATTTCAATTTAGTCTTCCATCAGTCCAAAGAGTTTTCAACAAGAGAGGCTCGTTTTTCTTTGAGATACGCCTTCAATTGATCTTTGATTTCACAACTTATAGTGTCTCCAGATTCTGCACCGTCGGAGTTTTCGCTATCACTTGAGGAATCTAGGATTCCTGCCAGAGTTTTAGCAGAAGGCTCATTAATGTTGCTTGTTGAAGTCCTCAACCCTTTAGCACCTGAAGCTGAATGCCGATTACCATCCTAGTTACTTTGCTTAGACAGACTTAGAGCCAATTGAAGAATATCAGTGTTGACTTTGTCTCTCACGACATGATCTGCACACATTCGCATTCGCTAAATATTCGCATCGATTGTTGCGAATGCGAATGTCGATACCAATGTTTAAAATGATGCGAATTATTCGCATATGCGAATGCGAATGTTCGTAACATCCCTAATATGAGCGGGCGGCGTATTGCTTGTCACTTTTTGATGGAACGTTCGCTGTCTCCTTTTCTTGAGGCCTACTAGAATAAAAGGTCCGGCTGCCTGTCGGAGTTTGATATGTTGAGCTATACAACAAATACAATAGGGCAACGACAGTTTTCAAATGGTGGCGATTGTCATCAATACTTGTTAGAACTGCTGATTTATGTGTTGTTTTACCGCAAGCAAACAAATAAACAGAGTGTTTAGGCTGATTAGTCTACTTTAAAACAGTGAAGTTTACTTAGCAATAGAAATTTGGCTGTTGCGCGTCCAGACCCTTTACTTTAGCAGGACTTGAATTTTCTCTAATGACGTAGAAAACCGCGAGCGGGAAACATGAAAATTAATAGTAATATTTATAATAATCGATATTATTAATTAATTTGCGTGTACTTATAAATGAAATGTTATTCATTCGCCTTTACTATTATTTGCCGTGTAATTGAAACATTTTCTCATCACAGAGGAGGGCATTTTGGCACTTTTTAAAATGCAATTTACTTACTGGTAAGTGCTGGTAAGACGCAACCTTACTTGACGCGTAGCAGTTTAGTACTAAAGTACTAGATATCGAGATCGGTGCAATTGTCTTGTTCTTGTCTTCCCACTTTGAGATTTCTACCCCTCGTCTAATAGTATGTAACGTCATAGGCTACTATAGCTTCATTGATTGAGAGTTTCTTTATTATTATAACAGTTTTTCTGTGTTTTTTTTTACATTAGCTCCACACATAAGGCCCGGAGACCAGATCTGAATAGCCAGGTACTTCCCCACCTCCCCCTTCTGCATATCCTTCCCCCCACCACCTTCATCCTCACAGCTTACCCCAATCGGGGATGCCATAGTCTCACTGGCTTCAGATGGGGCTCTAGTGCGGTATTCATCACATTAAATAAAATGGTTGCAAGGTTCTACTCGAACTTAATTGCCGTCTAGATAGTGTCTTGGATAAATATTATTTAAGACTATCTAGATTGTAATTATCTGAGGTTTTACTCAATTAGTAATTTCGCTATAAAAATATTGATAGCATTATGTTTACAATAATCGATATACGAGTTTTATCTGTTCCGAGAACCGAGGTGTGGGCATTGGTTTTGGCAGAGGGAGGCGGGAATGGGTACCGCCGCCCCGGGAACCTTTATTGGATAACCAACACCTCTGCCACAGATCACCCCAAGTGGTTCGCTACGTTTGGTGATTTAGCAGGGGTGCCCGGGTTCATGGGGTGAGGTTTGTCTAGGTCTTGGAGGCGGATGACCAGGACATACTGAACCCCAGATTCCTACCCACCCCTTAAACCCTTTTCCTTCCCAGAACTCTCCTCTCCTTCCTTTCCTTAAAAAAACCCTACACACAGCATCCCCAAAGATGACATAGGCCCTGAGGAAAATTATTTTCCTCAGGGCCTCCTGTGTGGAGCTCATGTAAAAAAAAAAAAAAAAAAAAGAGGGTAAAGGGATTTCATTCTATCTGCCTTCCATTTCGTAGCCCTCCCCTCCCCTCCTCTGTTTTATTCCTCTTAAGCAGGCGCCAGACACGAATTCAAAGAAGTGATCAAACAAGTGTTCACATGTGTGGCACGGGCACTGATGTCACATAAGTGATCACTTAAGATAATTTGACACTGTTGTCACATAAGTGATCACTTAAGTGCACTTTGCCGTTCCGTGTCGGTTTTTTAGCGCACATCAAAGGGATCAAAGTTTAAAGTTTGCGTGCCTGCCACACTGCGCGAAGCTCAGTTGCGCGAGCGTCGCCGTGGAGAGTAGTCGTGCGTGGACAGCCAAACGAACTAACGATGGAGTGGAATAATGAGAGCGTTTTCGAGTTTATAGAGTTGATGCAAGTAGAGCCAGATATATGGGATCCGAAACGTAAAGGGCATAAAAATCGAAATAACATCAATGACGCCTGGAACCCAATTAAACACCACTCTTCAATACCTTGCTCTGTCGAAGAATTAATTAGATAGATATATTTAGATAAATATATTTAGATAAATATATTTAGATAAATATAATTAGATAAATTAATTAGATAAGGGAACGTACCCATACTACGTGACCAACTTTTTGCAATTTTTAACCCCCCCCCCCCCCCGGTGACCAAAATCCTAAGCAACCCGCCGCTCATTTGTATGGAGCGTGACATTTTGAAGACCCCCCCCCTAAACGTGTCACGTAGTATGGGTACGTTCCCTAATATAAATAATTAGACGCACATAAATAATATAAGCAAACTGTGTCGACCAAATCGTCGACCATGTTGTGTGAAGTCTAGTTGAAAACTGTGAGCTCAAAGGAGTGATCAAAACTTTGACACATGTCTGGCAGATACAACAATATGTGACCAAAAGTGTGCGCAAAGTCTTCAAAGAAGTGATCACTTATTTGAACTTCTGTCTGGCGCCTGCATTATGATTATGCCCTTAACTCCCTTATTGGATTGTTGTAATTTTTGATTTTGGACGTAGAAACCCCCAAGTAGTCAGGATGTCTTCTGACTACCGACGACCAGTCTGATAGTATCAATTATATGTTTTTTGTGTCTATTCCGGAATATATTTTGTAAAAACTTGATGATACCTACCTAATGTTTATAATCAAAGTATCTGGTTATTATTTGTTGGGGTAGGTTAGAAATTATACAATTTTAACAATCCGATGTTACTGTTAATTTTATCACGTCAATTGATATATTTTATTTGCATTTTGTTCCTAATCTCCACCAACTAAAAATATATTTCACTGCAACAATCATGTCCAATACTAATTCGTTTATGAACTCCCTATTTAAGACTACACATATATGTATATGTACAGCTTACGTAACTAAAACGCAGAAGTAGCAGATATTTTCAGTAGCACCGAAAGAATTTACAAAAAAGCATTTCACTTTTATTTAATAACAGTTATTAGTTATCAGGGGGGCGGTAAAAGACCAAGAGAAAATTGGGGGGGGGGGGCGTTTCAGACTTTAAGGGGGGGGCAGTAGGAGACCCAGAGAAACCCATCCCACCCTATCCTATCGTGTCCCATCCCATTAGGGGCCATCCATCCAAAAATTATTTTCCCTTTTCCATTACGCCCCCTCCGTTGTGGCAAATGTAACCCCATCGTGGTATCCCTTACGCCCCTCCCCCGTTGTGGTCAATTGCTGTTCGGTTTCACGAGTTAGGGGGCGCTAGAAATAAAAAATTCTCGAATTAGGCGGTGGACAAAAAAATGTTAGAGAATCGTATGATTTAAATCATATGTTTACATTGTATAATTTATTGTTTTTTAATCTATTTTTATGGATTAAAAGTGTACTCTGTACTTAATGGTATTTGTACCGTAAATAAATATTTTTAAAAATGTGCCTTCGCCTCTGCAGATGTTTTTTAAAAATAAATTATAGAGGTCAGATTCCGGGTTAGATTAGAATAATCATGACAGCATGACAGTTCGCAGCACCTGTCAATACTGGCTTTCGTTTAATCTTTAATTCTCCGTCCTTATATGTAATAGCAGTGAATGGTTTTAATTCTGAAATTATTAATGTACCTTCAGGTGTCCCACAAGGGTCTCATCTGGGACCATTGCTTTTCACTATATTTATCAATGACATTGTAAAATGCTTTAAGCACTCTAAAGTTTTGCTCTTTGCTGATGACATGAAAATATTTATTTCTATCAACTCTATTTTTGACTGCTATAAACTTCAAGAAGATCTTAATAGACTTAATATTTATTGCACTGCCAACTATCTCCACTTGAATAGCGACAAATGTTACGTTATTACCTTTACAAAAAAACAAAAAACAATCGAACATGATTATCATATTACAAACAGTCAAGCACTTAAAAAAATCAATCAAATTCGAGACCTCGGTGTTCTTATTGACAATAAACTTTCTTTTAAGGCACATGTGGATACTATTGTTAAGAAATCCATGAGCATGTTAGGATTTTTATTCCGTATTGGAAAAGAGTTCACCAATATCCATACCCTCAAAATATTATATTACTCCTACGTTCGTAGTCATCTTGAATATGCTTCTCCTGTATGGAATCCGCTGTATAATATACACACAAAGCGCATAGAAGCTGTACAAAGAAAATTTGTACATCACTTGAACTTTAAGAGACATGTGCGTCATTATGACATAGACAGCTCTATAAAACACTATGGACTTAAAACTCTAAGAAGTAGGAGAGACATCGCGGATATGACTTACTTATACAAAGTCTTGAGTGGTCATATTGACTGTCCAGCTCTTTTGTCATCAATTAATATTAGAATCCCGAGTAAGAAAACTAGAGACAAGTCATTGTTTCATATCGAAAGTGCTTCAACCAGTCTCAGGCAAAATTCTTTCCTATTAAGAACATGCAATCTTTATAACAAAAAATGTATCGATACCGATATTTTTTCTTGCACTTTAAGCACTTTTAGACAAATACTTAATGGAGCCTTATAATTACCCATCAATTAACAAATAACTTAATTCATTGTAACGAAATTGATACCGTAATTTCTTATGTATTCTTTGTATTGAATTTTTTTATGTATTTTTATACTGAAAGTTTAAAAGAATGTATATATGTGTATGTATGTGTACATTTATATATTACTTTTCCACCTTACACTTTTAAACACGTCCGGTGTTTTTAATTTTTTTTTAAATTTATTTTGTAATTATCTTATTTAAAAATACTTATTCAATCTAACATAAAACTGGAACACTTTATTTTAATATTTTACTTTCATTTCCCTTTTATTTTTCTTTTCCTTATATTTTTATATATATATTTACATATAACGCTTTCGACATTACGTCTGGTGTTTTTCAATTTTCATTATTATTATAATATATGTTTATACATTTAGTTATTTTTCTACTCTGTTTTTTATCTTATCTTATCTTGTCTGTATCTTTATCTCTATATACTAGACAGTATAGCTAGGTTATCCCTAGACATATCTAGTTCCTAACTATATATTATTAAGCTAAACAAAAAAAAAACTTTATAATTATAGACTTTTTAATTATTATTGGTGCATGATGTGAACATTCGTTATTGGGTTTATAACCTAATTATTGTAATTTGTGATTTTTTAATGCATGTAAAGTTATAAACCTGTAAATGTTCCTAATAAAGAAAATAAAATAAAATAAATCAATAGGTACATGTATTTATCTAAGTATTTTTTACTGAATAAACTAGCGTTAGAGAGACCTGGATTAAATATTTCGAATTCGATCGACGGTGGAAGTAAATATGTATTGTCATTTTAAAATATGTTTATTATTATAAAACACGTTTGATTGCAATCGCAGCGATATTGTCACGATAATGTGTTTTGAATAGGTTAGAATTGTGTTAATAGATTTGATACAAACTGGGTTTTATCTATATTTCCCGGCATGCAGCGTTTAGCCATTGCATCTAGTCTAGTACTAGTATTGCTAGTAACCTATCGGCAGATTATTGTATTGTTGACGAATAGCTCAGTTCAGCAGTTAAAGTTCTTGTATTGATCCCAATACAATAGGGAGATTGGCAGTGTTATGTTATCGGTCCGGTATCATTGTTTATATTGTAATTGTGAGAGTGGAATTCCTTATCAGCAGGTTTGCATAATGGGCCGAGATTAACCCCACAGCTGTTGGTGTGTACGTGATATCGCACATCCGCGCCCAGACCGTCGCGTCGTAACTCGAAATACTACATCCTGGGAAAATGAACTTGGTATTTTTGTACGCATTGTTTTCGTTGTTTGAATTCTGCTACGATTGCTGCGTGAAATGGCTGTAACCGCGTTTAGTGACCAGATCTGAATAGCTAGGTATTTTCTAACCTTCGATAACAACCCCCACCCCTCCGATTTCCTACAGTCTCCCGACGTACTCCGATTGGACGTGCTCCTACTCAGTGCCGTAAATAGGGCGGTGCCACCAGTGCCCAGGCACAGGGCGTAGACTCCGGGGGGCGCAAGAATTGCCAAACTATGCAGGACTATTATTTTTTTCGTTTTGCTCCTGATTGCTCCTGATAAGTTCCCGGCCCCGCTGCGCCCCTAGTGCTCGATTCCAACACATACGTACCTATATGCCAGTAACGTGTTTAGTGTTAGAGTTAAGTTGAAGCGACTACATTATTTGATAAATGTGACCGTAGTTCAAGTCTGGGTCTTCTTAAAGCTCTAGTCGAAGTAGATTTAAAATATATGTTTCCCAATGTAGTTGTAGTAGTCGCTATAAAGATTTTTTAACGGTGCCATTGACTGTAGCTTCCTGCAAAAGATCATTCAGTACCTAAGCTCAAATTAATAAAAACTTAGTTGCGCTCGACGATTGGCCAAGAAAGGTTGACCGGCGGCCGCCTAGCGATTTTGTCGGTTGAACGCGACATAGTCGTATGAAAAGGTTATCAACGATTTCGCAATGAAGAAAGCGCGAAAAGTAAATCTTTAAAAAAGTTTATGGCTTGCTTTAAATCTTTACTATCTCAACTTATTCATTTGTGTATTGTGTAGTTGTGAATAATCTTTGCAAATATATTCGAATTTATTTATTTATTTATTGTTTGAAACATTTACAGAGTGTTAATAATAATTACATCAATGTTATTGCGTTGAAATGTGCACATATACATTAACACTCCAATTAAAAATGTTTACAGCATGCGTAATCAAGGTTCAATTGTTAGTAGGCGGAGATGGTAGTAGTGGATAAAACAGAAATAATAATAATCAGAATGAATATAAACAATTAAATATAAAACAAAGTAAGTGTACAGAGAAAGAGAAGACACAATAATAAAGCAATTATGTAACTGTGCTCCATAATATATCATGGAAGAAGATTGTTAATTTGTTTTGTAAAATATTCGAGACTGTTTGCGAAGATATAAAACAATTATCAGAACGGTCTTGGCCTATGGATGTGAGGCGGGAACCCTGACAGCAAAGTCAGCGGAACAGCTGGACATCTTCGAAAGAAAGGTACTTCGAAGAATCTTAGGAGCGGTGCGAGAGGGAGAGGCATGGAGAATCCGCCACAATAATGAGCTCTATGATATTTACCAAGCTCCCAGACTCTCCACCCATTTAAGACTCCAAAGATTAAGATGGGCCGGACATGTGCACCGAATGCCAAGCACACGAGTACCGAAGAAGGTTCTGACAGGACACCCGGGAGGTAAACGAAAGGCGGGCAGACCTAGACTGAGATGGGAGGATGATGTCAGGAAGGATGCAAGAGGATTACTCCATGTTGCAGATTGGAAGACGACGGCCGAGGACAGAGGGCGGTGGAGGCTTATTTTGAAGGAGGCCAAGGCTCGAAATGGGCTGTAGCGCCATTGAAGAAGAAGTTTGCGAAGATATCTATAAGATCACATTCAATAGTGTTGTACAGACGACACATTCGAGACAGTGGATTGAAGAATGCAATATTGTTATTAAATATTTCAATATGGAATAGGTTTTGACTCCTTAAATTACGTCTATTAGGAACTTTAATATGAATATTGCTTAGACAATGAGTGGTTAAAAGCTTATCATGAGTAATTTTATATAAACATATTAAGTCAGCAAATTGTCTTCTTTTTTCCAATGTTGTAAAATTAAAGTGTAGGAGACGTTCATCATAAGATTGGAGTAAGGCATTCAATCCAACTTTAAATGATAACAGTCTTAGGAAATTTTTTTGCACAGATTCAATAGTTTTAGAATATTTTAAATAATGTGGGTTCCAGATAACACTCCCATATTCCAATTTGCTTCTGACCAACGAGCTGTATAAAGTTATAATGGATTGGGGGTTTTTAAATGGTTTAGATATTCTATTAATGAATCCTAACATTTTCAATGATTTACTCACGATATCAGTGATGTGTACATCAAACATAAACTTTGAATCAAGAGTTATTCCTAGATCTTTTATAGTGGTGACTGCATTTAATTGAACATTATTAATAGAATATGCATAATCCTTTCGTCTCCTGTTACGAGTAAAGGTAATGATGTAACATTTTTCAATATTTAAAAACATATCGTTTTGAATACACCAGTTACTTAGTTTGCAAAGATCTTCTTGAAGCATAGCATGATAGGAATCATTTGAAATTTTGCGATAAATTTTGAGATCATCGGCAAATAGAACAAAATTACAGCGTAACATGGGACCAAGGTCATTAATAAAAATTAAAAAAAGCAAAGGGCCAAGATTTGACCCCTGGGGTACACCTGATGTTACAATTATGGGAGGTGATTCGTACCCATTAATAAGTACTAACTGTGTTCTATTTTCCAAGTAAGACTTAAGCCATCTAAATAGATCACCATGAATAAGTACCTATTTGATCAAGCTTCTGTAGTAATATATAATGATTAACTTTATCGAATGCCTTTTGAAAATCTGTGTAAATGGCGTCTACTTGAGTTCTTTCATTAAAAGCATTACAAACATAATCACAAAAGTCGAGAAGATTTGAATTTATGGATTTGTTGGGAACAAATCCATGTTGATTAATGCATAATTGGGATTTAAAATGTGAAAATACAGAAATATAAATTATAGATTCAAAGACTTTTGCAAAACACGATAAAATGCTGATTGGTCGATAATTTTTCACAAAAGATTGATCACCAGATTTATGTATTGGAACAATATGTGCATTTTTCCACAAATCTGGGAAAGTTCCTGTAGATAATGATTCATTATATATTATAAAAAGTGGCTTAATCAACGCGCTAGAACAACATCTTACAGAATAAACGTCTTTTCACTAATTCATACTTAAACGCAATTTATATTATGCTAGGATACCTTCCTTATTTAAAACTCTACCATACCAAGTATTTAAAATTAAATTAATTTACAGTTTACTGAAACTGCAGGGTATTTTATTATAGAAGTATGAAGACTAAAGTGGCCCAAAAATTAAATCTTAAGCATCAGGGTGGGCAACGCATTTGCACTGGTGAACTTGCGTTTTAGTTTTAGTGAGTGAGAACAGTGGGTGGTATAATAGGCGAAGGGTCCACTTAAATAGGGCGCAGTTATAGAAGCTCGCACAGGGCGCAGAAAAGGCTATTTACGGCACTGCTCCTACTGGCTCTGGTTAGTTGGGACTCTGCTATATTCACAATTATCATAGTGCACACTTATTTATTTATTCTAAACTCTCTCTCAAATTTTTAAATGATGTAAGGACAAAATATTAATTGTTCGGGAGAGCGACAAGAAATTTTTTTTTTTTAAAATCGCATAATTTATTTTTGTACACCTATGATTATAATTTTTTCATTATAAAACAACACTGAATAGACTTTTCAGGATAATTATCTTTTTTTTCTTTAATAGCAATAGGCATTTAATTTTTTGTTTTTTCAGAAAAATCTCTTAAAATGCTTAGAAATATTTCGACAACCGCAGATCGAAAGACAAAAAACGGACAAAATGACATACTTACCTTTTTTTTGATTTATTGACCTTTACCGCATTTCAAATTTCTGTCATATACGTATTTTCAGAAGCTGATATTTTCCATTTGTCGTCAGGTCGATTAACTAAATGCGTATTAGACAAAATCAAATCAATCAAAATTAAATCCATCCTGTTTGTAAGATCTTTAAATTGTTTGATATATGTGTTTTTGAAATGAAAACTTCTTTAGCACCGGTGTGATTTGAAACTCGATAAAATGGAAATTAGCGACACTAAAAAGAGACAAACATATAACATCTAAAGGATTTAGCCTGCGAGATAATGAGATTGCAATAAAATATTTATTTAATTCACGGGTACTTGGTTAAAATATAATACGATAAATCCACGGTTCCACGCAAGTCTCCTTTGTTACAACAATTAGTGGTATAAAGCGTCTGACGAACATCAGCAGCCAGACATTTAGCGGACCAAGGATCGAATCCTACAAAATCCAAAAAAAAAAATTATATATATATATATTTGTAAATCCAATTTTCAAACCTTTTGACTCAGAAAAAGAAAACACAAATACTATTAAGATGACCAAATGTGTAGGAACAGTTTTTCCTACACAAAAAAGAAAAAATTATCCTTCACACTGTAAAAAGGGTGCTGCGTAGTCTCCCCACTCTTGTCTACTTTAGTTTTTTGAAGGTTTCACTTCTACCGCATGTGAGTTGCAACACTCTGAATTTTTCTTGTTTTATCAATTCCACTTTGTTTTTTTACATCTTTTATATCTTGTGCGGTAACTTTCGTGGTTGATGCAACCATTTGAACATGTAATTTGATGGAAAGTATGTAAAATTGTTTCTCCTTTAATCTAAAATAAAATAGAGAGGAAGCGAAATGTCAAAGTCCATTGTTCCAGGTTGACATATTTTGAGTTGGGCGATTTGGAGGCGATAGTGCGATTTAAAGGTGACCTTTCAGCTTTAATCGATCATTTTTTTTGTGTGTGGGTGTGGAAGGAGACATTTTGGAGTTTTAGTCATGGCCATTAAGCCGGTAGAACAATGTTTGAAATTATGACAGATTTCTGATCATTTAAGAGTTTGTCGTTTTTTTCCTTAATGGCCTATTTAATTTGTCGACGATTTGTTATCTCTATATCACCATTCAAATATTTATCGAATGAGGTGATAAAATTAAAATGATAATAAAGATGCCTTTCTCTGTCAACGCCGCAAATTTCAAATTTACAACTATATCATCGCATATAATTATAATCTTATCATCGTAAAGTAAAAGCCTTTTTATGGCGTTAAATAAATAAATAAAAAAGTAACTCCCTCGAGCGTGTTTTGTCGGAAGGTCTAAATATTTCTCTGTCAACGCCGCAAATTTTAAATTTACAACTATATCATCGCATATAATTATAATCTTATCATCGTAAAGTAAAAACCTTTTTATGGCGTTAAATAAATAAATAAAAAAGTAACTCCCTCGAGCGTGTTTTGTCGGAAGGTCTAAATATTTCCGCTTTGCAAAAATCTAAATAAATGTAATATTTCGGAACGCATCTAAAACTACATACTGTTTTTAAAATGTGATAAAATATGCTTTCAATTTTTTTTTATAATTCGAAATAAACAAAATTTTTGAATTTAAACATTAAAAATTGCGCTTCTTAGGTTTTATTAAGTATAGAAATAAACGTTATCATCATCTCACTTTTTTTGTCGTTCCATGTAAAAATATTTTTTTTAAAATCCAAAAATATTCTTGAATTATACAAATTGCGGTCTGAAACTTTGACTTCATAAAGATTTATACATAACCGTTTTTTTGTGCTTAACTTTTAACTGAATCCGTGACATGGTGTTTTCTTCTTTCCAATACCGTTTAGATCAGGGTTTCTTAACCACATTGAAAGAATCGCCCCCTTTACCACAGTAGAATTATGCAGACCCCCCCCCCCCCATCTCGTTCTGATATACTAGTGATTTTGCTCCGTATCAATGAATGAACACACAAGCGAGAAGTGTCGAGCCTCGGACGGTACAAAACTTTCACTCGTAGGTGATATTTTTAACACAAATGGACTTTTATTTTCCTATTCCATGATATCCTTATAACGTGTCCGGAAACTCGTAGTACAAGCGGGAAACTGGTGAATCTACATCACGTAGAGAACCCAAAAAACTTATTTTTTTCGATCTAAGCATTTCGATTTTAATATATTTTTTTTTTCTATTTTTCCATTTTTTCGGCAATTAAAGGGTTAAAAAAAAATTGAGCCCGGTTTACCCTTCGTTGCATTTTATAAGACATACACAGCTGAAATCAACCCCCTAGTGAAAATTTTTTTCAAATTTAACCAAAAAAATTCCAACTTCGGACCCGATTTACTCGAAAACGAAAGCTCAAATCAAAAAGTTAAACCACAAAATCGACTCCAAATGTGATGTGGATTCTCCAGTTTCCCGCTTGTACTACGAGTTTCCGGACACCTTGTATACAATATGCAGTCGGTTTAAAATATGCTCTAATCGGAGAATAACGACTGAGTGAAGAATAGCGATAATGGAATATGAAGAAATGCAATATCAATTAAAAGAGATATATTGCTTATCGCAATTGGAAACCTAAAGAGATTTTGATAAATAGCCCATAAATCAAATCAAACATGTTAATTTCGGTTGTGAGTGATTATAACTCTGGTTCAATGAATTCCGATTTGTTTTGAGTTTTAAGTGTTTTTTTTCAAAATTGGAACTGATTGTGTCAAGAGTTCAAAGTATCTACCTATAATTTAACATTATAATTTCGGTTTTCGACGGTTTGAAGTGATAAAAATTCCTGGCTTAATGTGTAAAATTATTCAATTTCAATATACTTTGAATTTTCAAAATTGAATTTTTAATTAATATTTCTTTATTCGAATATGTATTTATTTTGTTTATATGTTTGTCAGATGTCCCAATTTTTCTAACTTTACCAAAATTCGAATGGTACAATCATAAATATTTTAACTGTCTTTTACAAAGATATGATTTTAGATTTTCACGGCCAAAAATTATATGGTTATTTCCTTTTGGGGTATTATGCCGTGTTGCGCTACCTCCTCCTTTAGCCAACGTTTCGGACAGCGTTACAGTGTCCATCATCAGGGCAGATGTGTAAATGTTAGAGATGAAATGTGTGCTTAAGTACTTCGAAGCAATACCGTGTTGCCAGCACCAATCCACTGCGGGCTGGCATTACAGTATACTTCAAGATGGTTTTTTGCATTTAGCTTTGGTGTAGCCGGCAGTTACCGGATACCAAGAACTATTGAGCTTAGCTCCGTCGTCTCTATTAATGTTAATAGGATTTTTATGAATTTAAATTGCCTCTGTAATTAAGCGTGCTCTATAGGTTTTGGGTCTTCCCAGGACTTCAGGAACAAATCCGAAGTAATGGCCGGTTTCAATTAAATGCTCGGCGATTGCCGATTTGTCAGGGTGGTCAAGTTTACATGCTCGAAAGTGTTCCGATATCCTTTTGGAGATCGTCCGCTCTGTCTGGCCAACATAGACCTTATCACATCCGGAACAGCTGAGTTTATATACTCCATCTGTTTCCAGAGTAAACTTGGTCTTTGCAGTTCTTGGTATCCGGTAATTGACGGCTACACCAAAGCTAAATGCAAAAAACCATCTTGAAGTATACTGTAATGCCAGCCCGCAGTAGATTGGTGCTGGCAACACGGTATTGCTTCGAAGTACTTAAGCACACATTTCATCTCTAACATTTACACATCTGCCCTGATGGACACTGTAACGCTGTCCAACGTTGGCTAAAGGAGGAGGTAGCGCAACACGGCATAATACCCCAAAAGGAAATAACCATATGATATAATAAAGAATTCAGAGATAATTTAATAAATTGAAGAATGTCATTATTACCGCTTTGGTGGTGTACAATAGTGTGGGCCGAATTTTTTTTCTTTCGAATTCCTTATGGCGCTAGTAATAAAAAGTTGTCTAGGTACCTAAAACATAAAAAAAAATTAGTTTAAAAAAAAACAAAAAATATCCTAAGGCTCCGGGGGTCCTTTGAAGTTTGAGAAAATATCGAAATATTACCATTTTTTCAGCCCCTGCACAAAATATTCTGAAGTAGTTTAAAGATATTCATTTATGAGATCTTGTTAAATAAAGTCCCTAGCTTGGATGTATATAACTATCATCTATTATTTTTATAGTAATATGGCACTAAAACACCTCCGCCCGCAGTCTCCAAACCCGCCCGCGCTTGAGCGGCGTGCCGTATTGCCCGTTCCTTGGTCGACCAAGGACCCCCCATTTCGTGATATTGTTGTGTAGGTAACTAAAAATATTTTGAAAATAAGGGAAGAAGATCATTTGCCAACCATTTTGAAAGAAATAATTACAAACATTATTAAGGCATATCAACATAAGTATATATACTTGTTGAAGTCAGAAAAATGTGGAAGAAATACAGTTTCCTTCCAAAGAAGAGTCTCTCCATTTAAAATCACAAGCTCCCTACTGTTTGATATTAGTTATTGTAAATGTAAAGTCAATAAATGCAATTTTTTATTACAAATTATAGACAATATGAAAGTTTCCCTTAAAGAAAAAAACCAAAGAGGTGAGAGAAAAATGTTTATCGGCGGTGTTGGTATACCGACTACGAAAAAATTCGAAAAGCCCATGAAAAGAAAATGAAAACATCTTACCAAATCAACTGAATAGGTGTGAGAAAAAAAGCTTTAAAATTTGTAGACATTTTGAATCATTGTCCATCATTGCGTCATTATCTTCCACGTTAACATCAAAATCATCTTCTCCTGATGCAAAATCAAGTCGGCTACTTAAGACTAATAACACCGCCTTCCGATAACAAGCAACTCTCCGTCTTTTACAGTTCTCTCCAAGTCTGTAAAGGTTCAGGATATTGGATTGAGCTGGAGCAGCAATCGCTGCTGCCGTCTTAAATGATTTCAACATAATCACGCAGAATAATAATAATAAAGTAATAGACAAAAATACACAGCGTCGCGGACGTCTGTGTGCCAGATCTGTACTCATAAAAGCTAAGTGCATAAACTAAGTGGATTATTTTTTGATGGTCGAAAGAACAAGACCTTAGCTAACATAAAAAGATACAAATACTATAAAAGCACAGTACTTGAAGAACACGTATCGATTATCGTGGAATTATGATCTCATTTCTTGAAGCATTTTACGCCTAGGCCAGGCACTGCTGTAAACATATTCAAACCAATAATGGAATATTTTGCTCGTCAAAACATTTCACTCTACCATTTAAAAGCAATTGCGTGTGATGGCACAAATTTTAATACGGTAACAACAACAACTGATGCTGCGATTCGAACGATGAAGAAACATTTGAATGGACTGGTACAGTTGCTGATTTTCTTTTTTCATTGCAACGAGCTGCTTTTCAGCAGAGTTGTTTTTCCGGTCCCGTAGGTTCGACTTTTCATAATTGTTATAATTTACCGGTACAACCTTTTTTCAAATTGATGTTGAGTATTCAACATCAAAATTTAAGCACCAATCAAAAAAACTTGCTATTTTATTTGATATTTTCGAAGCAGTTTTCAGCAGACGTTGTCCTCCTGAAATTGTCAAAAGAACCCAGGGGTGATTACTACGGTGAGTCGAATCTAACGATTATATTATATTGGAAGCGCAACGCCATCAGAAAATTTTGGTTATGTTAGCCACGTTTTTCATGAGGGCATACTTTCCTATGTGGTTTGATATAAAACTGCATGGGTCGTGCAAAAAGGTGCAAGGCGTGTTTTTAGCATGATTAAATATTCGCGCTATCTTCCGGATGAATTAAAAGCAATAACTAATCCGGCGATGCAGCGAAACGCTTACTTAACTCATCCTGAAAATTCACTCTTGTCAATGATAACCGATGAATCACCTACCATCTAAGAACTTGGAATAATGCATTTATTGAAAGCCAGAGAGTTATCCGGACTGAAAACTAAACATTTAAAGTACCCACAATGAATTTTGATGCACAATCCTACTTTGATGTAATATTTTGGCAAGATACGCCAATCACGTTTCCTCCCATTTTGGAAGATGTAACGGAAAAAGAATTAGAAGAACTAAACCTAACTTCAGAAGTCAGCTCCATTTTCATCAATTTTGACAGGTTACTACAGATTACAGGTCACTCTTACACAATCTGTAGAATCTGTAGAACAATCTGTAGAACGTTGTGAATAGGTTGTGACTGAAATATCGTCGAAAGTGTGTGGCAAGAAAAACAGGGAAGGCTTTATAACTACAACAATAAACTCCAGGAAAAATATGCCAAAAATTGTAAAAAACGTGATTTTCAACGGGAATAATTGATCACATTTGATTTTTCATGATTAATGTAATAATTATGATTGTAATTTTTAATGTTGTGACTGCTTTAATAGTAATTAAATTGATATCGAGAATTTTGTAATTGTAACTCTTTCATTTCCTTACTACTTGGGAATAATTCACAAAAATATATTTTTTAATCATTTTTCGAACGCTTCGGGGAACCTCGAAACGATAATATAATTTTTTTATTTTTATTTTTTATTAACACCAAAGACCTAAGACAACTTTTTATCACTAGCGCTCAAGGAAATAAGACAAAAAAAAATTCGCCATACAGTTGCGGCCCACATTAGTGTACAATCACTTTCGTTAATATTTTTCTTGATTATTCTACAGTCGTTGTCACTGTTCTGGTGTTTTCTTTATGGTTCAGTGACAACTCAGAACATTGGCAATTCATCACACTTTTAAAAAGTGATGTGGTTTTTTCATCACTTTACATGACTTTATGTCACCTTTCAAAGGTTTCTTGAATTACCACTATACTGAGTCGGTTACCGTTCTTTACACGAAATTTCGTCAAAAATCCTACAATATTCTGATCTATGATTTCACTGGTCTGCGCTAGTGATGCAATAATGGAAAATCCGTTTTCCGCTCAGTTTGTGCTGTGTAAACCAGACATTTTTGAAGTGAAAACTTCTTTAGCACCGTTGTGATTTGAAACTCGGTGAAACGAAAAAGCGACACTAAATGGAGACAAACACATAGATACATCTATAGGATTTAACCTGCGAACAAAATGAAATAAAATAATCGGTCTACTCTTTGTGCGGTGCTTCGCAGCTCCCCAATTAGCTACATGATGCTATTAGTCTACATTAGTTTTCCGAAGGTTTCACTTCTACCGCGTGTGAACTGCACACTTGTATTTTTTTTGGAAATTTTCTCAATGTGGATATTTTAGTGCAGTGTTACTTAAATATAATTGCCTGTTGGCTTGCCACGCTAAGATAAATTTGTTCAAATACAGAAAATAGGACAACAACTGTCTCCATTGTTTTACAAGCGTGGCGAAAGGTGCACAGTGCGGGGGAGTCTGTAGCAGTCTGCAGAAGTGTGATAAATGCAATAGGTGGCGGGTGGCGGGTGTGGGTGGAGAGAAAGCGAAGGTGAATCTCCTGATCTAACAATAATTACCCAACATATTGATGGTTCATTCGAGATTGCATAAATTATCTACTTCATTTGTTAAATTTTACAATTTCATCATGGTAAACATGTCCCTTTTTAATAAGTTTCTTATGTTATATGTATGTAATATCCTTTATCTGGATGCTAACTGCTCCGTGGAAAAATAATTGAAAAATATTGGCGTTTTTCAATATGTGTACAGAATTTTTACGTATTAGACCGCGTATATGTATACGTGACGCGAACCACGCATGCAACGTGACGCGAACCACGAATTGTACGAAAGAAACGGAGTAACCGCAAGTGACGTTACTCGCCGTTTGCTGTTGCTTCATTGCATAACCAAAATAGTGTCTGCATTTTGAAGTGAAAAACTTCTTTAGCACCGTTGTGATTTGAAACTCGATGAAACGAAAAAGCGTCACTAAAAAGAGACAAACACATACACCTATAGGAGAGAATGAAATAGAATAATCGGTCTCCTCTTTGTGCGATGCTTCCTAGCCTTCCCACCCCTTTCTACTTTCCTTCTCACTTCTACCGCGTGTGAATTGCACACTCTGATTTTTTACTCCAAATCGTGTCAGGAATTGCTATAGTTTGTCGGGTACGTACTGACGGTGAACCGACAGTTGTTCTTCCGATAGTTGCCCCACGAAATTATATAATTGTTATGAATTTGTAGTTTTTTGTGCATTTTCAAACCTAAAATCGACTTTAAACTGAGTTTCGCGCTGTTTGTAGTTGCTTCGTCCCCATAATTCGTTTTTCGGCTCGCGTGTGTAGACGCAGCCTAATATAATATGGTTAAATTTTATGAGTTTATGCGATACACAAAAATTGCTCTTTTTTATTTTGCAATATAGCGCGCTGTGTATCTCAGTTAGCTTAGTTGCCGCGCAGAGATTGCGCGGGGCGGCTCGGTCACCACGGTATATACAATAAATACGGAGAAATACATACCCCATACGTCCGAAAGACGTATGATTACCTTTTGTGTAACTTTCTTTATAGGTGGTTTAGCAAAATAAAACAAAGTATATAAATTTTTTTATGTTTAACGTCTGATTAGCATTTAAACTTTCATAACATGTATAAAATACGATTTAGACATAAAATGAAGCATTACTTTCCATTTAAAAAAGACTTAATATTTTGTGGTTGATTTGTAAGAGGTTTACTTAATTTTGTTATAACTTTTTGGTTTTATTTAAAGTACAAAACCCTAAACTGATTATTCAACTACCTTTAAACTGTGTAAGTATGATAATATGTCAAATATACACTTTTAAACTTCAGTACGTCTCTAGGACCTTTTGTGTATCTTTCAGACTTGTTTGTATAAATGTTACTTAGCGAAATAAAAAAAATCTTTTTAAGTATAACGTCTAATTAGCATTTATACTTATTTAAAGTGGAAAACCATAATCTAATTATTAAACTATCTTTAAACTGTTTAAGTATGATAATATCTCAAATATTCACTTTTAAACTTCAGTACGTCTCTAAGGCGTATGATCTTTAAGTAGGTAAAAATAAGATTATCTTTCTGGGGTTAATAAATAACATTGCAATTTCAATCTGTTCTGATTAATGGATTAAACACCACGATACAAGTGTCAAACGAAATCGGTCGGTCTTAAATTAAACAAATTTTGTGGTTATAAACAGAGTTATGGTTTTATTTCAGATGTTTAATTACTATTCAATATTAATAGTCAATAAAGACTGATAAGAACGCTGTAACTTCCGCGTGCTATAAAAGCCTCTTTATTGTATCTAACCAATAAGAATAATATGCTCGGGGAACAACTTTTAGTTAGGCACTTTGTGTACCTATCTATCTGTATGTGTTGTGTTCTAACGAGATATATATGATAATAAATAATAACACACCGGCACAAACTAACTACAGAGTTATGCTAACGACCCCGCACCGGTGTCTAGTGCTACTTCCTTTTGCCTACCTCGCTCCATGCAACTGATTGGACTCTGAGAAAACACCAACAATAATCGCGAGGTGCCGACGTGTCTACCTTTTATCGAAAAACCGTCTACTAATAATAATCTAATATATTTTCCCAGACCGATGTAGGTGTCCGAACGCCCGAACAAAGGCAGTGCCGGTGCTCAAAAGCTCTCGAAGTCAAGTTTAATTTTCCGAACGGCTTGCCCGATCGCGAACAATGACCGTCTGCCACGCGATGGTCTCTTTTTATCTGCGCGGGCTGGAGGGAAGGAAGAGGAAGGTGGAATCGTCTAGAGGAGATTGGGTTCACTGACGTATCGTGCACCTATTTGGTTGGGTTGGTTCACACTCCCCTAATAATTTTACACCCCTTAAAACACGACAAACACGTCGTGCTTGTTGTCTTAAATGTCAAAGATCCTGATTAAATCATAATATTTGTATTTTTCGGAATCACATTGAAGAGTTTTGGTTGTTTGGCGGTACTTGCGTATTACCAGAAATCATTTTGGAAACCTAACCTCACTTTTCATAATATTGTTTTTGATTATCATGGATGGTACGCCAATTCTTCTTGAGTTCATTTCTCATTGCTGAGGATCGTAACCCCCACTCCAATTTCGGTGGTAGACTCCTTTACTCCTCGCTGGGTGGAGAGCTGCGGACACCGACGTACCTGACGCCAGTGATACTTGGTCACTCCAGCGCATTGGTGACCTTCCTCTGCTTTTCGTGCCTCCCACTTTGCCAGTGACCATCAGATTCTCCAAATTGAAGTCCCCAGTTTTTTTCGAGCAACATTTTCCAGTATCTTAAAATTCGCTGTGGGCAGACAGTTGATAGCCTTTTGGGGATGCCTAGCCTAGCTCCTTCAGAGTATTTATCTGAGTGCGCGCCTGCCTGGAATTTAGAACATTTTTCTACAGCATTCGCTTACTTTCGCTTGCTCTAAGTGTAGGTGTTTCCAAACCGTATAATATAATCGTATACGTGTATACGCCAATACCAATATTAAAATTCAATGATAATTTTTATTTTACTATTTTTTTTTGTTAGGTTCCGTGGGAGATTTAAAGCTCATAGAAGCAGAACCAAAAGTAGTTGTTATTGAATCATTTGTGTTACGTCGTTCGTCAAAAACACTTTCGCTAATGATGATAGTTGTCTTCAAAACTGTTTTCTTATCTCGTCCATTTAAAATTAACATTTCTTTTGAAACTTCTACGATTATCTTCAAGAACAATGAATTAATACCATTTCTTATAATTCTTCTTCTCCATTTTCACCTCTTTGCGCATCTGTAGACCAAGATGTCATAATTACCTGTTTAATTGAATTTATCTGTCAAATCTTGCAGCTTCATCTAAAGTTACTTTCATTTCAAAAAGTACCATTGTGCCATGTACAATACTAAGTAAAAAAAGTAAATTTTACAGCAGAGCGAAAACAAATGATGATTGATGAAATAAGCGGTCCCGTCGAAAAGAGACACTTGTGACGTCTCGGGGAGAGAGTGAACTAATTTAAATACGGTTTTCGTGGGGCATAGACAATCACTTTACCATTAAGATATCAAAATAAAATTTTGACTCTGCGACACTTTTCTATGGGATGTGCGATTTGTTTACCCGACTTACCCCGAAATCTTAACACTTTTTTTGTTTGTTGAACAATTAACACCTTTTCCAGTTTTCATGGTTCCATAATTCATGATTAGAATGACTGCCATTGAAGAATAGCAAGTTAAAAATATAATTTCGTTGACCTAGAAATTCCACTCAGAAAACGCCGATCAAATTTCTTCGTAAATATTTACGTCTGCTAATAAACAATGTAAGCTTGTGACTTTTACTGTCTTCTCCCAGAGTATTCAATTCCAATAACACCAATCTCTTTACACGACAAGACGTTTCTTTTAAATAGTAATAATTTCGGTCCAACTCGGCATCATAATATATTATCTATTATTTGCATACATAATTCCCCCGCGAACGATCTCAGGTATTCTTCATCTCTCGTGGAGTGTTTAATATTGGAGGCGAGATTACTCCTAGACTACTACAAAGCTTTTCGAAGGTTAACCACTCGACACAAGTAATAATTATTATTATTTAGGCGCACATCGGTGTATTTCAACTTGCTACTTGGTAAGGTGAACGTTGTTATAAATCGGTGAATACTGAATACATAATTCCAAAAAAATATTGATTTTTTATTGAATAACGCACACCTGGCATTATGATGATTGTCGGGCTGAATGTTTGGAGACGTTGTATGTTTATAAACTCTGCTTGTGGAAGGTAAACGGCCTGTGTGGTCGAGGGGCAAGAATCTACTAGCGATCCGCAGGTCGCGGGTTCGAATCCCGGCGTGTGTGATGTGACCCGAATTGTGTTATTTCTATATTTACTCATTTAAAGTATATTGACGGTACTTTCCAAAGTGGAAGATACTCTCAGTATCGCTCTGATGCAATAAGACACCATTCGTAATTGAAACATTGCCTAAAATGGCTTTAGCCGTGTTTGGTGATTATATCTGAATAGCCAGGTACTTATTCCCCGTCTCCTTCTCCTTTCCACTCACTACCTTCAGCCTCACAACATACCCCAATTTGGGATGCCTTTTTTTCACTGGTTCCAGGCGGTTGGGAGCAAGTTAAGAGCAGTTGGGACTCTTCGAATAATTTAAATGAATGCATTTACTGTAGAAAATAAAGACAAAAAAACTGCATTTTCATTACGCCTAGTCACAATGTTCGCTCGTCTTCGTCTTGAACAATCGAATAGTATAGATTAGTTCCAATGTGTCTTGTCTTATTTTTGTAAGTTAAATTTATATTTTAAAGTAAAATTTGAGAGTCAATGATAATTTTAAAGTTAAATAGCTGACGACGCTAGCTGAAACTAGTTACGTTTATCTTTGAATTCCAGACAGATAAATCTGTGAAAAATTCATGCCATTGTAGCTCACCGTTCGCGAGTTTTTAACGAGACTAAAAGTCTTCGAATATATTTATATAATATCAATTGTTTGTGGCGGGCAGGTGGGTGACGTCGTTTTGATTTTTATACAAATCTACAGTTTTATTCTGAGACTGATGAAAATTTACACCTTCGACCTTCAAAACATTGCGATAAACTCCATCTAAATCCAGAGCAACGCCGGGCACTTCAACTAGTATAAGATATCTACTATCAAAACTCTGGTTGTCGAAGATAATAATAAAAATACCAGCGCTATCGGTATAATGTCCCAACCTGACCTGCAATTGTTATAACAAGCAGAACGGGTCGCTTCTACGACACTTCTTGATTTTAACTGCTCCGCTGTGGAACGAATTGCCGGCCTCTGTGTTTCCTCCCTTCTACAACATGGGTCTCTTTGGGAGCCAGGTTCACTACTTCCTTTCCACAAAAAGATCCTTCACACAGCATCCGCAAAGATGACATTGGCCCTGAACGAAATTATTTTCTTCAGGGCCTCCTATGTGGTTCAGTTTATGTGAATAATTTTTTTTTTAAATCAGCGTTTGTAATTTTACATATCGTCATTAATTTGTAGAATGCGTAACCACCAAATGTCAAATTTTACAGGAGGCACAAAAAACCTCGCGGTGAAAAAAATATGAAAGACGGGTCATTGTTTTTATTTATATTCCGAACATATAATATATTTCGAAATTTATTTTTAATCATTTAACTTTTGTAAGTTAAGGCTTTCTATTTCAAATCGGAGTTAAGAAGTTTACATAAAAACCGAGAATGGAGATACGTATTTTACAAAGATACCTACGTACTTTTCTGCGAACACTTTTACGAACACTAGCAGAAGACTTGGGAGATAGGAATTTTACATTAAAAAAATATAACACAACAATACAGAACTGCGATATTTATTCTATGAATTACTCAGTAACATCCTAATTGATTTTTATATTTAGTCTCAGTATATAAGAATAACAGGATAAATATAACAGTACTTAGTACACAAAGCATAACAGTATAATACTAATACTACGAATAATTTTAAAGTTAAATATAAAATAATTTTAAAGTTAAATTTTTTCAGATGATATTAAAATGACTTTTGGTTTAGATAAATGTAAAACTATCCATATAGAGAAAGGCAAAATTGTAGATGGAGACGAGGGTATATTTAGAAATTTCAAAATTCAAAGTATGAAAGGGGATGAGGTTTATAAATATTTAGGATACCCGCAATCGAATAGATTAGATCACACTAGTATTAAAAATGATATTAGGATTAAATTTCAAACTAGGATCAGAAAAATTTTAAAATGCAATCTATCTGCTAAAAATTTAGTAAAAGCAATAAATACTTGGGCAATACCTCTACTAACGTACTCATTTGGCATAATTAAATGGTCCAATACAGATTTAGATAGTTTAGAACGATTAATTAGAACTACGTTAACAAAATTTAATTGCCATCATCCAAATTCAGCTATAGAACGAATTAATTTACCTAGAAATTTAGGAGGTAGAGGTGTAGTCAAAATAACATCTTTGAAACACAATCAGGTAGAAATGCTTAGAAATTTTTTTCCATAGGAAAGCTAATAGCTCAGAAATGCACAAAATAATTTGCAAGGCAGATAGAAATATTACACCTTTAAATTTATATGACGAGAATGCCAACATTCTTATAAATACTAACCAGGAATTATTAGATTCCTGGTCAAATAAAATTATTCACGCAAAACACTTCAATTATCTCAACCAAACGTATGTTGACAAACTTTCGTCAAACAAATGGTTGAGTATTGGAGAGTTGAGCGCAGAAATAGAAGGATTTATGCTTGCCATTCAAGATAGAGTCATTAATACTAAAAATTATAGAAAGCATATAATCAAAGATATAAATCAAATTGATGATTTATGTAGAAAATGTTTGGCTTTTCCCGAAACTATAGAACATATTATATCGGGATGTTCTATATTAGCGCCATCCGAGTATACATTTAGGCACAATCAGGTTTTAAAAATAATTCACCAAAGTTTGGTAATTAAACATAACTTGATTGATTGCCGTAATGTAGTACCATATTATGAATATGAACCAAATTCATTTATAGAAAATGAATTTTATAAAATATATTATGATAAAACTATACTAACAGACAGAACAATTAGTCATAATAGACCTGATATAGTTTTACATGACAAAATTAAAAAAATAACTTATATCATTGATGTAGCTATTCCAAATTCCTGTAATATTCAAAAAACTGTTTCTGAAAAAATTAGAAAATACACAGATTTAGGAAATGAGATTAAAAGAATTTGGCATTCTCGGACTATAAAAATATTACCATTTGTTATTTCGGCCACTGGCATAATACCTAGGAATCTGATTCAAAATTTAAGCATATTAGATTTGTCAAAGAATTTGTATATAAAAATGCAAAAAGCAATAATTTTAAATACATGTAGGATTACAAAAGATTTTTTAAATATTTATATTGAGGGATCAGTAGGATTTATAGGTTCAATTAGAAATGCCACAGAGCCGAACCCTCTGATATGAAAATATCTGGAGTCGGTGAATTATATTCCCATTTGGTCTCTAGTAGGTTGACATGTTGTTCTTGTATTGTTTTGTATTTATAATACTTATATAGTGCAATTGCATAACGTGGATTCACTAGATGATCATTTGGGGAAGTGTATGAAAGGGTTTAGTTTTTCCTTCTTTTTTTTTTTTTTGGGGGGAAAATTTAACCCGGACATTTAAATCTGGTGCGTAAAAAAATAGATTTGTAGTATTGAAGGGTAGTTTGCATTAAAATATTTAATTTGGAGATATTGAAAACTATTTGTTGACACTAGGTAACGACGACAGTTGCTTGGTTACTGGAATGTAGGAATTAATAATAATTAATAAATCATTTCCAAGTTGTTTTGAAAGGTGACACAATGTCATTTTCAACCAACGGAAATGAAAATGGGTTTATTATGTCATCTATACAGATGAACATTGATAATCTGAGACCCCAAAAAACAAAAGCAGGTATTCCTAGGCAGCGTATGAAATGGACGAACGATGTCAATATGTTCATCGTTCGTTCATATTTTTATGTAACTAAACTAGAAACAGATATGTTATTGTATAGGAAAAAATTACATTTACTTTTCTCACAAAATTATCCGGTTGCCCAAGTAAACGAACAAAGATTAGCTGACCAAAAAAGGTCAATTTTCAAAAATAATTTAATTCCTGTAGTAACATTAAATCAGATAAGAAAAGAAGTAGCAGATAGATTGCAATTGGAGAATAATTTAGATCAAATTAATACGAGTAGTAATGTTATATTAGATGCATTGAATGAAGATAGTTTAGCTAATATTCTAGTAGAAGAATCCAATGATATTAGAGTAGATTCAAATAACTTAGACATTATTCATAATCTTAGGGAAATCAATATTGCAAATTTAAACTTACTAGATGATAATGTAATAGAATTAGCTAACTTGCTTCAAAATAATATAAATAGATATATAGATATAGAGCCCACAGTTAGACCAAAATTACCAAAATTGCATACGTCAAAGAAATTATCTAAATTAATTTCTGAATTAAATAATTTAATTTTACCAAAAATAATATTTGACGATATTAGTTTTTTAGATCTTCATACAATAGTGTACGCTAGTGCTATCACTATATGTAATAAGTTAGGAGTTAAATTAATATCCTCTGATGATAGATCATATAGTTATAGTAAACCAGAATGGCAGATTAGATTAGAAAATGATGTAGTGTTTTTAAGAAGTAGTATAGCTAGAGTAATTGAATATAAAAATGGAAATAGAAGTAGGAATATTTTGAGATATGTAGATGAAATTGGGAGAAAATTTGGTTATAGCATTGGTAGTAATAATAATGAAAATATAATCAATGATTTATTAGATTTATTAAAACAAAAATTAGGTGTAAAAGCTAGTAGATTAAAAAGATATAATTATACGTATAATAAAAGAAATAATAATAGATTATTTCAGAAAAATGAGAAAATATTTTATTCCAAACTTGACGATAAACAGAATATTATTTCGAATAATAATATTCCGTTGCCATCTGAATCAGATATGCGCGATTTTTGGACAAACATTTGGAGTAAAGATATAAAACATAATGAGGCAGGTAACTGGATAGAAAATGAAGAACTCAATTGTTCAGACATTGAACAAATGAGTTTTTCTGACATATCGGTTGAATTGTTGGCCAAAATTATAAAAAAGACTCATAATTGGAAAGCCACGGGTTGCGATTGGATACATAATTTTTGGTACAAACGTCTAACTACTTTACATCCTCTTTTTGCAAAAAATCTTTCAAAACTTGTCAGAGAACCTCAAAATTTTCTAACTAAGGGCATTACTTATATGTTGCCTAAAAGCGAACATATTAATAATCCCTCTCAATATAGACCCATTACATGTCTACCGACAATATACAAAATTTTAACCTCTTGCTTGACAGATTTAATATATACTCATTTGGAAAAAAAAAAATTTTTATCTGAACAACAAAAAGGTTGTCGCAGAAAACATATGGGATGTAAAGAACAGTTAGTTATTGATTCTGTAATTTTAAAACAAATTCAAAATCAAAAGCGTAATTTACATACTTGTTATATAGATTATCAAAAAGCTTTTGATAGTGTCCCGCACTCGTGGCTAATCAAAATATTAAAAATATATAAAGTTAACCCAATTATAATTAGCTTTTTGAAAAATATTATGTCCTTTTGGAATACAGATTTGCTAGTTAATTTAAAAGGTAAGAAAATAGTAGTACCGGGCATTTCAATAAAAAGAGGGATTTTTCAAGGAGACTCATTGAGCCCTCTTTGGTTTTGCTTAGCATTGAATCCCCTTTCTAAAATATTAATTAAAAGCAAGTTTGGAATAAAAATTAAGGGTAATACAAGAGAGAGTAGTATAGTTTCACATCTATTATATATGGATGATATAAAATTATTTTCAAATTCTGAATCAAATTTAGAGAAAATGATTAAGGTAGTTAAAATTTTTTCAGATGATATTAAAATGACTTTTATTTTAGATAAATGTAAAACTATCCATATAGAGAAAGGCAAAATTGTAGATGGAGACGAGGGTATATTTAGAAATTTCAAAATTCAAAGTATGAAAGGGGATGAGGTTTATAAATATTTAGGATACCCGCAATCGAATAGATTAGATCACACTAGTATTAAAAATGATATTAGGATTAAATTTCAAACTAGGATCAGAAAAATTTTAAAATGCAATCTATCTGCTAAAAATTTAGTAAAAGCAATAAATACTTGGGCAATACCTCTACTAACGTACTCATTTGGCATAATTAAATGATCCAATACAGATTTAGATAGTTTAGAACGATTAATTAGAACTACGTTAACAAAATTTAATTGGCATCATCCAAATTCAGCTATAGAACGAATTAATTTACCTAGAAATTTAGGAGGTAGAGGTGTAGTCAAAATAACATCTTTGAAACACAATCAGGTAGAAATGCTTAGAAATTTTTTCCATAGGAAAGCTAATAGCTCAGAAATGCACAAAATAATTTGCAAGGCAGATAGAAATATTACACCTTTAAATTTATATGACGAGAATGCCAACATTCTTATAAATACTAACCAGGAATTATTAGATTCCTGGTCAAATAAAATTATTCACGCAAAACACTTCAATTATCTCAACCAAACGTATGTTGACAAACTTTCGTCAAACAAATGGTTGAGTATTGGAGAGTTGAGCGCAGAAATAGAAGGATTTATGCTTGCCATTCAAGATAGAGTCATTAATACTAAAAATTATAGAAAGCATATAATCAAAGATATAAATCAAATTGATGATTTATGTAGAAAATGTTTGGCTTTTCCCGAAACTATAGAACATATTATATCGGGATGTTCTATATTAGCGCCTTCCGAGTATACATTTAGGCACAATCAGGTTTTAAAAATAATTCACCAAAGTTTGGTAATTAAACATAACTTGATTGATTGCCGTAATGTAGTACCTTATTATGAATATGAACCAAATTCATTTATAGAAAATGAATTTTATAAAATATATTATGATAAAACTATACTAACAGACAGAACAATTAGTCATAATAGACCAGGGGTCCTAGCATGGTCGATCGATATAACCCTATATCAATACGATATCGGTAAAATCTGTCATTTATGGTCAGTTATCAATATGTGCTAGCACGCTCAACAATTGTTAAGGGATATTCCGACCGACGATTGACAAAAGCCTGCCAAATCGTATGCATTCTTGGTTGATAAAACCCCAATATTAATACGAAATGTAATAAATCCGTCGTCTATGGTCAGTTAGCGATATTTGCGAGCACAGTGAACATACGATTCCGACAGTCGGTTGACAAAAGACGCCGTTTTTACCGTGGCTTCCGGAGTGACAGATAAAGCTGTCAATGTACAGATTTTTTTAAATAATGTCGTTTGTTACGCAAAATAACTGGCTAATTAATGAGTAGAGGTGAACTAAAAAAACTCTCAGAATTTAAAGAAATCGTATACGAGACCCATAGACTCAGTTAATTCATGAGGCGATCAATTAATTGCTTTCAAATTCGAGAAACGAAATTTGTTAAAATGTCGTTTAGTCTCAAAAAGTATCTACATGCGAAACGCCAATATTTATTTGAGTTCGAATTTCAATTCGAAATTGTCAATTTATTGGTATTTTTCATTTTTACGCAGCACATTTCAAATTAAGAAACGAAAATTCATTAAAAGATCCCCAGTGTTGCCATCGTGTGAGATCGTAATGTATGTCGATTCCTTATTTATTTCCCTTCGACGTCGGTCTGCTTATCGATGGCGCAAGCGTGCTAGGGCAATCGGTTCGTTATCGATACGAGATTGTAAATCACCCTGTCGTTTGTTTGACTGGCGATATACCTACGCAACTTTATTAATAATGACCTGCATAATTACTGGTTTATTAATGAACGGAGGCAGATTATCCAAGATTGCAGGATTGAATTAAATCGGAATTCAGACGTTTTCGTTTGACAGTTTCGTACTTACGAATATATCTCGTATTATGGCTAATGATCTCATTGTCCAATTAACTCCTTTTTATTGTCAAAAAATACATGCGGACTTCCTACGTACATTAAAGTGTGTGTATTTAATATTATTATGATATCTCAGCAAAAATCTCGGTGTAAATGGATCTTTAAATGTTCAAAAGAAAAGATTATTAGTTAGTTGTCATATTATTACATTAATGGATTACGATGTTTTTGACAGGTATTATAGACCGGGAGCCTGGCTACACAAACACACGTCATCGAGTACACAGATGAAACTACTTTGTAGTGATAATGTACATTTAGTAAGCCTTAAACAAGCTAGTCTGCCGGTGCACATCTTGGAAGGTTCCACGCAGTCATGGAAATAGTGAGCGATTTTTGAAGTTAAACTTCTTTATGCACGCTCGACATGGGGGGTAGGCTGGTGAATGCGTTACGAAAAAGGATATTATATACATTTTATGCGAACGGTAATCGATGCGAACGGTGGGCGAACGGTTGGGCCTTTGGGGGGATGGGAATGGGAAAGGGGATGGGGATTGGGATGGGGATGGGGATGGGGATGGGTACCCGGCACGCGTTGCAAGGACACTGTAACCTTGGGGTCGACTTAACTGTAATGGTTCCATCCTATATAACATTATATACAACGGGTACCCGGCATAAGTTAGTGAAGTTTTACTTCAGTCGTGTGGTCTAAAGCACACTCGTTTTTATTCGATAAAAATTACGTCATAAATTACGTCATCGGGTGCACGAACGGGAATGGTTTCATATGATAAAGGTCGATTTGTAGATGAGAAAATTAGCAGGTCTGCCAACCGGCAGCCTGGCACGTTCGCAGGCAGCCGGTGTTAAATTGGGATAGAAATTAGTAAATTTTACGTCATCGAGTACACGAATGAAACCAACGAATAACTGTAGTCTAGATTCTAAACCATCCCATTGAAGAATTTCTCTAGTTCCATGACTGCGCGGAATCTGCCAAGAGGCGCGGCACACCAGCTTTTTTAAGGCTTACTAAATGTCCATTATCACTTCAAAGTAGTTTCATCCGTGTACTCGTAAGGTTTGTGTACCGGCTCCCGGTCTAAAACTCCGATTCCATAGACATTGTGACAGCTACATAGAAAGTACCTCAAGTGTTGCCAGCGTATAACAATTTCTTTTTGATTACCTTACATTGCTTATGAATATCGGTTCGGTACAAAATCGTCGGTTGTTATGCCATGTCGATTCGATATTGTAAAGATAACGATTTCAGTGTGCTAGGACCCCTGATATAGTTTTACATGACAAAATTAAAAAAATAACTTATATCATTGATGTAGCTATTCCAAATTCCTGTAATATTCAAAAAACTATTTCTGAAAAAATAAGAAAATACACAGATTTAGGAAATGAGATTAAAAGAATTTGGCATTCTCGGACTATAAAAATATTGCCATTTGTTATTTCGGCCACTGGCATAATACCTAGGAATCTGATTCAAAATTTAAGCATATTAGATTTGTCAAAGAATTTGTATATAAAAATGCAAAAATCAGTCATTTTAAATACATGTAGGATTACAAAGGATTTTTTAAATATTTATATTGAGGGATCGGTAGGATTTATAGGTTCAATTAGAAATGCCACAGAGCCGAACCCTCTGATATGAAAATATCTGGAGTCGGTGAATTATATTCCCATTTGGTCTCTAGTAGGTTGACATGTTGTTCTTGTATTGTTTTGTATTTATAATACTTATATAGTGCAATTGCATAGCGTTGGTTGACTAGATGATCATTTGGGGAAGTGTGTGAAAGGGTTTAGTTTTTCCTTCTTTTTTCCTTTTTTTTTTTTTTTTTTTGGGGGGAAAATTTAACCCGGACATTTAAATCTGGTGCGTTAAAAGATCTGAAATGGTAAATAGAATAAAGTATGTGGAATTAAGGAGTTTCGGAGCATTCGCGAGTAAAAATGGCACAATGGTGTTACGCAGTTTCCTAATTTACGTTTATCTAAAAGCTTACTTTTTTTTTAAAATTGCTAGTTTTACACCAGATGGCATTAAAAACGTATTTTCGAAAAATTTGGAGTTACGCAGTCTACGAATTAATGTGACGATAAAACACTTACCCCCTTAATAATGCACAACTGTTAAACAACCAAATACATTTATGGTTGTTTAAGGAGCATTAACCAGCTAGCGGCCGAGCATTGATATTTCGTCGAAAGATGTTCTTACGATCGTACAGGGCGGTTCCTATGAGAAGGATGAATTATTCTCCGTACCTGCGTTTTTAAATAATAACTCAATGTCGATTTTATTTCATTCAAAATTTGCTTTAATTTATACCTACATTCAAAATTGCCGAAAGGCGTGATAATAAAACTATTAATTTATGTACTTTTTGTAATTATTTATAATTTTTCTATTTATAATGTCTAAGTAAATAAGAATGTAAAAAATATCTTAAATTATATTAGTTTGTAAGACCGTAAATACTTAGAAAAAACTGAAGTATTTTCGTCACAAAACACGTATGCGGATCTTTTTTTAAATGATTTTATTTAAACTAATATTAAAATTCTGAAATATAGCTTTCCCAGATATTTTATTGATTTATTTTACTGCATGATTATATGATTTGAAATATATGTTTTATAATACAAAATTATTGTTTGAAAATTTAACAAATCTGCCAACGACCTACGGTAAAACCTTATTGTACTAAAAATAAACATATTTTCTCAAATTTAAAACATGGCTTTACTGGATAAAATAACAGTCTTTCGAAATCAATTTATAATTTTTTGTTGAAAAGAGTCAATACGTCTAAAATTTGATTTAAAAATTACATATTTCCGGTTTTGTCTGGTTATTCCCTCTTAAGAGTTGTGTAAAATTTGCAACAAGCTTATTATTAAGGCCTTTATGGTTTATTTACGGTAAAAATCCTACTTTCTCTATGGAATTCGCGGAACATATTATTTTATAAGTCCTAAGTACACGCGATAGCTGATGTCTCCCGTTTCGGTATTCAATAGTGAATAGTTTTATTCACGGGCCGTGTACGTACAACGTAAGGAATGCCCGCGACTTTCCAATCAATTTCACCAATTACCTTTTTAGTGTGTGGAGTGCGCGGCTTCAGACTTCAGGCCAACACCGTACACCAACTACTAAATGCCAAACATTACCATTCAACCGAGGACCGACCAAATAGTTGGAGTGTGTACTTTGTAGTGGTGGGAGTATTGAGTTAAGGTTAGGCGGTGACTCAGGAATTGCCAAACTATTACTGCTATGAATTAAATTTTATTAGTAAGATTGACTAATAAATTTATCAGCCATGAAATCTTTGACATTTCAATAATGTTAATTCCTAACTTTGTTTGTGTATTCAATTCGGTTGAATTTGGAACCCACCTCTGGACTGGAGCTCATAAATACCTGAAAAAACTCTCGACTCTGCGCAGAAATGTGCGGTCCGTTTGAGATCCCATCTTAACAAACGGATTGCAATCTTTAGAGCACAGGCGTCTTGTAGGAATGCTATCCTTGTTCTACCGATATTTTAATGTGAGATGCTCTGAGGAATTAGCGTCATTGATCCCTTTCGCACGTGCATAGCCGGGAAATACTCCGAAAGCACGCCCGACATAATTAGGTTGACATTTGTCACATAAGAATGGTCCGCTTCTTCGACTCGTTCTTCTCGGCTTCAGCTCGGCTGTGGGACGATTTGGCGGCCTCTGTGTTTCCTCCTTCCTACAACATGGGTCTCTTCAAGACCAATGTTCATTCCTTCCTGTTCTCAAAAAGAGCCTCTACATAGCATCTCAGATGACATAGGCCCCGAGGGAAATTATTTTCCTCAGCCTCCTTTGTTGAGTTAAGTTAATGGAGTTAGCCAGTGAGACTATGGAATTCCCGATTTTTATGTGTTGTGAAGTTGAAGGGGGAAATGAAGATGGGGAAGTACCAGGCTGTTCAGATCTACTCACTATTCATGGTTTAAGCCATTTCAAGTATCATTTCAATTCGGAATGGTAGTCTTTCACCAGGGCAATACTGATAGTGTCTTCCTCTGGAAAGTGCCGCAAATACCTTGTATGTTTTTGTTATTTATTTTTGGGTTGTTATGCCGTGTTGCGCCACCTCCTCCTTTAGCCAACGTTTCGGACGGCGTTACAGTGTCCATCATTAGGGCGGATGTATCAAAATCTAAAATCATATCATATTGTATGTTATTTTATATGAATTTGTTGTGAAGTAATGCAAATTAATTAAACAAAATTTACTTGCGCACGCCGGGATTTAAACCCGCGACCTCCGGATTGCGGGTCGAGAGCCTTATCCCTCTGGTACGAAGGCTGGCAAAGTGATTGAATTTCTATTTCGCTTTCCTAATTATGAAAATAAATTCATCTAAAGTTTTAGTAAAATGTGGAGACAGTTTATGTTTTGGTGTTAATTAAATCATAATAATTACTATTTTTTTTAAACTCATCATCATCAAAAATACTCATTTATGTTGTGTGTCTGTCTGTCGGTGTAACTCTGGGTCAATGAACTCGGATTTTCTTTGAATTTAAGTATCATTTAAAAAAAATAATCTGATTGTTATAATTCAGTCAAACGATAAAGTACCCTACATGTATGTAATATAATATGTGTATAGTATTAGAAATCAATTTTTGTCACTTTCAAAATTGGAACAGATTTGTCAAGAATTGCGATTATCTCATAATTTTTGTATTTTGATATTTGACTCCTATTTATTTATATCTCGTTTGGATATGATTGAGATTTTCACGGTCAAAAGTATTATCGTGATTTATTTTTGGGTTATTATGCCATCTTGCGCTTCCTCCCTCTTTAACCAACGTTTCGGACAGCATTACAGTAGAGGTGGGTAAGTTCTGCATTTTTCCGGAAGCCTCCGAGACTTGCTTCCTTTTAAAAGTACACGAGTTCTAGGAGCAGGTCCCGGGTCCGAGTTCTTAGGTGCGGACTGGGCACTGGGTATTGTTGCTGCGCACCGAAACGGGACGCACGGGTTCAAAGAACTCGGAACCAGGACCTACTCGTAGAACCCACACGAGAACTCAGAACCCCGGGGTCGGACAAGACCCGTACGAGAACAAGGACCCGTCACCCGTGCAATGTAGGTACATTCAATGTATCTACACTGCACGGTCTTTTATTGAGAATTTAAATAAGTAAATTAATAAGCTGTAATGCTTTACTATAAACTATTATTTTATAATGCACGTCACCCGTTGATTAACGATACCAGATAAGACGCTCTAATTAAAAACTACTCCGTGCCTAGCCGAAGGGGTCACGCACGTGTGTGTCGATCAACGAACAGCGATCGAATGAACGCCCAGCGCCCAGCTCGTGACGTGACTCAAGGGGAAGTGTCATAGTTGGCCGGCCGCGGGTAGCGGGGAGTGTCGGGAACTCACCGAGACCCGCGACTCATGAGTGGAATGGTGAGTGACGCCGGACCGTGGATCGCGGAGCAAGCCGGCGCGGCGGCCACGGGGTGAGTCAGGAATGTAGTAGTTCGCGGCGTTCGCGCGAGTCCGGGAGTGGGCGAAATGAATGGATTGTGTCGCGATTCACGTAGCTTGGAACAAGGCGCTTGGGTTTAAAGGAACCCGGGACTTGTATTCGAGTGCGGTTTTCGCGCTTCGGCGTTGAGTTGCTCGGACCGCCGGATTACCGCCGGATTTATTTGGATGCGGAGAGTACTGGGACTGGGCCGGGTTCTCTGGGAGTAGTCGATTTGAAAAAGGAGTGGGAGTAGGAACCGCTTCCCGCAAAGGAGCGGATCACATGAGCCCATTCCAGCTGAACTGACACATCGCTACATTACAGTGTCCGTCATCAGGACAGATTACACACGTGATGATGAGCACTGTAATACAGCCGGAAACGTTGGCTAAAGAAGAAGGTAGGGGAGAACCAGGCAAAGCGAATGGACCAGGCATAGCGGATGACTTGAATATTTCCGAAAATTACCACTAGAATGCGCTAATAGTCTCACAATCGGTGTACCGCAGCGCTACCGACGCCATGACAGTGAATATTTGTCGTTTGGCAGGAACGCACGCTTTTTTTGATAAAAAAACGATTTTTTTGAATTTTCTTACGATAAACGAAGGTAAGGTATTTCAGGGTGGCCACAGACCTGGAATACCTGGAAAACCTGGAATTATCAGGGAATTTTACCGAACCTGGAATTATCAGGGAAATGTCAGGGAATTTCGAAAAAACTTTATATTATCAGGGAATTCCAAAAATAAAACTATATTCGTTATTTTGCAATTTGTGAAACCCCAAAGTTGTGTTTTATTACTTTTACTTACGACTTGTGTAACAAAAGATATGCCGACAAAGACAAACTAGATAGGTATTTTTTTTTATTATTAATGCCCTTGCAACACAATCATGTCATCTAGTTGATGTGTGTGTGTGTGTTTTTATTTTGTGTGTGTAGGTATTTTAACATTTAAATCAAGGTTTTTAGTATTTATAAAATTACATTGCATCACTATTTATACCATAGCTTCGTGTAAATACATAATAAACCTCTTTCTAAACTTTAGTCGAATGCTTATGGTTCAGTTTTCTCTGAACCATATGCATTTTCTTATGGTTCAGATATGGTTTCTCTTTTCTTTTCTTTTACCCAAAGGGTATATTGTTTTAATTATTAATATTCTAAATCTAAACTGTTCCCTAGTATTGTTGCTTGTTTCATGTGATATTTTTTTTGTATCTCTTCTAATGTTAATGTTTTTTTTTGTTGTTTATTTTTCTATTTTTCTGGTCTTTTCATTTCTTCACAAATTGTCTTCAGGCGAAATATCATAAATTTGTAACAAGTGTATTTTGTGTTTAATAGATTATTGTAATGCAAAAAAATAATTTATGCTATAGATGACGGAATTCCCTTTATTATTTATTTAACAAACGATATCCCCATAGGGAACGTACCCATACTACGTGACCAACTTTTTGCACTTTTTAACCCCTCCCCCCCGGTGACCAAAAACCTAAGCCCCCCGCCGCTCATTTGTACCAAGCGTGGTATTTTGAAGACCCCCCCCCCCTGAACAGGTCACGTAGTATGGTACGTTCCCTTATATCAAATTAAACATATCATGGAAAAATGTAGAAACTGCCCTGGAAAACCTGGAATTATCAGGGAATTTTGAAATCCGTTTTTTGTGGCCACCCTGTATTTGTGATTATTATTATTTGGTTATATTTCATGTGAAGATTAGTTTATATCATCCAATTTTTATTTGTTTCCTATTTAAAAAACTTAGTTTAGTTATGAAATACAGCACCCACATAGTATTTTTTAACAAAATGTTATTTGATACTGCCTTGGGCAAAGCGAATAGGGCAAAGCGGATGGACCATTCTTACTTCTTCTCCCATAAAAAACATACAAAAAGAGAAAAACGAAGCCAACATCCAAAAAAATAAAAAAAATGAAATCATAAAGAAAAAAAAACTTGGCCCATCTACCAGCGGACTAAAAGTCAAAGCAAAAACAAATGAAAATAAAAATTTGAAATGCCTTATTTGTGACGAAAATTATGTTGAACCATTAACAGAGGATTGGATTCAATGCAGCCAGTGTAAAAGTTGGGTTCACGAATCATGCACGTCATATAGTGGATATGGTTCTTACTTCTGCTACGATTGTGATTCCTAATTCTCTTTGCCCGGAGTCCAAATTCGCTTTGCCCGGGTACCCGGGCAAAGTGAACAAGACGAAGACTTTTTTTAAATTTGCATTATTTTTATAATTATAATTAATTTTACCTTTTCATTTATTTTACGTCTGAAGACAGATATTTTCTTAACATTACTGTTTATAAAGTTTTTATGTTATGCAAACATTGTGTGTTTTATTTAATATCTCCCTTAACACATCCGCTTTGCCTGGGTCTCTCCTAGCACAACACGGCATAATAACTCTAAAATAAATCACGATAATACTAAACTTTCTTCTGAATTAACTATTAACTGGATATATAATTCGAAACCCTGTGTAATAATGAGTCGACTTTGAAGTAATATTCCAGGTTTTCTTTTGCCAACTAAATTCTCCGAAGTCTGAAATATTCGTGGACATAACCCTAATGAAGTTATTTAGGCGCGTTACCAATTTTAGCATCACTATACCCACACACATATCGAACAGCAGTTGGAACAGCTTGTACGGTGCTAGAACTGCTAGGGGCTAGGTGTAGATATGACATGTATCTATACCTAGGTGTTAGGGATTAGGCAGTAGTAGCCTGTAGCCACTCCCGATGGTGATGGCAGAATCGATACTAGCCGTGGCATGACGCGGGTGGACTTTTATTTGGGTCAGAATTTTTAATACACGTAAGAGGGTCTCTATTCCGTACTAACTAACTATATACATACCTATACTATACCAACTCAGTAATATATTGCATATTATCTGTCTATCACACCGCATTCCGCGTTGCTATGTAATACGATGAATTTACGTGGTCGTCCGGTTGTGTCATTCTTGTTTAATGAGTGATACACATATTCTGTCATTACATTTCACGCGGGTACGGGTACCCCCGCCCCGGGAACCATTTATTGGATAACCGACACCTCTGCCGTAGGTCACCCCAAGTAGTTCGCTACGTTTGATGACCTAGCACAGTGCCCGGGTTCAAGGGGTGGGGTTTGTCCGGGTCTTGGCAGCGCATGGCATGCCAGATCGGGAGAGAATGGTTGAGGCAGTTCCTTTGACTACTCCAGCCTCTCTCGGAGCATCGCCTTGCACCGCAGCGGGAGGGATGAATTCATACGTTCGTCACTCCTGATCCCCATATTTCTAGCAACCCCTCGTACCCTTTTCCTTCCTTTTTCCTTTCCTAAAAATACACTACACAGCATCCGCAAAGATAACCCTGAGAGGAATTATTTTCCTCCGGGCCTCCTGTATGGAACGATGTAAAAAAAGATATTATAAAAAAAAGATTCTACTAAAATTTGAAACCCCTCGCTTTTCTGTAAAACGGATGAATTTTAGAAAATACTTTAACTTGAATATAAATATAACATAGAGACAATTCATCTTCCTAGCTCCTAAAATCTTCAACCTTTTTCCTGATAACATAAAAATCGAATCCCAACGTCTTATTGTCAAAACACAAATAACCCTACGGATGCTCACATCTTCAATACATTTCAATCACAATACCCACACATTTTACACTCTAACCCCCTTCATACATTTCCCACATTCCCTATCCAATATTCCTAATTTATTCTGTATAAAATATTTATAACTCAATCTGAATTGTTTAATCCACTTCCTATTATTCTCAAGCATATTTAATTCCAATACGTAAACTTCACCCGCCATAATACGGACGTCCCTATCATGCCGGGTGAAATAATACTAAAAAATCTATCATATGTACTTATAAAAAATATTTTTTTGTATGAATTTTTTTTGTATTCGAATGTGTTCTTCATATTTCATGCTCACAACGCGAAATATTAAAGAATCATTTTTCATGAAATCTTAAGGAAAAATTTTGTTTGTTTTTATTTTTAACTTTATGGGTAAGATCTCAAATTATAATATTTAATTAAATGAAACATTATTAGCGAAACTCAATCGAAAATCTGGAGACAGAAAATTCAGACAAAGAAAGATATTGACACCACTGGGACTTGAACCCAGGACCAGAAATTTTTTGTGTTTGTCATTTAAGTTTATATAAAAAGATATGCAAAATATTTAAGGGAACGTACCCATACTACGTGACCCGTTCAGGGGGGTAGGGGGATCTTCAAAATACCACGCTTGATCACAATGAGGGGCTTTGGCTTAGATTTTTATCACGTAGTCAATATAGAAATCTAAATTAAGTTCTGGTTACAATATGTTTTGACTTAAGTTTTATCTTGATAATATTTTTTCCACTTGTAATTATAGGCATGCATGCATGCACTCTTGCCGTCACGCAGCAAGCACCGTATTAATAAAGACAAATATAAGCAAAATATTTTTTTCTTTTAACTTTTTGTTAGCAAGAAATGATTCAAAACCATATTTATGAATTACTACGTGAAAACTGTAGGGGGAGGGGGGGAAGTCTTGGACTATACTACACGTGGTCATCGAGGTGGGAGGGGGGTTAAAAATTGCAAAAGGTGGGTCACGTAGTTTGGGTATCCATAACTTATACCCACCTTTCAGATGCTAAGCAAATGTGAGTAAGGAAAATTAAGGGAAAGCTCACTCCTTGTTTGGGGACACTAAAAATGAATGAATCTAATTGAAGTTGTTCTATTTTAATGTTCTTTATTTTCTTCGTAGATTTTCGCTCCTGTCGTTTATTTATTCGACAATTTAAACATGTTAGTTTGAACGTGCTTAAATTATCGGACATAATTATTTCTTTGACTTGGTATTTCTACATAAAATTCTCTATGACGCCCCCGATAGTCCAGAATTGCTTGCATTGTTACACTTTCGGATACCACTACGTAATACTATAAGTCGCGATTTATCGCAGTGCAAAATTCTAAGACTAACTACCACAATAATGTATTCCGCATTGCCCGGAAAACTAATGGAGGGAAATAATTACGCCGTGTGAGTCAGTGGACATCTGCAAATCTTAAAAGAATGCTTGAACACCCATTTTAAACGTTAGAAAACATACAGGAAGTAAGTTTACGTATGTTTTGACGTATGAGCGTCAAATACAATGTGTGTGTCCTTTCTTTTTGACTTAATAATACCATATATTTTCACTAATTGTTTTTGTTTTGTTTCTTTCCAGGTATGCAATGTCCTAAACATCTTCTATAGCAGTGATTATGCGCTCTGATAAAGGTATAATTTATGACAATCGTAACACACATTCGTTGACTAAGATTTTTTTTTCTTAATATTATTACTGCCTGTTTAGTGGGCGTTTTATAAGTCTTTTTTTCGTCCAGTTTCCATATTATGGTAAGGGTCGTTTTTCGTATGGATTCGGGGATGAAAAAAGGACCTTTTCAATTTTGGTACTCACCGATTTTTCTATCTTAAAATTGCTGACCTTATTAGACATCTTCTGACATCTATCAGTGTTTTGCTTAACTATACAGGATATCGAGGGCTCGAGGGACGTACTTGACTTACTTTAGTTACTTTTGACATTATTTGGAGTAATATATGTAAATGAAAATTAGTTCTCCGGTGACTTTTTTGGTGTTTTTTTTTATCTTTAAAACTTAACAAAGAAAAATCTGGATTATCAAGTAGATCATACAGAATTTTATGCAGGCATACCAAGTAAATGAAAATCTTTCTGTCCGACAATGCATGTTCAGATCGATAATTTGTTTACGTTTCTTACTACAAACAATGTTGAAATCACTAGTCCACTAGGACCCTTAAGACGCGGCGTCCCGCATTTCTACCGATTTATTTTATATTTTCCTTAAATACTTTAAGTTTTAAAGCTCTTAAAAATATGTGTTATTCTTGAAGATAATATCTACACATTCCCCACGCCGAAACGGCAATTATATTCCCTCGATAGAATAAAATCGCAGTGTATGTATGCTCCGAAAATTATAATAAACCCTTTTTTTTCAGTTAATTCATAAGTTATATTGTATGAAAAAATTCACAGTTTTTCTTTTAATGCTGTTTTAGACATTCCCCTCGAGATTTATGCTCTATTTTAAACGAGTCGTGCTTTATTAAACATTTTTACAATTTTCGCTTTTTGTTTCGCTTATATAATATTATCGTTTTTAATATTAGCGAGCTCCCTCCAACATTTGCATTTACATATAATATGTCTCCATCGTCTTCTTTTTGAGCTGGTACCCTGGGCCTTAACACCCAGTGTTTTTTGGGAATGTTGCATATTTATTTCGTTTATATTTATTTAATATATTGTTCAAAATATTGTAAAACATGTGTTTATTCCTGATTGTGAACGCGTATTGCTCATCGGTAATGTGAATTTCATTGTTGGCGGCAACTGAAAATGATAGATGCTTTCATGCGATCTATGATTAGGTTCAAGGTGTTGCCATTTCGTGAAGATGTCCCAAAATATTATTTATTCTCTAATGCCAACTAAAATTATTGTAAGTATGAAAATAATGATCATGGAATGCAAACATTTTTTCACATGGGTCCCGATGTAGTTTTCATATTGAGGTCGGTGTAAAAAAGCATCGTGTAAAAAACCCATGTTTATGTTGAAGATTTCATCTCGTTTTCGACATGTCCTAGGGCCAGTCATTATTTTTTATAGACACGTTTAACGTTATTTTGTAAAAACAAACAATTATCTCTGGTTACAATGTTATACTCTTCGCGTGAAAGAATTCAGTTGATTGCTCGAATTTCCCAGTTGATACATGACTTTGTTACCGAAACGATTAAATTGTAGCGCAGGCCGACACGCCTCTGTAACGTGCCAACTATATTATTACGTTGATGGGCTTGACTTGGCGCAGGAATTGTACGGAATGTCCTCGTTATGAACGAACCTCATCCATCTGTTAGCCATCATTTTCTCTGAAAGAAAATGTCAACACTTTTTGTTTATGTTCAGAGATGGCTACTACATGTGGCGAGATTAGCAGGTTCTTATTTTAATCCCACTTTCTTTCGAACACTTTCCACTGAACTGATGAAATATGTGGGTTATCATCTCAGTTGGGACAAGGTTCTGACTTACTTTTTTTTTTAAATTAACTTTGAATGCAATTTTTTATTTATTTCCATAGATACTTGTTTGAAGTTCTCAAGTTTTTAAAGCTTCCATTTACTTTACAAGGTTCTAACATCGCTTTGAACTTTTTTTAAATAAGCCCCATACTATGTCATCTTTGGGAATGCTGCGTGGGGATATTTTTAGGAAAGTTAATTCTGGGAAGGAAAATGTGATGAGGGGTGGGTAGGAATCTGGGAATCAGTGCATCCAGGAGTGACAGACGTATAAATGCATCCCCCTCACTGCGGTGCAAGGCTGAGAATGTACGGCTGGAGAAGTCAAAGGGACTCTCTCAACCATTCTCTCTCGATCCGGCATGCCTTGCAGCTGGTGAGCAGACGCCGCCAAGACCCTGACAAACCTCACCCCATGAACCCATGAATAAACTTTTTGCAATTGCAATTTTGTTTTTATCTAACAATTGGTCGTTTTTTACGAAACGCAGTGTAAGTTCATCTAGTCGCCTTACCGTGATCTGAGAAGTTTGCAAAGATTTTCTTTATTCATTTAACAATTTCTGATTTGTGAACATATTTTGAAGGAAAATATTTAATAGATCGTGGCCCTATCTTGAAACAATATTAGGGAAATGTAGTTATCGGTTCTATCTGTACGTTTAGTTATGTTCTAAAGTTGTAAGTATACGTCCTATTTAATTATTTTCCTTTAAAATATGTTAAACTAAAATATTTTCGTTATTTGTTTTTGGGGTGTTATGCCGAGTAGCGCTACCTCCTTCTATAGCCAAAGTTTCGGACAGCGTATCTGAAACGTATCTACACTAAAATACTTGACACAAGATTCAATTTTGAAATCGGTAAATAGATTATGAGAAATCATCTTTGCAAACTGTGATATCTCGGAGCAAGATAAAGTGGAGTTAAAACTCTTTCCAATTAAAGTGACGACATTCTCGCGCTTTCAGACTCATTTAAAATATTTTCAATATTCGTGCGTCTGTTGACGGTGTTTGTATTTCGGAAAGTCTAGACACCACTAGATAATAGTATGAACTTCTCTCTTGGATAGGAATCGGCTAGAGCTAGAGTTGACTCAAACAACACAAACTTAGGATTGTGCGTATTATGATAATAACGGGATAATTTGTGTAACTATGTTTTCGTGAAAAATCACTTCAAGGGCGATGTACAAATATGACTTCCTATGCTCTGTATGCATATATGTATGATAAATTTTCGATGGTGTTTGTGAAAGTAATTCCGTAACGCCACCGAGAAACAGCAATTTGTCTTGCTTACGCCTCCTTATTGTTATTAGCAAGAAAGGAACAATAGTGTAAAAATCGAATTTAAACATTTTGTCACTTTTCTGTTTATTATTTAGAAAGTGACTTTTTTTTTCTGAAGTCTCTAGTACTCTATTCAGTCGAAGTATACCACCGCACACGTCATGAATCTCCATTTTTAAATTACTAGTCTCCCTGTATAGAGTGCACAGCATTCGCTTAGAAGGGTGTTCGTAACAGTTATTTTTTTATTGGGTTAGCACAGACTACAGACAAAATCGGAAATGAGGTAGGCCAAAATGAAAAATTGTATTGACCTGTCCATGTAAGGCAGAGTGACCTATCTACTAATACTTTTTTATGTGAATACCGCACAAGAGTCCCAACTGTTCCCGTCTGGAGCCAATGAGACTAAAGCATCCCCAATTCAAACAAATACGGAATTCATTAAAACGTCCCAAGTACACACACACATTGCACGACAACATTTTTTTTTTTTTTTTTTTTTACATTAACTCCACACAGGAGGCCCTGAGGAAAATAATTTCCCTCAGGGCCTATGTCATCTGGGATGCTGTGTGGAGAGTCTTTTTGAGGAGAGGAAGGAATGAACATTGGTCTTGAAGAGACCCATGTTGTAGGAAGGAGGAAACACAGAGGCCGGCAAATCATTCCACAGCCGAGCTGTTGAACACAAGAACGAGTCGAAGAAACGACCCGTTCTCATGTGACAAATGTCAACCGTGTACAAATGTTGGGCACGCGTTTGGCGTGTTTCCCGACTATGCACCGGTGCCGAAGGGATCAATGATGCTAGTTCTTCAGAGCATCTTCCATTGTAATACCGGTAGAACAAGGATAGCATTCCCACCCGACGCCTGTGCTCTAAAGATTGCAATCCGTCTGTTAAGATGGGAGAATCTATCAAACGGACCGCCCGTTTCTGCACAGAGTCGAGGGTATTTTTCAGGTATTTTGGAGCTCCAGACCAGAGATGGCTGCCAAATTCAACCGTGGGGCGTACTTGTGATTTGTACAAGGTTAGCAGTTGTGTACTATTAAAGTATCTGCGGGCCCTGTACAGTACGCCCAGTTTTTGGGAGGCTAACTTTACTCTGGCTTCGATGGAGCCCCCATACCTGAGCTGGTCACTTAGGGTTACACCAAGCATATCAATGGAGGGCCTGTTCGGAAGATTGCTTCCGTTGAAAGAGACTAGATTTTCATTTCGATCCCTTTTAGACGTAATCAGACAAGATTGGGTCTTTGAAACATTAAATTCAACGAGATTATTTTTACCCCAGGAGAAAACACTCTCGAGGTAACCGTCCATTCTTTGCTTCAAAGCCCTACGAGCTGTTGGAGTTTGTGAGCCCTTTGGGGGCTTGTCAAACAAAAAGCTATCATGAACTGTACTGTCATCCGCGTAACAGTGAATTGGTGCACATGACAAAAGGTCGTTGATGTGCAACAAAAACAAAGTCGGAGACAGAACCGATCCCTGCGGGACGCCAGCATTTATCGAGTGTGAGGAAGAAGTGAAACCATCGACTACCGTCTGAATCGACCTCTCCCTCAAGAAGTCGGCAATCCACATACACAAGGATGCGGGAAGTCCGTAAGAATGCAGTTTGTTGACAAGTCCTCGGTGCCAAACCCGGTCAAAGGCCTTGGAGATGTCCAGTGCAACCGTTTGGGTCTCACCGAAACGTTCCAGGCATCGCCCCCAAACATGCGTCACATACGCGAGAAGATCACCGCACGAGCGGTTCCGCCGGAATCCGTATTGACGGTCGTTAATAATTTTGTTCTTCTCGAGGTATGTGAGCAGTTTGTCGTTGATCACACGTTCCATCACCTTAGACAGAACTGATGTGATCGCTATGGGGCGGTAGTTGGCCGGGTTGGAGCGGTCACCCTTCTTTGGAATAGGATGGATAACCGCTTTTTTCCAACCAGAGGGCACAGAGCCAGTCTTCAGGGACAATTTAAAGAGCTTCGTCAAAATTGGAGCTATTTCTGCAGCGCACCTCTGCAGTACCAGGGCAGGTATTCCGTCAGGCCCACTAGCTTTATTAACATCAAGCCCTCGTAAAACATGGAGTACTTCCCGATGCCGAATCCTCAGCTTTTTCATACGAAAACCGCAGTGAGGAACCGACGTCGGGACAGCACCTTGGTCATCGAGGGTTGAGTTATCCGCAAACATTTTACCTAATAAGTTTGCCTTTTCGGTGGCGGTGTTTGCTAGTGAGCCGTCAGGTCTGGTGAGAGGTGGCAAACTGGATTTGCAGAAATTGCGACCTATTGAGCTCGCAAGCGACCAGAATTGCCTGCTGCCATGCGGGCATGCAGCCAGCTTTCTGCTGATCTGCAGGTCGTGCTCCAATTTCGACCTATTTATGATTCTCTTGGTTTCCTTTGCCATTTTGTTGTAAGCTGTTCTGTCTTCGGATGTTCTAGATGTGTTGTAGGCTCGGTAAGCCGCGTTTTTTCGTCGCACTGCTTCAGCGCATTGTCGACTGAACCACGGCTTTGAGCCCACACCAGTTTCCTTAACAGTAGAATGGATGAAGCCATCCATCGCGTATGTGATGACTTCACCAATTTCCTGGGCACATCTTGAGGGATCCGAAGTCCGAAAACAGACAGCTGACCACGGAAAAGCATTAAAATGTGCCCGCAGACCGAACCAATCTGCTGACCTATAGTGCCACACTTTTCTCTTCAGCCTCTCGTTTGGTGGTCTGAAGTTTACAGGGATTGATGTCGTCACCAGGCAGTGGTCGGACGATCCTAAAGGCGCTGTGACTTCAATCCTGTAACCGTGTGGCACAGTAGTTAAAAATAGATCTAACAGATTGGAACGGTGAGTCTGGACATCAGGAACCCTTGTAGGCTCCTGAACCATTTGTTCCAATCCGTAGCAAAGGGCAAAGGATTCCGCTTGGCGTCCAGCCGAGTCTGTTGATCCTGAGAACTTCAACCAAGGTTCGTTATGAACATTGAAGTCCCCCAGGACCACAAACTCTGCCGTAGGGTAGCGGGGCAAGAGGTCATCGATAGTATCGCTTAAGTGTTTGAAGAGCTCGGACGTGTCTGATTCGCTAAGGTTCGGTGAGCGGTATAAACACGCGTAGAATCTTACCGTACTGGCAAGATTGACGCGTACCCACATTACGTCGAATCTGGAGTTTTCCAGATTCAACAGTCGCACACAGTTGACGTCAGCTCGACTATAGAGACAGACACCTCCTTTAGGTCTGAACTTGCCTGCGAGGGTGAAGCCCGGGCAGTTCAGATAGGAGGTGTCTACAGGCTCAGCTATCTGGGTTTCAGACAGGAAAAGTAGGTTTGGGCGTTGGGAATAAAGGTGGTGGTGGACAGAATTTAAATTGGTGTGCAGGCCGCGAATGTTGGTGTAATTCACCAACAGTTTTGGCCCGCACTGGGGACGCCTACTCCTCGCCGCTGTAATGACGTTATTTGTTGATGGTTGTATATTCATGATTTTATTTGTAGGGTTATTTAAGTGTGATATGAGGGGAAGGAAGGTCAGGGAGGGAAAAGGTAAAGGGGTGGGTAGGATGCTGGGATTCAGAGTTTCCAGGAGTGACGGACGTATGTATCCAACCCACCCACTGCGGTGCAAGGCGATGGGCAGGGAGAGTCCGGCTGGAGAGGTCGCCCAATGCGCCCCAAACGCTACTGCTGGGTCCCCTCCGGTCACGAACCGGCACAACAGCAGCGGCGGGGTTTTTACACTCGTTGATGGGGCAGCCCACCCTCAGTCGTGAGCCTGAGGGTCGGGCCCCTGTACTACCGAGCGACCCGGACAGCGGTAACCGGTTGTAAAGGGTCTCCCTCAACCAGCATCTCCCGATCCGGCCCGCCACGCAGAAGGTGGGCCGACGCACCCGCCATCAAGGCCTAGACAAACATTACCCCAAGAACCCGGGCACCACTGCTAAGTCACCAAACGTAGCGAACCACTTGGGGTGACCTGTGGCAGAGGTGTTGGTCATCCAATAAATGGTTCCCAGGGCGGCGGTACCCATACCCGCCTACCAAATTGAAACTTACATTTAAACACCACGTGCTAACTGTGGTAAGCAATCCATTAGTTATGAGGGGGAAATTTTATATAATTGCCTTCCAGGCAACATTAAAAATGTAATAAAGGCTGGATAGATTAAATAAAAAATAATAATTTTTTTTAATAGTGCAAAATTATTTTGTGGTAACATTTTAAATTCAAATTAATAGATAACTTTGTATTAACCACTTAATTATTTACAAAAACCGACATGTTTCGTCAGCAAAGCTGACTTCTTCAGGGTTTTGACAGAAAATGAAATGTAATGATTGTGATTTCTTTTATATAGGTAAAACTTCGAGAAACTTTGAAATAAGGATTAAAGAGCATATGAAAGCTTTAAATAATAATAGTTTCTCGGAGTTTGCCAACCATTTAATAGAAACTAGTTATACCTTTAATTTTAACAGTGGAATAGAATTAATACATTGTAATGTCAATGGCATTCAGTTGGATAAATTAGAAATTTTAGAGATTAGAAGAGTGTTAATGCAAATTTAAATATTATTAATAATCAAATATTGTTTTAAATGACCCCTTATTAAATCTATTCCCCTTTTAAAATGTTTATTGTTCTATATTGCCCCTCGTCTCCTACACATTATTTTCTTTCAAAAAAATTTATTATTGTTTATGTCTATTATTTTTCTCTATTACCTATGTATGTCTATTTTTTAAATTAGTTCTGTCAAAACTCTGAAGAAGTCAGCTTTGCTGACGAAACATGTCGGTTTTTATAAATAATTAAGTGGTTAATACAAAGTTATCTATTAATTTGAATAATAATTTTTATTCTTATTCATCAAAATAATAGTGGGAATAATAATGTAATTTAAGAAGTATTTATTTAAATTATTTCTAGTTAAATCCGTTAAAATGTAATTTTCTTTTTTCTATAATAAAAACTTTAAAAAAGGGCATGTTGTGAGGCTGAAGGTAGTGGGGGTGAAGGATATGGGGATGGGGGAGGTGGGGAAGTACCTGGCTGTTCAGATTTAGTCACCAAACTCTGCTGAAGCTATTTCAAGCAACGTTTTAATGAACTGAATTGTGGTCTTACACCAGGGCGTTACTGAGAGTATCATCCGCACTGGAACGTGCCGCAAACGTACTTTCGCACATATAGAGCCACAGATAGAGCCTTACCCCTCAACCAAACGTACCTTCTGGTATTTACATAAGTCATCATCCTCTTATCCTAATAGTCATTTAGGTGGAAGCGCTCGTATAACTTAAGTTCTAAATCGCTATTAACTTTGTCGAAATAGTAAATACGTTCTTCGTGGAAAGCACCCTTAATCTTACCCATATGTTTTAACTACCACAATAAAGAAGATTTTGGTCTTTTGAAGTCCAGCCTAACCCTTTGAGTGTGCGAAGCGTCTTAAATATAACTTGTATTATAAAATCATTGAACTTTGCCGATGTTTTGCTTAGAATTTACTTACATATTGTTTTAAAATTTCTAATATAAAAGATCGAGTTGTTTGGCGGTCCGTCCTCTGTGCCTACCCCTGCGGGGAAACGGCGTGATGGTTAGTTAGTTAGTAAGTCTGTTCTAGGTCGTGAAACAGACTTCAGATATTAAAAAAAATATATCTATCTCGAGTCATAAATCAATAAAAAAATCGATCACCGTGAATTTTGCACAACGTCTTCTGTCCGGAATTTTATAGATCGACGCAACTATTTTCATTCCGCAACGTCATTTTTATCTTGAGCTGTAAAACCTTGGAATAACCAATAACCTTGGAATAACCAATAACCTTGGAATAACCAATAACGTAAAGTCAAAAAATAACACTCGACTCGATATTGCTTGTCGCAGAAAAAAAAAGTTGAAAGTCGACGAAGTACCTAGGGCAGTGGATATTTTCAGTATCAACTACTCTATATCACAGCTCTTATACTTTCAGTATCCACAGTCCTGGTACTTTTGTGTTATTATTTTTATTGTAAATGTTTTAAAGCGCCCGCTCTCAACACAGGTTTCCTTGTGGGACAGGCATAGGACATCACAAATTGTAAATCTATAATTAATAAAGATGAATCACTATAACATCGCCATTGATTGAAATAGCTTTAGCCGTTTGGTGACCAGTTCTGAATAGCCAAGTATTCCATTATCTCCTTCGCTTCCCCCCTAACTTAAGCGTCACAGCATATCCCAATCGGGAATGCCATAGTCTCACTGGCTCCAGGTGGTTGGGAGCAGTTGGGAATCTTGTGCGGCACTCGTATTAAAAAGCGGGGTGTCTATTACACTTCTTCTGCGTCAGCGTTCTGGCTTCCAGCTTTGGCGACTGGCGACAGATCTTTGGCGACTCTCACCCATCCAAAGCCTCCACTCTTCAAAACGTCAGTCCACCTCATCTCAACCGACTATTAGTACAAGATAAAAATCGTCCCCAGCTAGTAGGTACCTACTAACCTTTCTTGATTAAATGTTCTCCCATCTTATGGTGTGTATCTCCATCGAAAAAATCAGCCTGTGCAATAATTGACTACGTGGATAACAATAAAAAAAGTTCGATTCGCCTGTCATAAAAGTAAGGGTCTTCAACTAGGGCAGGGTCGATCGATCATTTTACTCGACCCGGGTCGCTCGCTGGCGAAGTGATCGGGTCGATAGTACCGACTTTTTGATCGGGTACTTAGATGTATGGAAAAAATGCTGTAGATCGCTGTCAGTTTGAAAGATTCTCCCACTTTAACGAAAGTGGAAGAATCTATCAAACGGAGCACGGGCGTCGCGTCGGCTGGGAATGCGATATTTGTTCTACCGGTATTTTAATGGAAGATGCTCTTAGGAATTAAGCGTCATTGTTCCCTCCGGCACCGGTGCATAGTCGGAAAACACGCCAAACGCGCGTCCAAATATGTACTCAGTTGACATTTTTGACATTAGGTCGGGTCGCTTCTTCGACTCGTTCTTGTGTTCAACAGCTTGGCTGTATTTCTTCCTTCCTACAACATGGGTCTCTTCAAGACCAATGTTTATTCCTTCCTCTCTTCAAAAAGGCCCTCCACACAGCATCTCAGATGACATAGGCCCCGAGGGAAATTATTTTCCTCAGGGCCACCTGTGTGGAGTTAATGTATAAAAAAAGATTGGAGAGAGATTCTCTAACTCGAAACCCGAAAACCCGTCACCCGATCTTTGATCGGGTACTTTCGTTTGACGTAGAGTAGGATAGGACAGTAATTGGTAAATGATAGCCTATTTTAGATTGCAGGTATTTATCATCGTCGCGAGATTCGAGATCCCGTTTTACAAAATCCATACGTTACGGGTACTGACGATCGAATCTGATTTTTAAAGTAAAACGGTCGTTCATTGGTGGTTCGTGAGCGGGTTATAATGATCGGGTACTTTACGTACGACCCAGGACTATATCCAACCTGATTGCGGTCTGAGCCCTGATAGGTACAATAGTAGCGACAGCATGACGAGTCGGGCCGATGACGCCGCGCACAGAACGGAAATAGCCGCCTCGCCACTCCGCGTGCATTCAGCCAACAGTCAGCAGCAAGCAGCCAGCAGCAGCCAGCAGTCAGCCAACCAGCCAACCAGCCAACCAGCCAACCAGCTGGGGGGCGCTGCACCGAAATACCCCACCATCCGACACAACATCCAACCAACCATCCGGTGACTAACTAGCTGCACTTGTGCCACCGGTATCCAGTGCATCTTCTTCCCTTCTCTTAGTAAAATCGATTAAACAGCTCATTAAGCGTTCCAGAAGTGGTCCAGTCCGATGTTCTTTCAATAATTGCGTACCACCGATAGCTTGTTCAACATAATCCCTCTTGTGTCAGAACTAGTTGTTATAACAGAGCTCTCGGCGGCAGGATCATTCTTCAAAAAGTGTACCGTGACTTTTTTTATCAGTATTTCTGGAGTTGTATCTACCATCTTTCAACTTCCATTTTTTGTTGTTGTTATTTTGGATTAAGACTGAAATTCCTTCCTGAAATACTAAACAAAAAATAGATTTCAGTTCTAACGGATTTCCGAATTAGTACCCTTAGTGTGCCGGCGAATCCTTAACGGATTTGCTAGTAGTGCTCCGCACTTGCCTTTCTTTCCTGTTTTTGTACCTTCACCTGGCTTATTAAAATGTGTTTTATTCGCTTGGTAAGGAAGTAGTGTATCATAATATTATTCTCGTTTTGTCACGTGCAAATATATTTATTCTATCTGTGGAAAAGCGTGTCGCTAAATTCCGTGTCAAATGTTATGATTCCAATTTTCATGTCGTAGTACTTGTACTGATTTATTTACAGGAAAGCCTCTTATGACTTATTTTTATTGTAAAGAAGCTGGGAAAGATCATGAAACTCTGACATGTTTTCGTAAATCTTCATTATATTTAACACTATAAAAAATTAAAAAAATTGTAATTTTTAAAAGAAAGGCAAACATTCCCGGGTTACGAATAACCCAACAATGTTTGAAAATCTCCTACTACCACCACAGAAAGCCGAAAATGTTGCTTGTGTTGTGATGGAGGACTTAGCCAGCCGAGGAATCGAACACGAGACGCCCGGGCGGGACCTAAACGTGATGCCCACTCAGCCACTGACCGGTATACAGACAAAAAACTTTTCTCCGAACATAAACAGCTATTGTGGGGAAACTACATAGGTTATGTAGATTTACACAATTTTTATGTATATAAACTTTATTGGTAAGACGGTAGCTTAAATTTACGGAAACATTTCATCATTTTGCAAAAACAAGTAAGTTATTACGACAATATTATCCCTGACACACTGGTAGTAATAGGTCGCGGGAGCTTGGCATTCAAGGGTTAAATAAACAGTGGGATATACTCTATATAACTTTGGTGAGGGACCACATAACATTGCTTGAAATTCCTCGGTGACTAGATTTGAATAATCACAAAATTGGCCAAAAACGCAAATTTTCTCAAACTAGATTCTAATACCTTCTTGCTATGCAAAAATCGAAAGATGATAATTTATTCACGTCGCGCTACTCACCGGTGCATCATATACTTTCGTAATTTGGTCCATCGAGCCGGATCGTCACCTTCGCGAGGGTCTCGCTGCAAGCTAAAATCGAACCGCATCGGAAATACTGTTGCATTTATTCGGGGGCCATTAATAGCGAATCAGTATTTTTATCGCAATAGAAGGTCGATGATCCTCGTGACAGTCTCACTATTGGTTAGTTGTTATTGTTACTAGCGGGACAAAATCCAACATGGGCAGGCGAAAATCTGCCAATAGCTTAATGTTTTTGTTTTTGCAACGTTTAATAATAATTGTAGTTTCTTTCTAACATCGTAACAGTAGCAATTATCGGCCATTGTTTGTGATATGACCGCCTTCTGTCGATTATTTATTAATCTTGTAAGGATCTCATCTCAAGGCTATATCACTTTCAATGTTAAATCAGAACCGCCCCAATTATGTAATGGATCCAGTCACCGAAAACAGCCAACCGGATTTTATTGCCTGTGTGAACTAACCGACGTATTATTATTATAACAAACAGATATTATTGGGTAAATAGAAATAAAAAAGCTTTTTTGAAATTTTAATAAAAGTTTTTGTATCCAACAATGGAAATATAAATTAAGTAATGAATTTTGATTTTCAGAATGGTTCTCACAGTCGCAATTTTGAAAATTAAAGTTGAATCCGAGTTACACATAGACACACCACTGAAATTATAATTTTTCAACGTCGGTAAGATGGATCTGGGTTCGAGTCCCAGTTGCGAGCGTTATCTTTTTGAAGTGAAACTTCTTTAACGCCGTTGTGATTTGAAACTCGATGAACTAAAATTAGCGACACTAAAAAGAGACAAACACATAAATCTATATGATTTAGCCTGCGAGAGAATAGTGCGAGATAGTTTAATCGGTTTCCTCTTTGTGCGGTGCTTTGTAGCTATTTGTCTCCTCTTAGCCTCTCCACTCTTGTCTAATTTAATTTTCTGACGGTTTCACTTCCTGCGTGGGAATTGCACACTCTGTTTTTTGTTTTCTGTTTATCTCTTTCATATTTTCATTGAAAGTTGATATTATCTTCTTCAATGATTAAATTAAATTACTCTTGACTCACAATCCGGAGGTCGCGGGTTCGAACCCGGCATGCGCACATAAATTTTATTTGATTAATTAGTGTTATTTCACAATTAATTCATTTAAAATAATATATGGTATATTTGCGGCATGTTCCAGAGTGGAAGATACTCTCAGTATCGCCCTGGTGTAAGACCACCATTCAGAATTGAAACGTTGCTTGAAAATGGCTTTAGCCGTGTTTGGTGACCAGATCTGAATAGCCAGGTACTTCCCATCCTTCCTCTTCCCCACCTCCTTCCCCTCCCCACTACCTTCAGCCTCACAACATACCCCAATTGGGGATGCCATAGTCTCACTGGCTCCAGACGGGAACAGTTGAGATTCTTGTGCGGTATTCACTGTAAAAAAAAAAAAAACTTTTAAAATGAGTTTCTGGCGTGCACAAAACATGTTAGAAGCGCCTACCAGATTACCAGAGGTCTGACTGATCCGTTTGTGACCTTATGAAGTTGGTTGGCTTTTGGGTATGATTAAGGTCGCATGACCAATCTCCGGTGCACCGCCACCGCCGTACTTTACAGTACATGATCTAACCGTTGCGGTCGCCTCTTTGCGGCTTGCTCTGCGGTCAGGAGAACTGCGATGGTAACTTGCTGCAGGTACCGCGGTGTGCACTACACACTCAGCACACTCTGTCTGTACTCTATTCTTAAAGCCTTGCTCCATTTAAACTGTAAACGCATTAGGATATCGGGGATCATTTTACATTTCAAATGTAGCCAGTCAATTCAGATTTTATGTTGCGTTAGGTTTGGTGAGTTCACATTACATTTAAAACGGATCACTTTTCAAATTGGTTCTGATCGATTATGCATTGTTGTTATAGTATCCATAACATAAATAAACTTATTAGTGCTGGCGAATATTATTATACATGTCTAATTTTACTAGCTCCTTCGCCAGAGGTTTATACACTAAATAGTGGCGTCTTCTTAACCTTTCAGTCTTTAAAATATTTTTACCTACAAGCCCCAACGACACGTGAAACTTCGTGGAATTTCAGAATGCTTCAGAGTTATTTTAAATGTGCGAAGAAATTCCATTTATGAAACTAGATAAAGTCTTTGAAATGTTTGTAATAACAAAGTATTTGAAATAAAAATTGACGTTTCTAAATAATTTTTTTTTTTATTGGTGCCCTTTTTTACTCATTTAAAGTACGCTCTAGCGTGTTTAAATCGCACTTTATGGAACGCGCGTTTATTAAAGTTACCATGGCAACATCAACAAAGCACAACTCGTTCATCTACATCTACTACGTTTTGCTCCTCCATCCATGTTATGAACCTTTCATATTCTTTTATATAAACGTCTTTGGATTTTTCAGGTATTAACCGCGATTCCGCTGTGGTATTTAAATTATCAATGTTAGAACTCATTTTACAACACACAATAACTAGTAAAAACTGTGATGTCAACTATTAATCTTATGTGACAGATTGCAAATTAATGTTTGTGTTTTTCATTTCCATGACAACAAGATATTGTGATGTCACATCACGAATTCATTAATAGTTCTTATTTCCAAATTTTTAATAATAATATCAATATTTATGTTTTCAAAGTGTACCAATAAAAAAAAATAGCGTAAAGTATTCGTGGATAACTGGTCTTTAAAACACTTTTATTTCGAGCACTCGGCTACGCCGTCGTGCTCGAAAAATCGCGCGTGTTTTAAAGACCTGTTTATCCACTTATATTTTAATATACTATTTAAATCAATGTTATGAAAAACACTTATCAATACATTTTTCTACGTCCATTTTGAAAGAATTTGATATTTAGAATACACTTTCCTTTATATAGGGAAATAGTAAGAAAGCCATTACTTCAACTTTTATTAATTTTATACAATAAAAAAATATAAGCAATTTTTTTTTTATTTTTAACTGTCGACGAAAAATAAAAAAAAAAGATTTTTATGCTTTATAGTTAAGATGTGCATTTGTATAGTCTTCATGTAGTTGAGTTTCTGTGCACATCCAACAAGCTTTTTTGGCAATTGGTTCCCGCAATCCGCCAGGGTGAATACCAATCACGGCTTCAGTCACATTGTCTTACTTCTATGTATTTTAGACTGCAATATTAAATTAATATTACACGGAAGGAGTTTTGAAGTTTCTCTAAACAAGTTCCCATAAACACTTGTATTTATTTTAGGCCAACTGAAATAAACAATGTGAAAAATAAGAAGTGCGAGTACCCTCCATTGTGAACACTTTATTTATACTCGTCGGTTGCATTTGATTCCACGGTCCGACTTATCGTACAATCGACCTTGACACTTGAATGAACGCAGCGGAAGTACGATTACCTCATTATTCGGCGGGTACCTGAATTTGATTACTGCTTACTGGTAACTGGTACGCTAGTGTTTACCAACCTGTTAACTGGGGTCCCTACCCTCCCATAGCACTGTAATACACTGCAAGACCAACCACTCATCTTGTGCACATAATAATAATAATTACGTAACATTTGTTTAGCGCAAATTTGTGATATTTCACTTCAAGTCCTCTTAACTATAATAAACTTAAAAGTAATCCTACAGAGTCTTTACAAAATATTGATCAATTAATATGAAACATAGAATATACAGTATACACAACGCAATGCCAAGATAACAAAATTAACAATAACAGTGCTGTTTTGACACAAGACAATAGATAATGATAGACAATAACGGTGCCATTAAATCAAGAATCATTAAAAATATGATATAAAGCAGGAGGCAGTTTACGTTTAGAAATGAGGAACGTTGTGAGTGCATATTAAACATAAAAAATAGAGTAAGGAGGAAAACCGAAACCAAACAATTACCGGAAACTTGAGAAACATGGCTTATTTGAGTATCTATATTAAAAAGTAGTTAAGATTCATGAAAGGTGTGATTTTTTAAATAAGTTTGTTTTTAAAGCCCGTTAAAATTCAGCCAAGTTCTGGATATTAGTAAGAGCTGAGGGAAGTTTATTCCAAATGAGCGGGCCAGTTACACGAAAAGATCTATTGTGGTAAACGGTTCCATTCGACCTAGAAAGTTCGATTAAACGATCAGTATGTTACTGATCGTTTAATCGAACTTTCTAGGTCTGACTGACTAGGTCTTTCTAGATCTGCCGACTTTAAAGTAAGCGATCTATCGCTAAGGTACGATACAGATACGATGTCCATCTTGCCGGCAATAGTGCCAAATGTTTTGAAAAGTTTACTTGAGAAGTTGGAGCGTTTTTGTGGAACATAGAATTGCGCCGTTTAATTAATACCTGTACTCCCCCAATTTCTAACCTAATTTCATGGATAAACTTCAGGTAGGCGCTTGCGGGAAATGGACTGAGAGAAGTGGCGGCTCGTTACTTTGGGTGTGCTAGGGAGCTAATATAAAAAATGGCATTTGTAAAATGGTAATATGTTGTCGTTGGCGAAAAAAAAATTTTTTTTTTTCAAAAATCGATGTTTTGTATGAAGAAATTTCAGGAAATCCGTGCGACACACGGCCAAACTGAAACTTTCTGCAATTTTTCATACGATAAACAGATTTTCAAAAAAAAAATTAAAAAAAACTCTTCGGCTACAGCAACATCAATAATGCCATTTTTTCTAATATCAGCACTCCAGCACACCCAAAAGTCGCGAGCCGTCATTGACTGAGACACCGCTATTTTATTTCGATGTCACCAACAAAACTGTAGGTACCTACACAATATCTGACATCTATTTATTGTTGTACCCAAAATTTTGTTGAAATTAAACATCGTTACTTTATCTTCTGATTGTTTTAATACGCTAGCGTTCGTACGGTTGAAATTTGAGAACAAAGCAACCAAGCGTGTTTTAACTACTATTTTAGTCTTAATCCAGAAAGGCATAACTTCACATTTCCTACATAGTATTTAATTTGTGATATTTAATGGTTTTAAAGTTTTTTCTGCCTCAGCTTGGCCAAAAATGTTTGAGGAAATTGATTCAATCGATCTTTCTTTTTCATCTATTTTATGCACCAGATTTAAATGTCCGGGTTAAATTTTCCCCAAAAAAAAAAAAAAAAGGAAAAAAAGAAGGAAAAACTAAACCCTTTCACACACTTCTCCAAATGATCATCTAGTCAACCCACGCTATGCAATTGCACTATATAAGTATTATAAATACAAAACAATACAAGAACAACATGTCAACGTACTAGAGACCAAATGGGAATATAATTCACGGACTCCAGATATTTTCATATCAGAGGGTTCGGCTCTGTGGCATTTCTAATTGAACCTATAAATCCTACCGATCCCTCAATATAAATATTTAAAAAATCCTTTGTAATCCTACATGTATTTAAAATGACTGATTTTTGCATTTTTATATACAAATTCTTTGACAAATCTAATATGCTTTACAAATTCTTTGACAAATCTAATATGCTTTACAAATTCTTTGACAAATCTAATATATGCTTATACTATTATTATTATTCTTTATTCATAAAAAGTTTTTACACGTTTTTCGAGTGCCACACTAGCTAAGCAAATGCCCGTGCGAGTACACATAATTATTTTATGCAAAAACCTTTGTACCAGTTAATTTTTAAAATATTACGATAAATTAATTGTTTGCGCCTGTATATGCGCAATATGAATATGAATAAATTGTTTTCTTCATAAAAAAACTAAAATTCTTCAAGAAAGGCTAACAAATGCAATATTGCATTAAATCACCGGTAGTATGTTGTATTTTTTAGTCATTCTTGAAAGATTTGAGTTTGTTTTTGGGCATAACTATTTAATCATGTTGCATATGTACGGGCGCAAACAATTAATTAATCTTATTATTTTAAAGAATAACTTACGAAAGACGCTTTTTTATAGTTACACCGTGGCCTGATCTCTGTCGTTTATGAAGGAGTTTACGTAGTACAATATACACGTGATCATTATGCTCATCAGACATGGGTTTATTACTTTCTATGTGCTCCACATTGGCAAGTATTAGCGCAGTGTTTTGGCTCACTAGTGCGATCATGATTACCCCTGCCAAGCCTCACCCACCACCCTGAAAACCTTAATGTTTTTATCTAGCTGATAATATCCACAATTTTCGTTATGTTTACCTGTACCTAAATGCTTTATTGTCCACTTTTTTACGCGAATTATCTGTGTATACGCCCTTTTATGTTTTTTTTTAAGTGGGTTTCTATTCAAAAACCTTCATCCCATGAGTGTGTGAAATTAGGGACTGATTATGTTACGGTACGGTTGAAAAATATTAAGAATCCGGCTTCTTAGCAACTTATATATATTCTTATACAACTCTGACGCCGCGCCTTACTCACAACCGTTTTCGTGCGTAAAGTTTGTATGCAAATCTACTTTTGTAGTATTTTGAATTAAAGCAATGCCAAAAGATGGCACCACTTACGTTAACAGCTAGCGTGAGGAGCATCGCCTGGCAGGCGTAAGTTCTATTTTATTTATTTATTGAAAACTAAAGTAATACATAAAAACATAAGCTGCACATCTCACTAGGGCATTCCCGTATCGAGATGTGCAATTTTACAATAATGGAATTTAAAAAAAAAAAAAAACCTATTGGATTTGTAATTTCGTGAATATCTCCGGATATGAAGAGATTCACCATAATATGATTGTTATTGTAATTGGCAGTTGTGAGTAATAATACCACACGTCTATATATATATATTATATGTGACGTCATTGCCTTTCGCGGTTATTTTTTTTCCCGGTGACTAGCTGTCACTGGATCCCAGTGGATCCGAGGAACAGGCTATTTTTGGAACCAGTTCCTATCGGATTCATAAAATGGTCACCAACACTCAAATTGGGCGAAGCCGAACCAAAAGCCGGATAAAAGACAGATGAAAACCTTCAATAACATCGTGATGATTTCACACAGCAGCACGTCGGATAGTTTTTTTGCATTGTTATTAGGAATTGTAAATAAATGGATTGATGATTGTGGGGCGAGAAAGAATTGTCGGCTTTTACAATGAATTTATAGCATGAATGTTCAATTTGAATTGCAGAGTATTACCTCACAACACAATAGTCCAATATAAGCAAGAATTGTTTCCAATTCTGGATTCGATTTAGCGATCGGAATCTTTTTTTGTATTTATATTCAACATTATGTTGCATTTTAATTTTTAAATTCAAATGCCTTTATTAATTGTTTTTGTATTTAATTCGTAGAACTCCATTTAATTTAAAATATATATATATATTATATTGATTTTATTTGTACCCGATTTAAATGTCCGGGTTAAATTTTCCCCCCAAAAAAAAAAAAAAAAAAAAAAAAAAAAAGAAGGAAAAACTAAACCCTTTCATACACTTCCCCAAATGGTCATCTAGTGAATCCACGTTATGCAATTGCACTATATAAGTATTATAAATACAAAACAATACAAGAACAACATGTCAACCTACTAGAGACCAAATGGGAATATAATTCACCGACTCCAGATATTTTCATATCAGAGGGTTCGGCTCTGTGGCATTTCTAATTGAACCTATAAATCCTACTGATCCCTCAATATAAATATTTAAAAAATCTTTTGTAATCCTACATGTATTTAAAATTACTGCTTTTTGCATTTTTATATACAAATTCTTTGACAAATCTAATATGCTTAAATTTTGAATCAGATTCCTAGGTATTATGCCAGTGGCCGAAATAACAAATGGTAATATTTTTATAGTCCGAGAATGCCAAATTCTTTTAATCTCATTTCCTAAATCTGTGTATTTTCTAATTTTTTTCAGAAACAGTTTTTTGAATATTACAGGAATTTGGAATAGCTACATCAATGATATAAGTTATTTTTTTATTTTTGTCATGTAAAACTATATCAGGTCTATTATGACTAATTGTTCTGTCTGTTAGTATAGTTTTATCATAATATATTTTATAAAATTCATTTTCTATAAATGAATTTGGTTCATATTCATAATAAGGTACTACATTACGGCAATCAATCAAGTTATGTTTAATTACCAAACTTTGGTGAATTATTTTTAAAACCTGATTGTGCCTAAATGTATACTCGGAAGGCGCTAATATAGAACATCCCGATATAATATGTTCTATAGTTTCGGGAAAAGCCAAACATTTTCTACATAAATCATCAATTTGATTTATATCTTTGATTATATGCTTTCTATAATTTTTAATATTAATGACTCTATCTTGAATGGCAAGCATAAATCCTTCTATTTCTGCGCTCAACTCTCCAATACTCAACCATTTGTTTGACGAAAGTTTGTCAACATACGTTTGGTTGAGATAATTGAAGTGTTTTGCGTGAATAATTTTATTTGACCAGGAATCTAATAATTCCTGGTTAGTATTTATAAGAATGTTGGCATTCTCGTCATATAAATTTAAAGGTGTAATATTTCTATCTGCCTTGCAAATTATTTTGTGCATTTCTGAGCTATTAGCTTTCCTATGGAAAAAATTTCTAAGCATTTCTACCTGATTGTGTTTCAAAGATGTTATTTTGACTACACCTCTACCTCCTAAATTTCTAGGTAAATTAATTCGTTCTATAGCTGAATTTGGATGATGGCAATTAAATTTTGTTAACGTAGTTCTAATTAATCGTTCTAAACTATCTAAATCTGTATTGGACCATTTAATTATGCCAAATGAGTACGTTAGTAGAGGTATTGCCCAAGTATTTATTGCTTTTACTAAATTTTTAGCAGATAGATTGCATTTTAAAATTTTTCTGATCCTAGTTTGAAATTTAATCCTAATATCATTTTTAATACTAGTGTGATCTAATCTATTCGATTGCGGGTATCCTAAATATTTATAAACCTCATCCCCTTTCATACTTTGAATTTTGAAATTTCTAAATATACCCTCGTCTCCATCTACAATTTTGCCTTTCTCTATATGGATAGTTAATATTAATATTATTAATATTAAGTTCTACGAGCATTTTAGTTTTTTTATTATTATTATTATTGTGACAGCTTTTTCGACTGTTTGACAGACAATTTGAAAATGGATTTTTGGGCCGAAACAGCTAATAAAAAAATAAAGCATAATAAAAAATAACTGAAATACTTACAGCTTAGGAGGAAAACCGGTCGCGATAAATTTTAACAAGGTTTTTTTTAACCAATATGTTGCCGTCGTCACTCTAACTCCCTAAATACTGAGTGAAAAGAATAACTGCACCTCAGTCTGATAATACCCAAATAAAATTAACAAAAATATTTCGTGATTCCAATAATGTCAATACTGTAAAAACATTATATATGTCACTAGTAAGGAGTCATATAGGATACAATTCCACGGTTTGGTCCCCAAATTATGAGGTTAATTCACATACGATTGAAAGAATCCAAAATCCAAAATAGATTTTTAAGATTTGTAAATTTTAAAATGGGCATTCCTAGTGAATGCCTAAATTACATTAAATTTAATAAAATTATCTGATCGTAGAATCATTTCCGATTTAACCTGTTTGTATAAAATCATTAATTCAATGTTTGACACCCCTGATTTACTATATGTAATCTCTTTTCATACTCCAGACAGGTCAGTCACAAGACAGTACCTACCATATTATTGTAGCAATTCCACATCAATATCCCGATATTACACTCCTATGCGACGGATTCAACAGCTTGGAAACAAATACTCCGATGTTGTTGATATATTTAATACATTTGGGATAATAACATAATTTGGGAGGCGGGAATGGGTACCGCCGCCCCGGGAACCTTTATTGGATAACCAACACCTCTGCCATAGGTCACCCCAAGTGGTTCGCTACGTTTGGTGATTTAGCAGGGGTGCCCGGGTTGATGGGGTGAGGTTTGTCTAGGTCTTGGAGGCGGATAACCAGGACATACTGAACCCCAGATTCCTACCCACCCCTTAAACCCTCTTCCTTCCCAGAACTCTCCTCTCCTTCCTTTCCTTAAAAAAAACCCTCCACACAGCATCCTCAAAGATGACATAGGCCCTGAGGGAAATTATTTTCCTCAGGGCCTTCCGTGTGGGGCTCATGTAAAAAAAAATCCATTTTAATATGCAAGCGTTATTGAAGTTTTTTTCATCAAGTAGGGGAATGTTTTGATGAAACTGTTTGAATTGACTAGCATATTGGTGGTGTTTTGTGGGCTGAAGGAGAGAAGCTATTTTTTATTTTTTTTATATATTTTGTGCCTGCATACTATGTGGATCAAATTCAATAGTATTTGTGCTTTATATTTTTTTTGTGCAAGTATTTTAAACAGTCATTTCCTGCACTATTTGCTAGTATAATTTCGTAAATATTGTTATATATAAAAGCCTAAATGGGCGTAAATAAATAAATAAAAATCAAGGTTTTATATTTTCCACTTTTCTCTTCCAAAACCATACCGATTTTTAGAATAATGAAAATTCAAATTTATGTTAAATTAAATTAAAGCAAATCGTTTTATAAATCACCTTTTAATCAATTTTATGTCATGAAAAAATATTTTTTAAAATGTAGCTTACTGTGTTCTATACATTCAGTGTCTTGGCACTTCAAAAAAATATTTGACACTTAAATTGGTGTTGCCAGTCTACACATTTAGTAGTTCAAGTTTTTATATTTTCTACTCTTTTTTGACAGACTATACATGAAGTTACTCTACATTACCACCTCTGGATAGGTTTTTCAACTCTGTTATTTATTTATGCTGGTACTTTATTAGACTTTCTGAAAAGACGAGTTTTGCTATTAATTTTAAGAATGTTGTTTGATGTCAGTTTGGTGTCATTAATTTCGTCTTAATTGGACCTCAAAATATTTTCCCTATTTAAGTTTTTCCAGGAAGTGTTTTTCATCAAACAGGATGCATCATTCCTTAAACACAAGTTCTTTGGCATCTGTCGAAATGGTCATAAAGTTTTATTGAGCTTTGCAAGTTTTTATCTCCATTTGTTTATTAATGGTTTGTTTGGACAACTTGATTTTACAACAAATTTTCGATCGGTTGGCATTTGCATTCCTATTATTCCCGAACAAATAGCCGCGTGTGTCAACATTTGATTAACCTATTTAGGTAACTTTTTTACCAATCTTCATTAAACTATTTATGGGTATTCAATTTAACATTATGCACGCTCAGATTTTATGCTGATTATGGACCATACCAAAATGGCTTTCATAGCTGTGATAATGAACATTGGTTAATAAGTCAAATTGCATTATTTTTTCATCATAAGTTATCAGGACAATATTCGGTTTTAGAACGCGGGCTGGTTCGTAGAAATTGCCACGAGGCAATAAATTCGCCTCGTTTCATTCGATTGAAAAATCACGGGACATTATAATTGTAGGATTTGTGAAGCTTGTGGTTTATGTTATTCACAAAAGTATACTAATTTATACATAGGTTCTTTATCGCTTGTCTGAAATGTTAACGATTCCAATCATTTCCAATTTTTAAAACGCCAATTATTCAAATCATTGAAATCATATCCGAATTCATTGAACAAGGGTTACAATCATGATTTTAGATTTTCACGGCCAAAAATTTTATGGTTATTTCCTTTTGGGGTATTATGCCGTGTTGCGCTACCTCCTCCTTTAGCCAACGTTTCGGACAGCGTTACAGTGTCCATCATTAGGGCAGATGTAATGATGATGGACACTGTAACGCTGTCCGAAACGTTGGCTAAAGGAGGAGGTAGCGCAACACGGCATAATACCCCAAAAGGAAATAACCATTAAAGGGTTACAATCATTCGCAGACAGATCGACAACCAAAATTGAAGTTTTGATTTTGACATTTTACTTCGGTCAGTGCTGTAAAATTTGTCGTATGCCCTCGATCGATTTAACGGTGTTTTATTGCACTGCATTTGTGATAATATAATGTCATAATAAACGCTGTTGCATTATTTCATACATTACGGCTTTTTAAAGCGGGATCACGTTAAACCATGATATTTGCTGTCATTGAGTTTCAGTCCTCTGCCGTTTATTGGGCTGTTTGAGGAGACCTAATTAGTACCATCTTTCAAAACACCAGAACTTGCCGTTTAGATTTTTTAAATTTAGGCATGAAACGATACGTTTGTTTGTGTTATGTATAATTCCGAATTGTTTCATGAACCTTTGATATTTTCTACTCGATTATGCCGTTATTTCTCGTTTTCTCCAAAATACCTAATTAGTACCATCTTTCAAAACACCAGAACTTGCCGTTTAGATTTTTTAAATTTAGGCATGAAACGATACGTTTGTTTGTGTTATGTATAATTCCGAATTGTTTCATGAACCTTTGATATTTTCTACTCGATTATGCCGTTATTTCTCGTTTTCTCCAAAATACCTAATTAGTACCATCTTTCAAAACACCAGAACTTGCCGTTTAGATTTTTTAAATTTAGGCATGAAACGATACGTTTGTTTGTGTTATGTATAATTCCGAATTGTTTCATGAACCTTTGATATTTTCTACTCGATTATACCGTTATTTCTCGTTTTCTCCAAAATACCTAATTAGTACCATCTTTCAAAACACCAGCACTTGCCGTTTAGATTTTTTAAATTTAGGCATGAAACGATACGTTTGTTTGTGTTATGTATAATTCCGAATTGTTTCATGAACCTTTGATATTTTCTACTCGATTATGCCGTTATTTCTCGTTTTCTCCAAAATACCTAATTAGTACCATCTTTCAAAACACCAGAACTTGCCGTTTAGATTTTTTAAATTTAGGCATGAAACGATACGTTTGTTTGTGTTATGTATAATTCCGAATTGTTTCATGAACCTTTGATATTTTCTACTCGATTATGCCGTTATTTCTCGTTTTCTCCAAAATACCTAATTAGTACCATCTTTCAAAACACCAGAACTTGCCGTTTAGATTTTTTAAATTTAGGCATGAAACGATACGTTTGTTTGTGTTATGTATAATTCCGAATTGTTTCATGAACCTTTGATATTTTCTACTCGATTATGCCGTTATTTCTCGTTTTCTCCAAAATACCTAATTAGTACCATCTTTCAAAACACCAGAACTTGCCGTTTAGATTTTTTAAATTTAGGCATGAAACGATACGTTTGTTTGTGTTATGTATAATTCCGAATTGTTTCATGAACCTTTGATATTTTCTACTCGATTATGCCGTTATTTCTCGTTTTCTCCAAAATACCTAATTAGTACCATCTTTCAAAACACCAGAACTTGCCGTTTAGATTTTTTAAATTTAGGCATGAAACGATACGTTTGTTTGTGTTATGTATAATTCCGAATTGTTTCATGAACCTTTGATATTTTCTACTCGATTATGCCGTTATTTCTCGTTTTCTCCAAAATACCTAATTAGTACCATCTTTCAAAACACCAGAACTTGCCGTTTAGATTTTTTAAATTTAGGCATGAAACGATACGTTTGTTTGTGTTATGTATAATTCCGAATTGTTTCATGAACCTTTGATATTTTCTACTCGATTATGCCGTTATTTCTCGTTTTCTCCAAAATACCTAATTAGTACCATCTTTCAAAACACCAGAACTTGCCGTTTAGATTTTTTAAATTTAGGCATGAAACGATACGTTTGTTTGTGTTATGTATAATTCCGAATTGTTTCATGAACCTTTGATATTTTCTACTCGATTATGCCGTTATTTCTCGTTTTCTCCAAAGTTTCTCCGCATTCCTTTGCCTCACCGTTAAAATAATGTTCAAATTTTATTCATTTCAAATCCAACTCGAGTAAAGTTAACGGCTTTGCATTTCCACTTTTTGCCAGCTTTATTTATTCAACTTCATCATTTTTTACTCCAGAGCATCTTCTCAGTTTAACTTTATTCGTATTCTTGTCTTTTTTTGTGAACCGTCTGCATTTTTCTACGTATTTTCGTTTCTTGCACTTCAAGAAATAAAAACAATTCACGAGGAAATTAACGAAAACATATTTGTCATGGTCACTTAATAAGTTCTTGTCATTTAAATTCCTTTTGGCCGCAATGCTGGCCAGGCCAATTTCAGGCTTGGATTGATTATTTCATTTCGACTATCAAGGGCCAGACAGGACCATTCTATTTCGGACGTGTCAGTTATTTAGTTTAATTTAAACCAAATTACCTTTTCCAGACGGTTTATATTTCTCTAAGAAAGGAGGTCGTTTGTTACAATTTGCATAACTTTGTGCAGGAATTTTGTTGAACATTTGATATCTCGTAGTCAATCCTTGCGGCGAATGTGGTTGTGTCTGACGGCTTCGCATTTATTTCAACTAGGAAGGAGCTCACTTACATTTTATTTTATAAGGTATTAATGCCATTCTGTCCGCGGTAGGGGGTGGTTTTGTAGTTACTCGTTTCTCCCGAAACTTTTATGGGCGTTACATGATCCTTTTTTTCGTCCAGCTTCCGGATCATTTTTTCATGTCGAATCGGGTCGAAAAAAGACATGTTTTATTGTACCGATTAATATCTATCGTTGTTTAACGGAACTGCATTATGTGGAAATTTTGCGTCTTTATTTCGTTTTATATTTTAAATATTGATTGAAAAGTGTTGAAAATAACCAACTTTGTTAATTTAATTTTAATTTGAAAATAGCCACTATTTTTAATAAAAATAATCCATTATGTTTTAAAGCTAAAGGTTTCTTCGTCGGGATACAAAATTTACTATAAATATGCTCAAACATTGAAGACAGTATTAGCGACTCTCAAACGAAAATTTGTAAAAGAAATAATCAGAAAAAGATCAAAACCCCGGAAGGCTGAGGTCCTGGGTTCAATTCCTAGATTTTTTTTTTTTTACAGTGAATACCGCACAAGAATCTCAACTGCTCCCGTCTGGAGCCAGTGAGACTATGGCATCCCCAATTGGGGTATGTTGTGAGGCTGAAGGTAGTGGGGAGGGGAAGGAGGTGGGGAAGAGGAAGGTTGGGAAGTACCTGGCTATTCAGATCTGGTCACCAAACACGGCTAAAGCCATTTTCAAGCAACGTTTCAATTCTGAATGGTGGTCTTACACCAGGGCGATACTGATAGTATCTTCCACTCTGGAACATGCCGCAAATATACTATATATTATTTTAAATGAATTAATTGTGAAATAACACAAATTAATCAAATAAAATTTATTTGCGCATGCCGGGTTCGAACCCGCGACCTCCGGATTGTGAGTCAAGAGTCTTACCCAGTGGACTACGATGCGACCGACGTCAAATAAGTAAAATAAAACTTTAATATTTTTATTTTTATTTATTATAGATAGATACGAAAGAAAGTACAAATAACAGTCAGAGAAAATCACACAAATCTGACAGGAGATCTCGCCCAACATCTATCTCGATCTCACAAAAGATGGATAATCGCTCGGCTGGTTATTTATCTGTTTTCTGTGGCATTTTCTCGCAAAAGAGGACAAACTTACTGCTCAATATTTTACTGTGGCATTCAGGTTGTGTAGGTTGAAACGCATAGTTTGATATCCATATCGCCTACTTTCCTGTTCCAAAGAGGACTCCTACCACTGAGCCACTTTGGTCGCCGATACTCTTAAAGTTAGCTTCCCGCTAGCTTACCACTCGATTCTGTACAACTGCTACTGAGCCACCCTAGTCGCCTTGTCTTGTTCTGTTTCATGTTTAGAGCTATTAGTAGTATTATCTTCTTCAATGATGTATTACATCGATGGATAACCTTCCAAGGCTATTCCAATAAAATTTATATATTTTTAATTCTTTCTTTCAGAAATAATATCTACAATTACATAATATTAGTTCGGTCTGTTGTTCTATCTCCTTGCATGTTAAAACGTTATAAGCTCGTTATTATTGATTGTTTGGTTAAGTACCGGGGATATAGAATAACGGTCATAATAAGGGTCTACAGATAAGCCTTGTTAGTATTATGACTAATTAATCGATTTTGAGATATCGGCTGATAACCCGCATCTTCATGAAGGGTGCCGATTTCACTGAATAGTTATGAATTTGTATTTCATTGATGACTTTTGATGAGATAGAAAGAGTTATGAGCTTTTCATTATTGTTTCTAATACGTCTCCTTATAAGGTTTACGAAATAAATAAATTGAATTCAGTAGAAATTAAATCCCTGCCCCTGGAGCGAATTACTTGCTAATGAGGACATCCGAAAATATTACATCACCGATGTAAGCACAATAAACAAAACAACAGGTAACTGCAAGAATGATTTAAACATAATGTGACCTTCTGACTCTGACAGAATGTGCCCGACGCTTGAGGGGTGTAGTAGATTCACGTTTTATAACCTATTATTCACAATATTATCCTGTCGTTAATATAATTTGATAGCTCTGTCTAATCTTACAGTAAATATTATCTGAGCTGCTACCTTTTAGCACCTTTTTGCACCATCCATTAATGAGCCTCGTCAACTCGCTCTACGGCTCGCTCCCAAATAATGGCCTGTGAATCACCTTCGGTAGGTACGAACGTCGAGGTATTTAATATAACTCGGTGGTTGTGTGTATGTATGAACTGGTTGCGTGGGCTGATTTCGAATAGTCCGCTCCGCTCTTGAAAACTTACACGTAAAATACTATTTGTCACACGACCGAAAAGATGAATGACTTTCAAGGGGCTTTTAAAGCTACATTTCAGATGATCTCATGAGATTCTATGACCATTGTTTACTACTTTATAAGAATCGTGAGTGCGTAGGCAATTTTGTTTACTAAAAATTATTTATATTTCTACAGTTCGATCAGCTCCGCCAGAGTTTTAAAATCATCAAATCTAATTTAACTGTGCGTATTGTACAGGGTCCGCAGATACTTTAATAGTACACAACTGCTAACCTTGTGCAAATTACAAGTGCGCCCCACGGTTCAATTTGGCAGCCACCTCTGGTCTGGATCCCCAAAATACCTGAAAAAACCCTCGACTCTGCAGAAACGGGCGGTCCGTTCGATAGATTCTCCTAACTTAACAATAGAGCACAGGCGTCGAGTGGAAATGCTATCCTTGTTTTACCGGTAATTCAATGGAAGATGCTCCGAGGAACTAGCGTCATTGATCCTTTCGGCACCGGTGCATAGTCCGGACACACGCCAAACGCGTGCCCAACGGTTGACATTTGTTACAAGAGAACGGGTCGCTTCTTCGACTCGTTCTTGTGTTCTATATCTCGGCTGTGGAACGATTTGCCGGCCTCTGTGTTTCCTCCTTCCTACAACATGGGTCTCTTCAAGACCAATGCTCATTCCTTCCTCTCATCAAAAAGACCCTCCACACAGCATCTCAGATGACATAGGCCCTGAGGAAAATTATTTTCCTCAGGGCCTCCTGAGTGAAGTGAATGTAAAAAAAAATACGTCAGGCCATGTTGAACTTTTTGTCAATTGTTTTATTTTGACAATGACAATTTAGTTTTGAATATCTTTTTAATCATTTTATCTCTTCATTTACAGGTAAAAAATGGCTATCATACTTTACATTATCAATACAACTATCGTGCGCGCTGAGAAAAGGTATGTGTTTTTTTTAACATTCACTTTGCAGATTTCATTATTTGCAGAATCATTCAGCAAATTCATTAAAAGTGTGTTCAAGACAGTTAGTTATTGATTGCACAATATACCGTACTTCTTATTTATGTTTTAAAGCTCCATACATCATTGGGGAATGACAATTGCCTATCTCTGTATATTTTATGCAATTATAGGCACCGATTTCTTTCAGTAAAATGTTAATTTTTGGCCTACAAATTGTTCGTTGTTTATATTTTTGATCAAACGGTAACCAAACCGCAATAAAACAAAACAGTAGTGGTCTTGAATAGACTCATGCAGGTGAGTGTTCTCTTCTCAGTTAGTTTGAAAGAGCGAATAAAACAACACTTTTTCCTCAACACTGGTATTTAATATAGTATTTGATCTTGGCCGTGCCTCGGGTTTTTATGTTGTTAATTTGGAATAAGTTTGCATACGCAACATTACGTTGCTTTATTTTATAGAATCAGGTCCCACGCAGATTTTTGTATATTCTTCAGTCGTAATTTGGATCACATTCTCCTGGGATTAAAAGCCTTTATAACTTTTCCAATTGTGTATTTCTCTTTATTCTACTCCGCTGAATATATGTGCTGTTTTCCTAGTTGGCAATGTTATATGCGATTGTTTAGGCACGAGGTGTTTAACCAGGTTTTTACAAAACTAATTTTCTAAGGATAACCTCACCCTGAAATATTTATCAAATTATCGAAGAAAGCAATTACTTGGTAGTACAACATCTTTACATAGTAAAAAATGAAGTGGCTCCCGCTGTCTGCGCTTAGATCTTTTAAACTACGCAACGGATTTTCAAGCGGTTTTCACCAATAGATAGATTGATTCATGAGGAAGGTTTTTAGGTATATAATTTGTCAATGTTTTGTGTAAATTGGTTAAAATACATAAATAAAGGGACCGGGCTGGCAAGCGGGTGGTGTGGATTTGATTTAACAGATGGCGTTGGTTATAAAGGTTGTGTAATGGCGTGGCGTGTTTCGTTAGCCAAAGCAACGTTTGGCCGCGTCTGCTACATAAACGAAACGAAAACTTACATAAACGAAAAATTCCTAGTAAATTTTCATTTTTACAATAATTTCCCTCATGGCCTAGGTCATCTTTGGGGATGCTGTGTGGAGGGTCTTTTTAGGAAAGGAAGGAGAGGAAGTTCTCGGGTATTAGGGGTGGGTAGGAATCCGGGGTTCAGTGTGTCCAGGAGTGACTGACGTATAAATCCATTCTTCGCACTGCGGTGTAAGTCGATGTTCCGAGAGAGTACGGCTGGAGAAGTCAAAGTCCCTCAACCATTCTCTCCCGATTCGGCCTGCCATGCAGCTGGTGGACAGATGCATCCGCCGCCAAGACCCGGACTAACCTCACCCCATGAACCCGGGCACCCCTACCAAACGTAGCGGACCACTTGGGGTGACCTATGGCAGAGGTGTTGGTTATCCAATAAATGGTTCACGGGCGGCGGTCATCATACCCGCCTCCCAAAGTTATACAATCCGAAAATATACGTCTGTCTGAAACTGGGATCTCTATTCGCTTAATCGTTGAGATAACCCTTTACATCTCCACTACTTACGTTTCATTTAAAGGGTCGTCCGTTAATCACGTGATGTTTTTTTAGCAACTTTTTAACCCCCCCCCCTGGTGATATGTGGTGTATCTATTATACCCCCCCCCCCCTCATTATCTCATTATACCCCCCCCCCCGTCGTGATATTTCGTGTTTTTTTCCGAACCCCCCCTTCCCTTTCGAGCCTCACGTGATTAATGAACGACTCCTAACGTAACGTTTGGTTAAAAGTTACAAAGGGGTTTTCAGCGGAAGGACCAAAATTATTAAATATTATTCTCGAAAAGGTTTTGGGTGAAGAGCAATAATTGGAGTAAACTGTAATTTAATTATATATATATCAATATCAACATTGGCCCAAGTATGAATCCCTGTGGTGCGCTTTGTCAAGATGTCTATTTGCCTTTTGTTCTAGTAGTAACTAACTAACCATCACGCCGTTTCCCCGCAGTGGTAGGCAGAGAGGACGGACGGTCGTGCCATGTCTTCCTCGGGCGTCCCCGACTTCTTCTACCATCCACATTTGCGTCATATATTCTCCTTACACTCCTTTTCTTCTCTCTTTCTAGTAGTATCTATTAAAAAACGCCATTTGTTGTGCTCATTTAGATGTCTTTAAAAAAACATGTAAAACCCAGTTGGGCGTGAAAATCAAGATTAATAAATAAACAATGTGCATGATAATTTATTCTAATTATTGGTCATCATGGCGTCGATGTGCATACTGCCACTTACTGCATGTTGCGCTATTTTTCTGCACATTACCTGAATGTCTTGTCTTGCCTCTTGGCAGCCAGAGAGCATGATTGTATTGTTCAGCGATATGTTTTCTCCGTGCACGTGCACGTGTTGTTGTGTGTATGAGTGAGTGTTGCACGCGCATGCGCCCGGCTCTCCGGGTCTTTGATCCAACTTATCGCCCGGCATCATCGTGCTCGCTTCTACTGCTGGCTGCTTACTGCCTTTCTTACCTCATTTACCGCCAGCGCCAGTGGTGGAAGAGTCGGAGAAGATGGTGTATGACGTTACTATAAAAGATAATTGTTAGGAAATTATTTAGTGTGCGGATAGTTTATATTCTAAGTTTTCTACGGAATGTGACAACCATTGGAACGGACGTAATATTTTACATCTTTATATGTTTTCATCAAAGGGTCTTCAATAACACTCCTGTTAAGGGGGTCATCCCGTGGGAAGGCTGTTTTTCACTTTTTTGGGAATTTATTTTGGCGAACTAAATTATAACTAACATCTTACAACTGCGAACTTTGCACCGCATATTTTGAGCATTCTTTACTATTTATTCAGCCCGAAATCGTCGTTCATTGCTGAAGTACACGTTAACTTATCCGTAGTTACTGTAAGTGACAGATTACAAATGTCCCTCGAAAATGAATTACATACTTCTCATAAGTGTACCTACTTACTAACTTTGGATCTTTTTTTAAAGATTTCTTTATTCGCTGAATTGTTTGTTATATGAATTAAGGATTTTTCACCATGCTAGGCACATGCCCGTGTTGTGGTGGTCGAGAACCACCTTTTCGAAAATGTTGCCAAGCTGAAGAGAATAGGGAAGAGAAAAAGAAGAGCCAGGTTAGAAAGTCTTGGCTGTGAGATCTGGTTATTTAGCACAGCTATATCAAGCAATTTTTCGCTTTTGAATGATGGTTTCATCAAAGCGATACTAAAAATATCTTCCACTCTGGAACGAGATGCAAATATCTATACATACTTTAAAATATTTATTTTAAATAATCCGTAATTCACAAAAATCTATTTGTCCACGCCGAGTTTCGAAACCGATATTTTTATCCTGAACCACGAAACTTGCTGCTACACCACGAAGGTCGTCTTGGTATTCTGTCTTAGACATTATTGGCGCATTTAGCCGAACCTTTTTTGATATCATGTTATTATTTGCTGCGTCCTCTATAGTTGTTTTCTACCTGTTACTTTGTTTGGGAAGCATCCACCGTCGCGTCACGTACTTTTGACACTAGATTGTACACAATAGATACACGTTTTTTCTCCTGTTTTCTCATATTTTTGCTTGTATAAAAAACGCAGTTTTGTCGGTTTGTGGCCTGCCGGCGTAATGTGTCAGAATTGGCCGTAATTATGCGGACGCAGTTTCTGAAGTTGCACTTTATGATTCCAATTATTTATTTTTATTTTACTCAGATTAAACGCCTACCGTTATATTTATGACATTGATACAATTGCTGAAATTGGAGTAACTTTTTATGCATAGTGAGATGTAGCCAGTTTTGTTATATTGTTTTCCTCAAATGTTGCATCGTCAAATATGAACCTCTTCGTAATAAATTTATTTCTTCATATTTTCGCAAGTTCTCACTTTTTCTTTATTGTCCTATGAAGGGTAAACCGAACCCCTTTACTCAATGATGTCAAAGAATATGCCGAATCTAAAATAATATTTAGCTAAATTCACCACACTTGTGGGTAGATGACCAAAGGTCCGCGACGCTCGGCTTTTCATCGTGAGCACACCGATGATAAGCCAAATCTAACGACAGGCATTTCGAACTCTTTTCTTCAATGTGTTGTATAATATGCCTAATTTTTAGAATTTGCTTATATTCATTCCGAAAAAAAAAGGTAACTGGTTTTGTTTTATGATCGAAATATTATCATACGTAATTTCCACACTTTTTACAAAAATGTCCACTATGTGAATCTTAAAGGGGTATGTTCTCGCTGCGGCGTCGCTGGTTCAGCCTTCTACTATCAAAGTCCTCCGTTATTGAAAAGGCAACATTTTCCCTCTGTAGTATGAAGAATTCAAATATTACTGTTGTCTGTTTTTTTTTAAACCCTTTGGACCTAGACAGAAATATCATGTCTTTAAATATTCCTGCTTGACATTGATTCGTTGTTTATGAACGTATCTCTGAACGCAATACTGTATTTTGAAAACACGCGAAAAAGATTTTTTACAAACATGCGATTAAAAATATTAAAAAAATTACTCTAGTTTTTTTTAACTCGTCGGGCATATTCTGTCAGGAGGTCAAAAATTGCCGCTTTGCAATAAATTTAAAATGTTTTAAAAATGTGTCGCTTTACGTTTTTTTAAGTGAAACTTCTATAGCCCCGTTGTGATTAGGATTCGGATGAAACCGAAATGACGGAAACACAGCACCTGCGAAGCATAAAACTCCTATCAAGGCTCCTATTGGTTGAGATATAAAGCGGAAACGGGGCCAGGTCTGCGCTCATTAGCCGCTTTGATTATGACCTCACTTTTTAAGACTCCTTGGTTCTTACTCTGGGTCTGCGCCCTTCGTCTGCCTTGATTATGACCTCACTTTTCAAGGCTCCTTGGTTGAGATTGTTTTGGTAAAGCTTCGCTTCTACCGCGTGTTAACTGCACTCGTATTATTACTCGAATGGGTTTTCTATAATAATTGTCAATTATATATAATATTTTTACTTACATAAAAACAATTACATTACACAACAACCATTACGCCAATTAATAGGAAATATCTCCCCCCTATGGCTTCAATAACTGCTTTCACTAGCTTTGGCAACTCTCAGCGATCCTCTCATCCCGAAAGCAAGCCTGAAATAGCGCTTCTTGTCGTGCAGTTGGTTTTGCATTACCTAGCTTTGCAAATGGCCCATAAATTCTCAAAGGGGTTCATATCTGATGTATTCCCGGCCAATCTAAAATCTCCTTATCCTGGAAATGTTTCATAATTGGAATTGCTTTAATTCGGTTCTATTACAAAAGTATATTTGTACACAAACTCCACGTTCGAAAACGGTTTTGCGTAAGGCGCGGCGTCATCGTTGCATTCTTAGCCTGATTATTAAATTTCAACCGTACAGTCTCTAGGCTATAATCATATTATCGTGAATCTCTCCATATCCGGAGAGATTCACGAAATTACAAATCCATCTTTTGGCATTGCTTTATGTCGGTTCTATTACAAAAGTATATTTGTACGCAAACTCCACGTAGGAAAACGGTTTTGCGTAAGGCACGGCGTTAGAGTTGCATTCTTAGCCGGATTCTTATATTTCAACCATACATTCTCTAGGCTATTAAACTGATTGATGATACACCCTTTTGTGTTTTTTAAGTGGGTATCTATTCAAAATCCTTCAACCCTTGTGTGTGTGAAATTAGGGATTGATTATGTTACGGTACTGTCTCAACAGTGTATCGCTTTTTACTCTATCGTAATATCATATATGCACCCAGCATCATCATGCGATCAAACTGTTTGATTGGTGATGATAAAACAAGTTTTACGAGGACATGTCATTCGGTGACAGATATAACATTATGTGGCTTGATATTTGGTCTATAATTTTAGGCTATAATATTTAGTTTCTCGTTCCTAAACATTTGACCAATGTCACAAAGGTTCGAATTCACTGAACCGGGTCGCAGTCGTTACCTTTTATTAGAATATTGAGGTGGTATCTGGCCTTTGGAGGATAGGCCGGCGCGACCACGTGTGTGCTTTGCGTTTGCTCGCCCCGCGGCCTCTAACGTCCTTTGCTCGGTAGGTCCCAACAACAAACACGTTTTGGTCGCTTGTTTATTTTCCTCGCGGTCCGCGACCCGCCCGGCAAGGACGCAGCAACTTTTACTAAACCGAACTGACCAAGATTTGCCCACACACGAGATGCCGTATCTATGTAGGTGTGCATGCTCGATGATCCATCCCCTCGAAGAGAAACCAAGTACCAATTCTACTACTGACACAATTACTAAGCCATTTAAGTGAAAACTTTTTTAGCACCGTTGTTGGTTGCCATTTGAACGTCGATGAAAAGCAAAAAAAATGACACTAAGGAACAAACGCATACATCTTTAGGATTTAGCCTGCAAGAGAATGAGATAGTATAATCATCCAAGATTTCACTGTATGATGCAGTTAAATCTTGGACGTGGAAATTAACCCCCTTCCCGACATCCGATCGAGCTAAAAAGCAACGCTTTGATCGAAAAGTTTTAGGACTATATTTTAGTTTTATTCATAAAATCGAAAAACAAAAAGAGCTCCACAAAGGAGGCCCTGAGGAAAATAATTTCCCTCAGGGCCTATGTCATCTTTGGGGATGCTGTGTGGAAGTTTTTTTTTTAAAGGAAGGAGAGCTCTGGGAAGGAAAAGGGTTTAAGGGGTGGGTAGGAATCTGGGGTTCAGTGTGTCCTGGTCATCCACTTCCAAGACCTAGACAAACCTCACCCCATGAACCCGGGCACCCCTGCTAAATCACCAAACGTAGCGAACCACTTGGGGTGACCTATGGCAGAGGTGTTGGTTATCCAATAAAGGCTAGTTTAATCTTATCCTGGAAACACCGCTGGTACTTAATTTTCAATACGTCCATCAGAGTCGTTTTCGATTTTTTCATAAAATTCTCTCGAGTGCTATAACGCGCTCCTCGAAGCGGTTTTTTAAGTCGGTTGAACGGGAAAAAGTCGCAAGGAGCCAGCAGGTGAATTCGAAGCCTGCTGGAGAATTAGTATTCGTGTTGTTTTTGGACAAAAACTCACGGATAAGGATTACATGATTAAATATTACTTAATATCTATAAATCGTCTCACCATTGTAACCAATGTACTGTTTGTTTCTATATGAATAAATAAAAAAACAAAAAGATATTTAGTTGGGTATTTTGGCCTCATATCCAATTAAGTTTTTTTACGATAAAGGCCGCGCAGTCGTTCCCCTTAACTGTGGCATATAGTTTGAGACGTACCTCTGTATGCTAATCAGTAATCCGTTAATCTGCTCTGAGATTTTTCTCACCTTCTTTATAAAGTAGACCTATTGTCGGGATCATCCGGATAATCTGTACGTGTGAAACTGAGTGAGTTTTCCCGGCTGGCTGTTGAGAATGTCTGAATCGGGTATTAAGTAATCGGGTGCCATTGTTCTGTGGATTCATAACCTACTGCTGCTTTGCGAATTTTGGAGGGCTGTGAAGGTCGTCCCATAAGCTAAACAATGGTTTCATTCTGTCGCTTTTCTCCTTTTCTTCTGATCTCATTCGATATAAATAATTGTAGTCGCACGTTTTACTTGTTACTTTTTACGGATTTTATTTGTATTTTAACTTTCCTTTGTCTTATACGCATTACTGAATTTCTGCTAGTTAAAAACAACCATTCGCATACATATTACTATAAACATTGGCAATAAAGGCGTGGTCTTACTCCAGATGCCTACAAAAATGTTTATAGTAATGTGTAAGCAAAAGTTAATGTTTTCGGTCGGAGAAGACCCGGCTTAATTCATAATAAGAATAATATTTAAATGATTTATATATATAGCGCCGTTTTTGAGAAAAATCTCCTCAAGGGCGCTGTACAAGCTTGTAATACATTTCTAAAATCTAGAAAAACTACAAGGCAAACAATTAAAAACAACTTACGGCTAAAAATTGCATCCACCGGTTTATTGATCACCTATACAAAAATATATGTACAATGTTATGACAAATGAACGCGATGCTGCCTAAAAATGAATGAATTCAGGACCATACTTACCTGGGAGGTCGCTTGAAATTATCACTGTTTATTGTCTATTTAACGCATTGATTCTCGACCTTTTTTGACCACCGCCAACTTTGAGAAATTTTTTATTTCTAGCGCCCCCAAAGATATTGAAATATAAGTAGATGTGCTATCTGCTGTTTTTACTATATGGGTCTGCGCTTTCGGGTGTCGCCGATATTGTTTACCAATTAACAAATAAACTAAAAGAACAAATAATTAACGAATAAACCAAACGAACGTTAAACTAAATGAACGAATTCTTTCCTTATTCAAAATATATTGTTAACCAATATTAATACACATTTTCAAAAAATCAACGAAATGAACAAATTCTTTTTGTATGAAAACTACGCTAATTAACGCGTAGTCCGGCGACAGTTGCGCGGACACCATAGCATATCTCTTCTGTATTTCAATATCTTTGAGCGCCCCCTAATTCGTGAATCCGATACAGCAATTTACCATAACGGGGGTGGAGCGTAACGGGATAGCACGACGAAGGAGGTGTAATGGGTACCACGACAGGGTTACATTTGGCACAACGGAGGGAGCGTAACGGGATACCAATAACCAATATACCAATATTACATTTCCTACAATGGAGGGGGCGTAATAAATAAATAAATAAGTGTTTATTCCAGTATGTGGGGAGGAGAGTGCAATCCCACACATTCCATAAGGGTATAATATAAACATACATGTACAAAGTATTTGAAAGGAAAAAAAAGAAAAAGAAGTTGGATATGAATAATAATAATAATAATACCGTCTACAGGCCCCCTTGCTATACCAATCTCTCACCTTTCTTCAACTCCTTAAATAAACTTCTCGATAAAAATAAAAAAACACAACAATTAATTATTGCAGGGGATATGAATATTAACTTACTAAACGGGCAACCAATAACCACAGAATACTTAAGTCTACTTACTCACTATGGATTAAATTCGACAATCAACTCACCAACAAGAATTACGTCAAACTCTGAATCCTGTATTGACCATATTTTTGTTAAAACTAGGAAAAAAACATCTTCATCCATTATTCGATCAACGGTCACAGATCATTTCACTACTACACTAAGCATACATCTTAACAAGAAACAAAAAGATGAAAAAAACAACTCCGCACAAGACAAAATCAATTTTAAGTCCCTAATAGAGGACATACATAATGAATCTTGGTCAAATGTAATAAATGAACCCGATCCAAACAACGCGCTGAACACATTTATGACCACAATTGGAACCTATATTGCTAAACATACAACAAAAAATACCCCGAAAAACTACTCACATAAAGAAAAAAAAATAACACCCTGGATCACGAAAGGATTAGTAAACAGCATTCATAAAAGAGACACAATGCACATGCAAGTACGCAAAAACCCATATGATGACAAACTAAAAAATAATTACCTGCTATATAGAAACCTTTGTAATAAATTAATCAAACATGCCAAATACAAGTACTACAAAAAAGAAATAAAATCCGCCAAAAATGACCCCAAAAAAATCTGGAAAATCGTCAAAGATATTACTTTCTCCAATACGAAAAAAGACTCGAAGATCAAAGTACTGTTAATAAATGGAAACAAAACCCTTACAAAAAATGAACCTGGTAAAATAGCTAATTTTATTAACTCCCAATTTGCAAAAGTTGGATCTAACTTGGCTGAAAAAATTCTTTTAAAAAACGGCACAACAGAAGACTCTTTAACCAAACTATCCTCTACCATGCAACCAAATCATTCGTTTTATGCTCACAAAATAAGTACAAAGGAAATATCGGATTTAATTATTTCTCTCAAACCAAATTGCGCTGTGGGCCCAGATAACCTCTCCAATCATATACTGATTAGTCTCCGAGAACATATACTTATACCACTTCAACATATTTTCAACCAAAGTTTCAGCCTCGGCTTTGTCCCCGATCATCTAAAAATAGGTTGTATTACTCCAATACATAAATCGGGAGACAAAACGCTGATCTTAAATTACAGACCAATCACTCTCCTAAATTCGCTATCGAAACTACTAGAAAAAACTATGAAAAAAAGACTGCTCGCATACCTTGACAAACACAAACTGATCTCCACCCGTCAATTCGGGTTTCAAACGAAAATGGGAACAGAAGACGCCTTATCGGAACTAACCACATACATAGTGAAAAACCTAGATGGCGGTTCAAAGGTGTTAGGAGTGTTCTTAGACCTAGCAAAAGCTTTCGATACCATCTCACACAAATTACTCCAACAAAAACTCAAAAACATTGGCATAACAGGTCCACCACTAAAATGGTTCATCAGCTACATTGAAAATAGACAACAAATTGTAAAAATCAATAATCAAGAAAGTGACAAAGTAGGCAACAGGTATGGAGTACCCCAAGGCAGCGTTTTAGGTCCCATACTGTTTCTCATCTACATTAACAGTCTAACTGAGATAAGCCTAGAGAACATAGAGTACAAAGTTATCAGTTATGCAGATGACACTGTAATTTTATTCAAAGCCCAATCATGGGAAAACGTCTTCAAAAACACGGAAGCAGGGATGACTGAAGTAAATAAATGGCTAATAAATAATCTACTGACACTAAATATTTCTAAAACAAAATACTTAACTTTCAGTAAAACATTAGCTGGTCAGCCAGATAGTCGCCCACAACTACATCTTCACCCCTGCACAGTTACCTCATTAACTAACTCACGCTGTGTTTGTGACAAAATTGATTATGCGCAAAATATTAAATATCTCGGTTTAACTGTTGACAATAACTTAAAATGGGATCTCCAAATTAACCTAATTACAAAAAAAATACGGAAACTCTCTTACATCTTCAAAACAATTCGAAAAATTATGTCACTACCTCAGCTAAAAAATATATATTATGCACTCTGTCAAAGTATTCTAATGTATGGTATTTCAGTATGGGGAGCAGCAGCAGAGACTCACCTCAAATCACTTAAAATTAATCATAAAACAATAATCAGAATTATGTTTAGAAAGCCTTATCAACATCCGACAGAACAGATAATGATCAACAATAACCTATTAGACATAAATAAACTATACATAAAGAAGATCATCCACAAAAACTGCATAAAAATATCACCACACTTCATAACTCACTCGCAATACACAAGAGCAAACACACACAATCAATTACAAGTACCATATATCAAATCAAATTTTGCAAAAAAACATGAATCTTACTTGGCACCATATATATTCAATAAGTTTGTAGCCCAAACAAAGACCTACGTCGCATCTAATAATTTGAATTGGGTTTTCAAAAGATTTTTGAACTGGTTGAATGTCAAAGAAAGAAGAGAGATAAGTAATATTCTTAATATCTAATATTATATATTTTCTATTTTCTACTCTGTTTTTAAATTCTGATTTTCCTCGTATTTTATTATTATTATTTTTACTATAATATATATATATTTTTTTTTTTTATGTTTTTACCACTTATTTGTTTTTATGTAATTAGAAATTGTTAGTTACCAGCCTCAGAACAGACTCTTTGTCTAGTGAGGAGGGTAAGGAAAAAAAATCATGTTGTACATAACTAATAATAAATAAACGCCCGGGTTGCCGGCACTGAAATTGAAAAAAAAAAAATTGAAATTGAATGTACACGAAACAAAAAAGGATAATAAGCTAATAGTAGTAAATGGAAAACAAAAGAAATAATAATATTAATGGGATAGATAAAATGTTCTTGTGGATGGATGGCCCCCAACGAGATGCGATGGGGCAAGATAGGATGGGATGGGTTTTTCTAGGTCTCCTACCGCACCCCTGAAAGTGAAACGCCCCCCAATCCTCTCTTGGTCTTCTACCGCCCTCCTGAAGGTCTGACACCCACGTTGAGAACCTACGATTTAAAATAATTTAGAGTTCGCACGCAGAGGACATAATTGTGAACACAATGTCACGTCACCTATTTGGCATGATCTTGGTTAATATCAATAACAAAAAGCTTTTCCTAATGAACAATATCAATAGGTAAACAAATGTCAATATGAACAATGTTCATGCGACTGTCAGAATGAACGTTGCCACCAGCAATCGTTAGGGTTAGTCATTCAAAAATTCGTTAATTGTGCAAACATCGGTTCCATGAGAACTCAACTCAACACCTCTTTGAAACGTCATTAAAAGCTGTTAAAAATAACCCGTAACATATTTAACCAATTTTTAAAATATTTTTTTTTCACCATTTTTAATGATTTTGAAGAAGGTGTTGAGTGAGTTGATTCTGAGTTGTCCGGTCACCGCAAAAATCATTCGAAGTTCAAAAATTTAAATTTTGTAAACCCGCGAAAACTCACGGAATATTATGATTGTAGGATTTATGAAACTGAAAGTACTTATTACATTACGCAGGGATATTTCACATCACGCTCATCATCACAGACAACTGAAAATAGTATATTTTATATACCATGAGTAGAGAAGTAATAATTGTTTTTTTTTTAATATTAATTTTTCCAAATGGCGCAATCGTTGATTTGTGTGTTGAAGTTGCCAATCACAAACCTCATAATTAATTGACTTCCTTCATTTTATATTGCGTTGTACGAAGTCAGGTACCGGCTTGTTTCTTCATTCATTTCAATCTTATCCATTTCATAATCCACGCAAGTACCTATGTAATCTTCAATTAAAATTCTTTATTAATTACAAGCTATAATGACTAAATGGCGCATTCGTTGGAATTACTTTAAATTTGTCTATTTACGTTGACAGTAAAATCAAATTCAATATTCCAACCATTCCCTCAATACGTAATCGTAGCGTGATTACTGATTATTATTACATGCAAATATATTGTTTAATCCTCAGGCCTCTGGAACATTCTGTCAGAAGGTAAGAATAATCAAATTTGAAAGCGTATGTCACCTTTCAAAAACAGTTTTTGGTTTTCAGATGATAATTTCAGAAAAAAATCATTTATTTGGATTTATCCAAATAAATGATTTTTTTCTGAAATTATCATCTGAAAACCAAAAACTGTTTTTGAAAGGTGACATACGCTTTCAAATTTGATTATTAAAAATAAACATTTTATATTTTTGTAATATAAAACTTTAATGCACACGCAAAAAAATATGTTAAAATGGCTCACTTTACGTTTTTTCTAACTAAAATTACTGATATCGAAAAAATAAAAACACATATTGATAAACTTTTTGTCGTTTTACGTAATAAGTAAAATTTTCAATATTTTAAGTAACCCCCGACACAAAAAAGAGTTGATGACCTTGAAACGCCTGAACAGATTTTCATGAATTGTAGTTAAGAACTATCTCGATCACATCAGGTTTCAACCGCATCATAATCGGTGCATTCGTTTTGAAGCTACGATGCCACAGACAGACACACAGACACGCCAGACTTATAACATCTCTCCTTGCGTCGGAGGTTAAAAATAATATAATTATTATGCAAATCACGTGGTTTCATGTTTTTTTTTTTCAAATTGCAGTCGAAAACTTTGATTTGAATATAAAGCGTGGTTTTTTTTCTCTTTCTTACACCGCTAAATCATATTTCTCATCATTATAATAAGGAAAACGCAACGATTTCTATGAGTTATTCCCAAAAGCGAACGAATTGGCCTAAGGGGTTAAAATGAGTTTATTGACTTCGCCTCTATGTGTGCTGTGCTCCAGTAACGATTATTGGTGATAACAATCATCATATAGTATGCCTCTGTACGAAATTGCGTGTGGATCAAGTAGTAGAGCCACATTTGGATTGTTAACCTATTGTTGATCTTGTTGAATAGTTGTTGTGAATTGTTTTAGGCTTATACGAATTAGATCAACAAACCAGCAGGTCTGAGCAGGTAGGTATCAGCTAGATTACTAGATAGAAAATGGTAACATTCTATATTAACGAAACTTTCTCCAGGATTTTCTCTCCGCAATCCTTTGCTTATGGACTCTCCATAAACATCGAAATGATAGACATTTTCAAAGGGGCTTAGAAATTGCATCTGAGCTGTAATGGAACCAGGAAAAAGGTGAAGAAGACGAAAAAGTATAATTTAAAACTAAAGACAAAGAGCTTCACTCAATGCACCCATTCCCTAGTTCGCTGATTTCCTGTACACCGTTTTAGTAAATTATGACCCAAAGGGTAACAAACTAATTGTTACCCTTTGTGCTATGCATAAAAAAATCTTGTCTTAAAAACGTTAGTTTTACAATTAAAAATAATAATTAATTATGACCCATCTTCGGAGCAGGATTACAGTCTCCATCAACAGTAGCATCCTAAGAACAGAAGAACTCCTGTGTTGGGTGGTGTAACCCAAAGATATTCAAATACATATAATAACGTAACCATATCGTAACTCCTGTAATATTCTCACTGCTCATTAGCAACAATAAATTAAATATTTTCAATTTCGGAGGCGGGAATGCCGCCCCGGGAACTTTTATTGGATAACCAACACCTCTGCCATACGTCACCCCAAGTGGTTCGCTACGTTTGGTGATTTAGCAGGGGTGCCCGGGTTCATGGGGTGAGGTTTGTCTAGATCTTGGAGGCGGATGACCGGGACACACTGAACCCCAGATTCCTACCCATCCGTTAAACCCCTTTCCTTCCCAAAACTCTCCTCTCCTTCCTTTCCTTAAAAAACCCTCCACACAGCATCCCCAAAGATGACACAGGCCTCGAGGGGAATTATTTTCCTCAGGGTCTCCTGTGTGAAGCTCATGTAAAAAAAAACCACTTCTCTCAAAGTACTAGGTTTAATGTATAGTTTAGAGGAGGTACCATTACCCCATGAAAGTGGTCCCTCGGTATCTTGGTGTGAGGCTGGACAGAAGCAGAAGCCTAACGTAGCTATAATACAAGACTTGTATCACTATTATGAGAAAACTAGCTAGGGTTGCGATGCAAACATCTGAGAAACTACTACGATAGCATCGGTCCACTTGCTTGCATATTGTGCTCCAGTGTATTCTAGAAGTATTCACATGTACACTACATAGATGATCGACGTGCAACCAAACACTGGTATAAGTTAGAAGGAAGGCCAAGGTTCGCATCGATATCATAAGGTAACTACCTGGGGTTGTGATGCATGTGACAGCATTAGACCGGTCAAGGAAACACAACAAGGCCTTGAATAGCAACATTCCACTTCGGATGTGAAAATAAGCACCTTGTTGTGGATCCAACTACGAGTATTTATTAAACCGGCAGGGTTCTTTCACCCTCGGAAAACCTCAATAAACCGCATTCGGTGCAGTCATGTGCGTATATGATGCATAAATGGGGCCTAATGGCTTTAGAAGAAAGCCCCTTTATTAGTTCCCCGAAGGCACATCTATGCTGACCAAGTAACCCCCTTTTGCCGTCGATTGGCTGAATTATCTCACCATCCCACTTTGACCTCTACCAACAATCCCCAACCATACGAAGAAGTAGTAACAAAGTTAACTGTTATATAATCTACATAAGCTAACCCATTTATACAATGCACAAATATTTTTTGATTTGCCAAGTGACCGATGCATTTGTCTATATTTCCAGCAGCACATTTGTTGTCCCTGCGTCTCGCCTCCCGACGCATTGTCCCCCGTGTTTGTTTGTTGTTGATTCTGGCTATTAATACGCTGAAGGGCACCCGTGCTATTTGTCCTCCTCGCGGCGAGAGCCCTTGCCCCCGCCGTGAACTGCCTATAATAATAATTTCTATAAAATTAGAACTCTGGCTGCAGTCAAACCAAGCGGTCGCTTCACCACGTTGACATTGTTTCCGGGCGATTAAATGTCACCTCGAAGCCTGGAACCGGTAATATCCTGGTGGATAATTCTTGGGGACTCTTTATTATATCCTAATTCTAATGTTATCGTTATTTCACCTGACGCTTTCAAGACCATTTTATTTCTCTCACGTAACATTTTTAGTTATTTATTTATGTCATTTGAAGTAAGATGCAAAGCTCTCTATAGGCTTTATTAAATAAAACTGGCACACTTTATTTTCCTAATTTAATTTTATTTTACTTTTATTTTGCTTTTCCTTGTTTTTTTTATATAGATATGTTTACATATAACGTTTTCGACATCACATTTGGTGTTTTTCAATTTTCATTATTATTATAGATAATATAGAAAAAACATAGAAAGGTTGAAGGAATGACTGAATATATAAATATATATATTTAGTTATTTTTTCAACTTTTCTCTGTTTTTTTTAATCTTATCTTATCTTGTCTGTATCTTTATTTATTAGACAGTATAGCTAGGTTATCCCTAGACAGCTTATCTAGCTCCTTACTATATAATATTAATTAAAAAAAACTTAATAACTATAGATTTTTTCATTATTATTGGTGCATGATGTGAACATTAGTTATTGGGTTTATAACCTAATTATTGTAATTTGTGGTTTTCTAATGCATGTAATGTTATAAACCTGTAAATGCTCCCAATAAAGAAAATAAAATAAAATAAATTGTACCTACAATTAAATATCACTGTCAGCTTCTAATAATCGAAATACTTCATATAACTAGATAGGTGCGTGAAAATAATATTTTTTATTTTGATTGTACTAGCTTAAGTGAAAACGCGGGCCGCGTTTTGTCCATATGAAAGTATTCCCTATCTCCTTGATTTTGATGCAAATATTTTTAATGTATGATATAGATATCAACTGGCATGTCCCTACGTTTTGCTTTTTTTTGTAAGTAACGACTTTTAACCCTTCAAAATTTCATTAAAAATGCCTAGTTTGAACACCATTAATAGGCAGACGTTCAGTATACAAATTTGATAATGTATTTTAAAAAATCATGGAATATTATCTTCTACTAGGTACAATTTAACATTCTTGTCCGTTTTTCTGAAAAGAATCTTAAAATTCTATCCAGTTTTAGAGAAGAAAACAGAAGAATACAAAACCTTGCTTTTGACGCTTTTATTTAGTGGTGGAGCTGAAAATCAGTTGTGACCTAAACTGAATTTCCACCGTGTGTTTTTTATTAGGTAATATTTTTCACTTCGTTGGCCGATGTTTGTACAACACAATTTTTACTTACAATGTTACAAATTCTCTTTTAGCTATAAGACAATAAGATAATGACGCATCATTTAGGTTTCATTTGACCCTCCTTTGTTTAATTTACGTCTTAATCTTTCTGTACTGCAAACATAATATAATAGGTATTTATTTACAGTGCAACTCGGAACTGGCCTTGCAGTGTACGCACTATTTATAAGTGACATCAGTCTAATTTGTTGATGCGCAGTTGTACCTATGTGGCCAATTCGGATCAATTATCGCGGATAACGCACATCTAAATTATTATTTGCGACGGTCCACTATTTTTTTCTCCTTTAATTGTCAATAAATGAAAAATGTAATCACATAGGTCAAAAATCACCCTACTGACGATTATTATTTGCACTTTTTAATATAATCTCCGTCAATTTCCTACGTTTTGCTTCATCATTTAATAAGGGCATGTAGGTATCCCGAAGCGTTCACCTGCAGATCGGATATTATCTCTCGTAATACAACTACTGAGATCTGTTAACCACTGGAGCGCTTTTTGCCACAATTTGGCACTATTTAAAATACCTCTGATTGCTTTGCTGCCAATTTTCGCAATTTTTTCCCTTATTTGTAAGTAATTAAGTAGAAGTTTACGATTTTATAATATTTTTTTTATAAATCCCACGATTATGTGATAATCGACAAAAGATAGGTGGTTTCATTGGCTATATCGAATCTTAATCAGTTTGTATGTCTTAATATTAAAATTCGGAGGTATGATTTTTTTTTATGTGGGCGGAAAAAAAACCACCAAAAAATCTCGAGCAATCGGAGAAAAAAGATATAAATTGCGCTGTCGCTCCAGTGGCTAAGACACCTTAAAACTACATACAACTACCTACACTGACGATAACTGTAGAGAGACATTGAAACTACATACACATTCACATACAAATAATTTTCTTTGTAAATTTAAGTTGCATATCTAGATGTTGTCTGGTAACAGCTGTTGTAACGAACTTTCCACCAGTAAAATATAACCAATTAATCAACTTGTTAACGTCAATAAACTGAGCTGGGTACAGATGAAATGCATCAGTTAAAATTCCTTCAATTACAGAATTATTACCTAATTATATGCCCCACTGCAGTACGCAACAATGTGGCATTCGAATGGTTTTAACTTCCAATTATCGTCGTATTTCTACATTCATTGAAGCACCTCGTTGAAATGTGTTGCCATTTCCAATAAAAAACATACATGTAACGTCACGTTAACTACTGTAGTACCCGGCTTTGCCCTGGTTCCAAACCATTTTTTTTCCTTTTTCTTATTACAAAAAGTCCTATTTTTGACAGTTAAATTGCAATTTCAAAGCTTAATAGGTAATGATGGAAATAATGTTTCAAGCTTAATTTAGTTGAGGTTCTTTGAATTTCATAATCCCAAAGCTCACCATTCAAGAATTTTTTTCTTCGCTAAATTTCAAGAATTCCGTTTCATGGTTTTACGCACAATTTATTGAAATAACACTTTGTTTCATCTGCTGAGAGTTAAAAACTGTTATTAAACTAAGCGCTTATTAAGAAATTTTAATCAAGTTGTTAGTTTGGTTATTTAAATAATTTGTGCGTATTTAGATTGAAACGTAACGGCAATCGTCATATTTATGATACCAAGAACAAAACATGTCACCGATTTGACAAAACACGTGCAATTTTGAACGGAAAAAAGCAATCTTAATGCATCTTTTACCATCTCCCCGACGTAAACAGTTTCTTAGACAATAATAAAGTGCTACGTGAAATTCTAGAATTTAACTGTTGAAGCGAAAACTTCTTTAGCACCGTTGGAATTTGGAACTCGATGAAACGAAAAAGCGACACTAAAAAAGATAAACACATAAATCTTTAGGATTTAGCCTGCGAGAGAATGAGATAGAATAATCGGTCTCCTCTTTGTGCGGAGCTTCGCAGCGTCCTCACTCTTGTCTACTTTAGTTTTCTGAAGGTTTCACTTCTACCGCGCGTGAACTGCACACTTGTAATTTTTTCTTTTTAAGATTTAGTTTGAGATGCATGTGTAGCATCTTTTCTAAGCGTGCGCTTAGTGTAGCTTTTTATCTAAATATCGCAATCCCAGCTCAAATGCTTCCATAACTTTCATATTTGAAGTAAAATATCATTTGTATACTTGTTTTGATTGCATTGGCGTGATGCATAGAGCCTAGTCACGTGATCGCACTTGTATTCTCCATTCCATTCACAATTCACGAACATCGTGTAAGAAAGAACATAATAGAGCTAGTGGCTAAATAACAATAATAATAATATACATATAATTAAAGAGGCTGAATCGGCGCAGGTATATAATATAATGTACACGGGATTGAATCTAATTTTAATAAGCGTTTAACCAGCCAGCGGACGAAAATCCACATTTCGTCGAAAGTTGTTCTTACGATCGTGCAGGGCGGTTACAATGAGAAAGATTAATTATTCTCCATACCAGCTTTTTAAAATTATAACTCAATATCGAATTTATTTCAATCCAAATTAGCTTTAATTTATACCTTCATCCAAAAATGCTGAAAGGCGTGATGATAAAACTATTAAAATAATGTACTTTTTGTAGTTATTTTTTTTTTATTATAAGTATTTATCATTTTTCAATAATGTCTAAATTTAATAAGAATGTTAAAAAAATCTGAATTATATTAGTTTGTAAGTGCGCAAATAAATACACAAATGGACCAAATTTCGTCAAGAAACACATGTACGTACATATTTTTTAATGATTTTATTGAAACTAAAATTAAAATTTATCGTTTGCTAGATAATTTATTGATTTATTTTACTGCATGATTATATTATTTGAAATGGTGACCGGACAACTCAGAATGAAACCAACTCAGAATCTCCTCAGAAAGGTCATTAAGAGTGATGATAAAAAATATTAAAAAATTGGATAAATAGGTTAAGTTAGGTTAGGGTTTCCGGCTATTTTAAAATAATTTTTTGATAGCTTTTAATGACCTTTCTGAAGTGTTTCTCAGTTGGTTTCATTCTGAGTTGCCATTTGAAATGGGTGTGGTATAATACAAAATCTTTTTTGAAAATTTAACAAATCTGCCAACGACCTATGGAATAACCTTATTATACTAAAAATTAAAAAAAATTCTCAAATTTTATTACATGCGAATGCTAGATAAAAGAACAATCTTTCGAAATCCATTTACAATTTTTTGTGGAAAAGAGCCAATACGTCTAAAATCTGATTTGAAAATGACATATTTCTGGTTTTCTCTGTTAATGCCCTCTTAATACGTTAAGGAAAAGAAAAAGAAAAAATCAAATGATAAAAATTTAAAAAATACACACATGTTGTTATAATATTGTAGACATTATCTGTCCGCAGTATATAATGTTTTTGTTGACTATTCATGTGCGAATTTTGTGTTTTAGATTTTTTTTTCAGCACTTTGATATCTTTTTCAATAAAATTTTAAAAAATTGTAGCCAAATTATGGTAATTCTTTGTCCACTTAGGTGGTATTGGACTTCGGAGTCATGTGTTGATATCTACATATGTCTTGTTTCTTACTTGTGTTGTGTAATATGATGGTTGTCTTTTTGGTAATATGAAGATATAATTTTGATGTACACTTGCTTTGTATGTTTTTGAAAAACAATTCAGTTGATTATATAAACGAACTCCCAATAATTGCTGGCACAGCATGTTCAATGTTCGCTGATGACACCGCTTTGTTGTTTGAATGTAATGGAGACGTTGACGAATTTAACAAACAAGTTAACGAGACTTGCCAATTAATAGCAAACTGGCTGTTATCGCAACATCTATCACTCAACACAAACAAAACCCAAATTTTAAAATTTTGTCCAGTGCAAGCTAGCGATGTGTCAGTTCAGCTGGAATGGGCTCATGTGATCCGATCCTTTGCGGGAAGCGGTTCCTACTCCCACTCCTTTTTCAAATCGACTACTCCAAGAGAACCCTGTCCCGGAACTCGGGCTCATTCCCAAACCCGAAAAACTCGGATGCCTCCACCGGCCGGCGGGTGTCCCCGTGTTCGCCGCGAGGCGAGGTACTCCGGTACTAGTGAGTCTAGTGACTGAGTAGTAGTAACCGTCCGGTGTCCCCGAAGCGCTACACTCTCCACTCCACTCACGAGTCGCGGGTCTCGGCGAGTGTCGGGTTCTTGGAACTGCGTGAATCGTGAAACACTCGAGCTACTCAACGCCGCAGCGCGAAGCCGCGGCGCAGATTCGAATTACAAGTCCCGAGATCGCCGAGTACGAGTATGCATCTTGGTCCGAGCGACGTAAGTCGTGAACCGCGACAAACACCCGCCACTCTTGTCACTCCCTCCCACTCCCGCGACTCACGAACCACGATACATTCCTCATTCAGTCTTCAGTCATTCCGACCCCGGCCGGCAATCAACACGCACGTGCCTGACCGCTTGGCGTAACAGTATACTGCTGCCTAACGTCATCGCGGAATTGTTTAGAATATTCGACTAGACACGGAGTAATTTTCAATTAGAGCGTATATTGGTATTGTTACTCAACGGGTGAAGTGCATTATAAAATAATAGTTTATAATAAAGCATTACAGCTAATTTACTTATTTAAATTCTCAATAAAAGCCCGTGCAATGTAGGTCCATTGAATGTACCTACATTGCACGGGTGACGGGTCCGAGCCCTCGTGTGGGTCTTGTCCTGCTCCAGGGTTCTGAGTTGTCGTGCGGGTTCTACGAGTAGGTCCTGGCTCCAAGTTCTTTGAACCCGTGTGTCCCGGTTCGGTGCACCGCAACAACATTCAGTGCTCAGTCCGCAGTGTCCGCACCTAAGAACTCGGACCCGGGACCTGCTCCTAGAACCCGTGTACTTTTAAGAGGAGGCAAGTCTCGGAGGCTTCCGGTAAAATGCAGAACTTACCCACCTCTAGTGCAAGCTACACCTATAAATATAAATGTAAACATTAATAATAATATTATCGAACTTTCCCAAACCTGTTCACTACTGGGAATAGAATTAGACATAAACATAAACTGGAAAGAACATGTCTCAAAAATTGTAGCAAAAATCAGTAGTTTTTCTTATGTTCTGGGTACCTTGAGAAAAATATTGAACACCGAATCAGTAATAGCCGCATACTATGGTTATGTATATTCAATAATAAAATACGGTATTATTTTTTGGGGAAACTCGGTAAACGCCAAACATGTCTTCATCATACAAAAGAGATGCATAAGAAAAATTACAAACTCAGGTCGTTTAGATTCATGTAGACCTATGTTTAAAAATCTGAAAATTCTGACAGTCACAGACATATATATAATGGAGTTATGCATGTTAGTGCGATCATCTACAGACAAGTTCCCACTAAAAAACTCAACACATAAATACGCTACAAGGCTCACAGAAAACCTATTAATGCCAAAAGCAAACAAAACAATATTCCAAAAAGGACCATACTACATGGCCATTAAAGTATATAACAACCTTCCACATAACATTAAACAAATACAAGATACACACAAATTCAAATCGTCACTAAACACTTTCCTTGTTAATAAATGTCACTACACGTTGAGTGAATACCTCACGTAAATGAAACGCCTATTTTTATTGGTATATATATTTGTATTTTTTTTTTCATTGGTATATTGTTATTTTATCTGTATAAACATTGTAATTATAATAAAACAAATAATATTATATAAACATTGTAATTAAATAAATGTGGTTAGCTGGAAGAAATGGGGTCTACCCATAAGCTACACCTTTTGTAATTTTTATTTGACAATAAATATTTTTTGATTTGATTTGATTTGATTAATACACATTGCTTTTACGTTTTTAACCCTGAATATTCGCTTAATATACCTAAACACTAAACACCCACTAATTCGAAAACAGATTACAAAGTTAGCGATGTGTGTTTAAAATTCAATCTAACCATTTTATTAGTTTTTTGTGAATGCTTAAAGACTGATGGATATTTTTGTTCATAGCCTTGTATTGGAGACCCCATTAGTTTTTGTTTGCTTTAGAACTGATTGTTTGACTGAAGTTTTATTTGAGTTTATTAAAGTTTATAATAATTGTGCTCTAATTCAGATTATAAAGCATGTTCAGTTTTCTAGTCATGATATTACTTACCAGAAGAAAGTTTCCAGAAGGCATCTAACTGCTTCACAAAATCTCTTGTCTGACATTTGACAAATAACATCATGTTGACCAAGCTAGTTCACAGTATCACGTGTATATTCGTTTTCTGTTTGGTCATATCTTAAAGAGTGTAGTTCAGCTTTGGCAGCGATATTGTCTTACTTAGTCTGCGTTTACTCTTCTACTATTCACAGGGTACTGAGTATTCTGTAACGTCTGGACCGCAAAGTAATCACAACAACTACATAAATAAGACGCGACTCTTTTAAGTGCTGACAGTTGAAGCTGGTGGCTAATCTGCATGCAGATTCAGAGATCAAATCGGCGTTCGGTATTTAAACGTCTGCTGAAATACGGTAAACCCATCGTTGTTAAGAATTAATTATTAAAAAAAAGGAAACATAAAAAGGAGGGTTGAAATTTCTATGAGTTCCAAATTAGTTAGTTACTAGGGGAACTATGGCATCCGCATTTAAGAAATGTTGTGAGGTTGTAAGAAGTGGGGAAAATTGTGCTGGGAAACTGCATCTGGATATTTAGACCAGGTTACCAAACATAGTTGAAATAATTCCAATCAACGGCTTGTTTCTTAATTGTTGTCTTTCACCAAGGCTCTGATAGTATAACACTTAAAAAAAGTTTATATTTGGCCATTCCGCCTCTGAATCCTCGGCCAAGGAGCTTAACGCTCCATAATTCATTATAGATCGTTTAAGCACTTAGCATTTTTTGTAACTATTAAGAGCGTTTAGCCAGCCAGCGGCCGAAAATCCACATTTCGTCGAAAGTTGTTCTTACGATCGTACAAGGCTTTTCCAATGAGAAAGATTAATTATTCTCCGTACCAGCTTTTTAAAATTATAACTCAATATCGGTTTTATTTCATTCCAAATTTGCTTTAATTTCTACTTACATCCAAAAATGCTGAAAGGCGTGATGATAAAACTATAAAAATAAAGTACTTTTTGTAATTATTTTTTGATTATAAATATTTATCATTTTTCAATAATGTCTAAGTTTAATAAGAATGTTAAAAAAATCTAAAATATATTAAATAAATGAAAATACCGACACATGCGTTTCCCAGATTATGTACCGATTTATTTTACTGCATGATTATATGATTTGAAATGGGGGTTATACAAAATCTTTTTTGAAAATTTAACAAGTCTGCCAACGACTTATGGTATAACCTTATTATACTAAAAATAAACATTTTTTCTCAAAATTCAAAACATGCGTTTACTAGATATAAAAGAACAATCTTTCGAAATCAATTTATAATTTTTTGTGGAAAAGAGTCAATACGTCTAAAATTTGATTTAAAAATGACATATTTCTGGTTTTCTCTGGTTATACCCTCTTAAAGTCTGTAATTGATCAATCATTCTACTTGCGACCATTGTTTATAATCCTACTGATCAACTGTTGAGCCGAAATTTTGACTCAACACTCCTCAAATTCGCAAATACGATATTCCCAACACAACTCTCCGACCAAAATAAAACATACGAATCGGGCTTTACTAAACAAATCATGGACTCAGATTGATCGATTGAAAAGTTGGAAACAAAGGCCGTAATTGTTTGTTTTCTCTCAAGCGTTAATTGACCAGGAGTGCATGTTTGCGAATCGCCGTGTTGCTATGCGCTTGTCGCATGCAATTCCTATTACAAACCTTGCATCCTAACCAAATGTACACATTAGATATTTGTTGATTCAATTGAAATAGCTGCTTTCTTCCTCCCGTGTCCACTTTCGGCCGGCGAGTGGATTCCTTCAAACTAGAAGCTAGCGCGTCTCGACGCCCGGCGTCGTTTCTAAATCCGGCGCCGCTCCCCCGAGGAATTCGGGAATTTCCGTCGATGATCGTGTTGGTTTATTTTGTGCGGCGCGACGCGGCTTGTGCATCTCTATTATGATGATGCTTTCACTTCGGCATTCATTCATTCACCGGGGCGGGACCGGTACCACGTGCGCCACCTCGCTCGTCGCACTGTTACGCCATGTTCTGTGCCTACCTACGCTAACTTCCAAATACAACGCGAATGTGCTTGTTTAGTTTTAAACTTGTTATTATCAATTTGTGTCTATTCGTTTGGGATACCTCTTCAATTCGCTCGAACGCTCGTAAGTAATAATATAGTGCATAGATTAGTCTCACCCCTTGCAGAAAGAAAATCATGTCATTGAACGCGTATAACTTTATTTCAGCATGCTTAAATTATGGTTTTTGTTCATATGAAGCGGATACTTTGTGACGTGACATTATAATTTAAAATTAAAAAAAATACCTTAGTTAATATTTTGGTTTTATGTACTTAATGCCAACCGGTTTTCGCTACAACCATAGCGTCTTCAGGACAGTACAATGCTCTACTAAAATCTAAAATCTACAAGTTTAGTAACATTGTTTATAAATAATATATTATATTTTCATAGTGGGTTGCAATTAGCTGAGCTCCAGTGGATGTGGTAGGGGTAGGTGAAGGATTGGGAAAAGTGGGTGCTATTTGTCAATAGGGAACAACCAAAGTATTGGATTTTATTTAGGTTTATTTGGTTGTTGATTACTTTGCTGTTAATGTTTTTGGCTTTCCTTCTAATACTTTTAAGTTATTCAGTCTGATCCGTTTCGTTTTTATGTACGAGTAGTAAAGTGGCGCCTGTGTTTTTATTGGTGACCGGACAACTCAGAATGAAATCAACGCAGCACCTTCTTTGAAAAGTCGTTAAAAGTGGTGAAAAAAAATACTTTAGGCTATAGGCTATTTTTCAACATTTTTTTCATAGCTCTTAATGACTTTTCAATGAGTTGACTTGATTCTGAGTTGGCTTGGAGCCGTTTTTATTAAACATGTGGTCTGTTTCAATGAGATGGTTAGCAAAATCGTAGAAGCCATTATTATTAAAAAATCTTTTGTGTTCTTTGACACGGGTATTATTAATAATACTCACCGTTTTAGGTAATATTATGTGTTGCATACGTTGAGCTACAAAAATATTGCATGGCCGAAGTTAGCGTAGTGTGATAATTGAAAATGAATAAAGAGAAGCTTATGTTTAGGCTTGTAAGGCGAATGGGTGGAGAAAGGCGTGTCAGAAGAAGCTGTAAAGCGCAGGTGAATTTAAGAAGTCTGGAACGTTCAGGAAGAAGACATGGCATTATCAAGTGAATCAAGTAGTTTCTTCGGTGTAACTGAATTTTAACTTGAATTCACTAGAGTGCGTGCCAAAACAGAGTTGTGCCATTCGATTTAAAAAAGTTGTCGATTGTGCGTTAACTACTTTTGTGTGAATACCGCACTTCAATCCCATCTGTCTAGACTCTACAGCCGTTGAGACTATGGCATCCCCAATTGGGGTATGTTGTGAGGCTGAAGGGGGCAGCGGGGAGGAGAAGGTTGTAGGGGAGAGGAAGGTGGGGAAGTACCTGGCTATTAAGATCTGGTCTCCAAACACGGCTAAAGCCATTCCAAGCGACATTTCAATTCCGAATGGTTGTCTTGCTGAGAGCATCTTACACACTGGAACGTGCCGCAAATTATACTACAGTATATTATTTTGAATGAATGAATTGCGAAATAACATAAATCCACATCGAACTCTAACACAAACCCGCGATCTCCGGATTCCTACACTAGAGTCTTACCTTCGGCCCCGGAGGCCGTCAACTCTGGTTCAATATACTCGGATTTGCTTGGAATTGAAGTTTTATTTTCAAAATTGTATCCGATTGTGTTAAAAATTCAAAGAAATGGTTAAGTCGGTTTTAATTGTCTTTTTCGAAATTGGAATTATAATATCCCGTAATTTTCCACAGGTCTGCGCTAATATATAATAATTGTATATCGTTTCCACTGTTTTCTTTGTTGGTCCATCGCTGCTTTACCCACAATAATGTCTAAATATTCTATGAACCGTTGAACTTCGCGTTTCAGAAAGTGATTTGGTTCTATTTCGTGTAAAATAACATTCCCGTTCGGGTCGATGGTAATCGATGTCCCCCGGATCGGATATTAATGCGTACGGAGTGTAAATCATGGACATTCCTAGGTACTTCGCGAAATGAATATTTCATTTATTATTTTAACTCCCGGGGCTTCGAGCGTATTCTGTCAGAAGGTCCGAATATTTCCGCTGTGCAATAAAATCCAAATGATTGAAATATATCCGAATTGAATGCATCCGAATACTAAAAACCGGTTTTGAAGGGTGATGAAACACTGTTAACGAAAAAATAAAAACACACATTTTATTACACAAATGTATTAAAAACTGTATTGTCACTTGCTTTTTTGTCATTTCACGTAAAAATAATTCATAAAAAATTCACAAAGTTTCATAATTTTTTTTTTCAAATTGCGGTCATAAACTTTGGTTTCGTAGTAGAGGCTTAATTTTTTTGTGGTTAACTTTGAGATTTGACTAACCAATTAGCCTGAGGGGTTAACGCGGGGCTATGCGCCGTATAACCCACATCAAATACAATAATTTTACTTACAGTTAACCCATTAAAGTCTTTAAAATTGTATGTATTGAGGATTAGAGAAATCTACATCTGCGGAGCTGCCACGCTGTCGTTGTTGCTAATTATTTCAAAATATCTTCGTTGTATGAACAATAAAAAATTCACAAACTTTACAAAGAAATAAGCTTTTCCTTTTTCTTACAGCTTAATTTGTAATACATGCAAATAAAATTGATAAAAAAAACTCGTGGGCCTGTAAAGAGAAATGTATACAAATAATATAGTACATTTTTGTCTATACAGTTTGTGATAAGCACTCATTAGGTGTGTGTGTGACTTTTGTTTAGTAAAATCGTCTATTATGGTATTTTAAATTTGATGAGATCATTACATGTTTGAAGTATTGTGGTTGGTTATTGTTAAATTTTATTACCTTATTAGAGGTTATTTTCAGAAATTAATTTTGTTTGTTTTGGGTTTTAGAAAGTTTCTGTGTCATCGGTATGTTGTGTGTGTTTTGTTTGACACTTTTACTGGCAATTTTCTCTGTTCGCCTTTTAAGTGATTCATTTATTCACTCTCTCATCTTTTAAATATATAAAAATGAATGTACGAGTACCTTATGCTATCCCAAACTATTCATCCGATTGCGATGAAACTTTGATGGTGTGTTGTGCACAAACCCACGTTGGTTTCTATATATGATTGTGAGCTCTGGTGTTATGAAATTATATCCTATACCATTCATCCGATTGCAATGAAACTGGTGATTTGTAGCGCGCACACCCGCGAAGGTTTATATATACAATGGTGAGCTCTGGCGTTATGAAATTAAATCCTGTACCATTCATTCGATTGCGATGCAACTTTGGTGATTTGTTGTGCCTGTACCCGCAAAGGTATCTATGTATACTGGTGAGCTGTGGCGTTGTGAAATTATATCCTATACCATTAATCCAATTGCAAAGATACTTTGGTAATTTGTTGTGCGCACACCTGCGAAGGTTTCTGTACATAATGGTGATCTCTCGTTGTATGAAATTATATTCTATACCATTCATCCGATTGCGATGAATCTTTGGTGATTTATTGTTCGTACACCCGCGAAGCTGTCTATGTATAATGGTGAGCTCTGGCGTTGTGAAATTATACGCTTCACCGTTCACCGGATTACGAAAAGCACTTCAATAAACAGAATTAAAACATAATCCTTTTTTCTTTGAGTGGCATTGCAACGCACGCCGGGTACTCGCTAGTATTTAAATAAATGGATTAGTTTTTCGTTTTACCCGTTTCAGAGAAGTTCGGTTCATTTGAAATGGCTTTCATATACAATACATTTTCTTTCCCGGCTTTTCCGAGACACGTCTGGATCTGAAATTGCTTCTGGAAATGCACGCAAAATTCCTTTGATACGTTTTAAATTGAACTCTTCCTAAGTGAAATTGAAAACTTTTTAGCTTTTCCGCTCGAGCTTTTAGCTTTGCTACAGGCAAATCGACGTATTCGCAATATGTGGGATTGAAGCCACGATGTAGATCAGGGATGCCCAACCCAAATAGTTTGGTGGGCCAATAAATATACTACTGACACTGTGTGGGCCACTCGGGGAGGGGGGGGGGGGGGGTAAGAGCAGGTTATTACGATTAATTTTTACCGGTAATTCAGTACCCAAAATTGCTATTATATATATAAACTGACTAAAACGCATCTATCTGTGTTATTTGCACTCACCCTCCACTTATTAAAATCAGATCTGTTGCATTCGTTCTTTCGAGAAATGTGCGGGAAAAGTATTCCGGGTTCATGGGGTGAGGTTTGTCTAGGTCTTGGCGGCGGATGCGCTTGCCCACCTACAGCGTGGCAGGCTGGATCAGGAGAGATTGGTTAAGGGAGATATTTTGACCTCTCCAGCCGGACTCTTTCGACCCGTCGCGTCGCCTTGAACCGCAGTGGGAGGGATAGATTCATGGGTCCGTCACGTCTATACATATATACCCAAATATTCTTACCCACTCCTCACACCCTTTTACTTCCCCGAAATTCATCTCCTTCCTTTCCCTAGAAAGACCCTCCCCACAGCATTCCCAAAGATGACATAGGCCCTGAAGGTAATTTTGTTTGGAGCTAATGTAAAAAAAACATACTGATTGGAATTCATTGCTAAAACAAATTCCTAACACTTTTCAAACAATAAATCAAAAACCCCATCGAGAGTCCGAGGTCTAAAAAAAAGAAACTTCTAATTAAACAAAATATTATATAAATGTGATAAATTTACGAAAACGATTTTTTTTTTCTTTTTTTTTTGTATGAATACCAAAATCCAAAACATAGAAAACTGAAACCTTTTGGGCCGCAATAAATGTTTAATTGGGTCGCAGGTTGAGCACGCCTGCTGTAGATATTAGCTCATACACAGAAGTTATCCTACAGGTTCCTAACTATTTATCCAATAATGTGATGTTGGTAACCCCATCGTATTAATATTCATTTGCCATTTCCATTGAATCATCGACACCTACGACCATCCATACTTGGGCGTCCTATTAATACTACATATTAATATAAGGGACATTAATATTTTAGTCGACGATTTGAGCGTCTGATGTCGCGGTTCGCTATAAATATTTATTCAATGCATCATCTTTTGAATCATATTATCGAAGTGAAAACTTCTTTAGCACAGTTTTGGTTCGAGACTCGATGAAACGGAAGCGAACCACGCTAAAAAGAAACAAACACACATATCTGTAGGATTTTGCCCGCGAGAGAATGTGTAAGCAATATTTTTTTTATTTTACTGGTACTCGGTTCTAATATATTACGATAAATTTACGGTTCCACGCAAGTCTCCCTTTTGGTTTGGTATTTGGAGACCAAGGATGGAATTCTTGGAAGTCCAAAAAAATATATTATTTTTGAAAAATTTATATACAATCTTCAAACCATTCGAAAATGAACAGGCCAAGAAAACACAAAAGAAAGGGACATCTAGCGACTCCGAAGAAGAAAACACAAATACTAATAAGATTACCAAATGCATAGGAAAAGATGCACTGGAATTCGACGACAAAACCTCGGCTAATTTCATAAAAAAATTACAACCTCCTCGCCACGCGCCTCCGCAGGTTCTCCCCACTCTGTCTACTTTAGTTTTCTGAAGGTTTCACTTCTACCGCGTGTGAATTAAACACTCTCAAAATAATATTTTTATAAGGTTTCATTCTTGCCTTTACCATAATTTATTAAAATCGTATACTTAGCATTCGATTTTAAAGAAATTATGGTATACTTTTTTGTTGGATTTTCATAAATCTGACCCTGGCCACAAAGAATCGTTATTATTAGTAGGTACTAGTTTACGCGGAGGGTCAAAACACAGTTAACTCAACCATTGTATATCTCGTTGACTTTTAACTGTTATTACATTATGAAGTAACAATGTTTAGGAACAATGAACCATCGTAAAAAAACGATTACCTGACCTATCTTTGATTGTGGTAAGCGAAAGTGCACTTTTATAAAATGATAATTGGTGTGACCCGAGTGGCCATTTAGCCATCTGAACTTATTGGGGCTTTTTACAAAATGCTTGCTAGAAAATCTATTGTTCACCTCTTGTAATTATAATGTAACAGACGTAACAATTTTTATCGCTTAATTCTTATCCAGTTTGGTAACGCATTGAATGTAATTTCGTCACTTGAATTGTTTTGATGCTTGATAGCATTATATATGTATATTACCACCAAGAAAATATTTCCATCCCCAAACTCTCAAGTTCAGTTTTCTACATGATCTTGTTTCTTTATAAGGAAGGCAAAAGTGTATCTTATATGTCCACGTCTCAGGGATATAAATAGGTACGATATACCATGTACAAAACTGCACTGACGGTACTTGGGATGCAAATTGAAATTCGATTAAAAAATCTTTATTGCACAAAATAAAATATAAAATACCATAGCTTAGGGAACGTACCCAAACTACGTGACACATTTTTTGCAATTTTTAACCCCCCCTCCCCCCTCGGTGACCACGTGCAGTATATTCCTCTTCCCCCTATAGTTTTCACGTAGTAATTTATATATATGGTTTGGAATCATTTCTTGCTAACAAAAAGTTTAAACAAATTATTTTGCTCATATTTTGTCCTTATTAATACGGCGCTTGCTGCGTGACGGCAAAAGTGCATGCATACCTATAATTACAAGTGCAAAAAATTTTATCAAGGTAAAACTTATGTCAAAATATATTGTAACCAGGACTTAATTTAGATTTCTAGATTGACTACGTGATAAAAACCTATGCCCCCCGCCCCTCATTGTGACCAAGCGTGGTATTTTGAAAATCTCCCTCCCCCCTGAACGGGTCACGTAGTATGGGTACGTTCCCTATATAATAGTACACCCTATTTCTTACAGTGAACCTATTAAACAATAAATAAATTAATTATATTGTACATAATATCTAATACCAATGCGGACATCATGAAGTGTAAATGATATATCTAAATTTAAACTGTTTACTGTATGTACTTTACTTCTGTAAGCTTGCGTGCTGATGCTAGGTGAAAATAATTACTATATTTGGATAAGTTTTAAGATTTTCACGGCCAAAAGCATTTTCGCAGATCCGGTAGATGTGTGAAATCTACCTGATCTGCCGGATCTGCCCTGATGATGGACACTGCAACGATGTCCGAAACGTTGCCTAAAGAAGGAGGTAGCGCAACACGGCATAACACCCCAAAAACAAATAACGAAAATTACTATATTTATTCATAAATGTCGCTGAGCACCCATTATACTTTCTAAATTTTCGGGTGAAGAAGCAACTGCCGGGGGGGGGGGGATTAATATTTTTTATCACAAATACATTCGTACATGTTCTCTTTAAAATAATTTAAAGCACGCACATTAACATTTTCAATTTTATGAAAAGTTCGATTTCCTGCAGAAGATTTCTAGGATAACAGAAGATATATCGTTTTTTTGTTGTTGTATAGAATACATGTTAGAGATATTATTAACATTTTGTGTATTTGAGATTCTCTGTAGGAATGTTCTGTTATCCGTTTTGATTATGTTGCCAATTTTCGAACCTGCCTCACTACGTTTCCACCTGTAGATAGTATTCTACTCAGCGACTAAGGGAACGTACCCATACTACGTGACACGTTTAGGGGGGGGGTCTTCAAAATGTCACGCTCCATACAAATGAGCGGCGGGTTGCTTAGGATTTTGGTCACCGGGGGGGGGGGGGGGGGGCGGTAAAAAATTGCAAAAAGTTGGTCACGTAGTATGGGTACGTTCCCTAACTATATGTATGTTGAGCCATCACTTTGGGCTTTGTTTTATTTTGTGGAAAAGCGTCCATTTAAAGATATGCTTTCGAAGCGAGGCGACGGAATTAGATTAGGAGTTTTGTTAAGGCGAAGATTAATGCTAAATCACTATTTTGGATTAATCTTTTCTACGAAACACATAAGCATAAACTACTAAATAGTGTTTTTTTTTTATTCTAGCTGGTACCCGGCATGCGTTGCTACGCCATTTAATGAAGAAATTGTTTCTCCCTGCGTGTCTTTTCCCATTCGTCCCCATCCGCCTCCCCTTCCTTTCCCGCGTCCCCTTCCCCTCGAGTTCCCACTCCGCCTCCTCAACCTTCCCTCTCCCCACTCCACTCCTCCCCTTCCACCGAGTTCCCATCCTCCCTCCCATGTTTCCCTCCCCCCTCCCCGGTTCCCCTCCCACTCCTCCCTACCTCATTCCATACATTCAGTCCCGGTACATCTAACAGTTCGCGTGCCACCTATTGCAATTTTCACAATGCCAGTTGTACAAATCTTGTCCTCACAATAACGACCACAAAAAAAGAATCATCCAATTTGATGCAGTCGTTCGGAAGTTATGCGCGTACATACATTTCGACGATTCATTTTTATTTATATTCCTGGCAATAACGACCACAAAAAAAGAATTATCCAATTTGGTGCAGTCATTCGGAAGTTATGCGCGTACATACATTTCGGCGATTCATTTTTATTTATATAGATAGAAGATTGATGTGTGAACGCGTGTAAATAGCAAATTTCTTAAAATATGGTTTTAAGGCTAAAATTATCTGCGACAGTTTCTATAGATTAGTTTTTGTTTTCTTATAAAATGATTCACAAAATAATAAAAACCACTTTTGCGCTTAAAATTTGAAACGTTTTGGGTCACGTTGGTGCCAAAATATAACGTAATTAAACGTATTTGGTTCACCTCGTGGTATTTAAATGTGTGAATCGACATCTTAACTGTCAGAATGGAATATTGAGGTTATGAAAGTTAAATCTTGTAGTAAGGTAATGCTAAGCTCAGGGTAGGTAAGACATGTGAATATGGTAATCAATACTAAGTGAAATTAAAGGCTATAAAAGGAATATAATATTTAATCATAAATACAAGGTTTGATCAACAAAAGAGACTCTAAATAAATTAAATGATTATCTCAGGGTATGGTGACTGCTCTAAGAAAACAGTGCATATTGTATCATAAGTTGCTTCTAAAATTGAAAGATGGTAGGCGCCAGTCGTTTATTAAAATTGCCCTAGAACTATTAAACGACAAATAGTCTGTTAAATTATGTATGAGAAAACCAATGAAAATATAATAACGATACGTGATTGATAATTCCCATGAGGTCTGTGAATCTGTGAGATCTTCTGCCCGTCGTGTTTCTGTCAGGATCCACATGCCGTCGGCCGTCTCACAAGTCGCCTGGAACCAAACTGAAGTACTTATGTGCCTGCGGCGCTCTCGAACTATTGCGAAGCATGGGCGCCAACCTCGGAATACAGATGGCTTGTAATGCTGCCAACCACACTGGTCGAATCCATTGAGCAATATAGTGTCTTAGCGGTTCTTACCGCTACATTACCCCTCCACCAAAGAGAAAATATTTCCTCCTGGAAATCATGAGGTCCATGTGTCACTTCCTGAAGAGAACTGCATACTATGTGAGCCTTGGTCGTAAATGTTAGTCTTGGAAGACGCCAAAATATAATGATTGTTAGCCGGAAGGATCCTGGTGATAGAAGTACTCCCAATCCATATAATGTACTTCATGGAGGAAGCGGTGACCACCGTACTGCAATACTGTAGGCATGACTTCAATGTAAAGCGATGAAAAGAAAGTCGCGTCAAACTATGCAGCATCTCTCCTATTATGATGCATTCAATAACTGATGACCCAAGATGGCCCAAGGTAGAGATGGAAAAAAAACGCCGAAATCAGACCATTCCTCCGTCTGCGTACATCGCCGCACTAATTGGATCTTGATTTGCGTTTATGATTAATAATCCAAACTGGAGCAGAAGAAAGTCATTAAGTGAGGTTCTGTGTAGGTGATGAAAATTTTCCCGCGCTGCTAGCTCTGCCGCCCAATATGAATGAAGATGTATGATGGTCAAGACTGCATCTTGTGAAAGCTGAAGAAAATCCTTGAGTGACAGAAAGTGCAAGAAGTTCCATATAGAGTGGAGATCAGAAAACTGCAATGAAATGCGCCATCCGAGTAAGATGATGAACTTCCGATGTGAAGTAGTTCGAATAGTTGAAGATGTAGTCCAGATTGTGAGACCCAAATAATCCAGTTTCTTGTCGTTCCCTAAAACTGAACCTGCCTAAAATTGGTTTTCTCAAAACAAAATCTAATTAAAAAAAGAAACTTTAAAAAATTATATTACATTAAAACAGTGCCAAAGTACTAAAAACTTCATCGACTGAGATCCTAGAAGGCAAAAAGTCACCCTGACCATATTATAGATAACCTTTGAAAAACATATGGAATGCATCATTTAATTCTATGTATGTTATAATGTTAATCACCACAGAAGCACAACGCAATATTCAAATTATAAATATTAATCGATCAAATTCAAAAATGAAAAATGCCAATATGATTATATTCAATTAGACTTCACAAAAACAGCAAGTAAAATTTATATCAATAAATATTAAATCATTTCCCAAGAATATAGTGTTGATTATAATTTGAGAACATAGATGTCGCTGAATTCGCCCAGAAAATAATTCCAAATTTATTAAATGTTTAACAATGTCTAACTTCAGACTTAAAAAAAAATTTTAGTCTCTCTAATTCCAAATGTAAAAAAAAATAATCATGGTCGAAGTGCAGTAAAAAGATCAACATTAATATTCAAATATGAACTCATAAAATCAAACTGAAAAAGAGATCAGAAACAGAGTGAACCCATAACACTCAACGTAGAAAATTAATGAAAATTATTTGTTATTTTAAAACAAAAGAAATATCTTTTATTACAATTTTAAATTCTTATAAAAAATAATGTAATAATATCTTCATTGTAAAATGACCCCGTTTATATTGTGAAAGATAAATTTGAAAAAAAAATTATACTATCTTCCGAAATATTTTCCTGAACAATTAAATAACACGCATAAAAATATATCTGTTAAACCTAAACAACCACAAAACATAAATACTAAATACGTACACATAATCTCGTGTAAATCCTCAAAGAGATAGAATTGCAGTGAAATTTATCACCATTTAATGTAATATTAATACCATATTACGATGTACCACATGTGTTTAGTGTTAAACCACCACCTACGGCCCTATGCCAAACTGTCATTCCGCTAAAACCTCCGAGGAGATGGGAAATGAATTGTTCCCATTATCCAGAACTAACCAGAACCAGATAAAATATGCAAATCTTATCATCAAAATCAACAATAACCAAGAGTCTGTTTACACATCATTTAAAAATCCTCCGAAGAGATGATATGAAACCAACTTCCAAATATTGATCAATAAAATAAGCGTAGCCACGCCCCATGTGTATATTCATGTGCTAAACGTTCGTATTTTTCCGCGAAAACCTGACGAGGTAATACCTGATCAGAATATTAATCTGCGACACCAGCTATTTGGTACAATCGCAGGAATGACCTGTTTTATGCAGGTACTTACTTCACCACCCAGTGAAAATAACCTGACTATGTATTACGAACACAAGACAAATTACAGACAGACAAAACGTACACGAACACAATTGAAAAATATGAGCATTTATTTGTGACGGAACAAACCAACGCTGTATTTATCAAATAAAATATTTAATAACAATTAATAAATCATAAAATAATCCCTCAAAAGAGACATGGTACTTATGGAAGTGTAATTTGATGTGCGCTCAAATTTTATCTGATATCACGCAAAAACCAATTTAAGTATCGCAGTAAATCATGACAAAAATTGTTTTTTTTTTTTTTTTTTTTATTATTTATTTGGCTTTCACCCATTAAGGGTGATCTTGGCCATTTATTAAAGTAAGTTACATATTTTTAAAATTATTACATATCCAGTTTTTTTTTTTTTTTTTAAATACTTAGTTACATTATCAATTTTTAAAAAATTATTTACATTTTCAGTAATTTTTAAATTAGTTACATTATCAGTTTTTTAAATTAGTTACATTTTCAGAATCTTTAAAATCAGTTACATTTTCAGTTTTTTACATGGAATAGATAAACTATGTTAGCAAATATAGACAATGGGCCAATATGAATAATGAGACAATGATTATACTAGTTGTACTAACATACAGAGTCGGTAATAATAGGAATTACATTGTAGAGTAGGAAGATGTACAGGTTCCCAAAAATAGGAAAGTGTACAACTGTACATACAGAGCTAACACACAGAGTTGGTATTAGTAGAAATTACAAAATTGAAGAGTAGGAAGATGTACAGGTTCCCAAAAATAGGAACCTGTAGATCTTCCATACTTCCATCTTCAACAGAGTAACATACAGAGTAACACACAGAGTTGGTATCAATAGTCATTACAAAAATATAGAGTAGGAAGATGTGCAGGTTCCCAAAAAAAGGAACCTGTACAACTGTACATAATAACACTGCAAGAAACAATTGTATACATATGGAAGAGAAAGAAATGTGATTGATGCTTAAATGTTGAGGCCATTTTTGTAAATAAATTTTGCTAACAAACAGTGAATTTCAGGAGAGTTTAGACTAAGAAGGCAGGGTACACTTGTAGGGAATTCAATTTTAAGTTTTAACAATTCAGGTATAAAGTTTGGAAATTGGTCATTGATAGGACACTCAAAAAAATTATGGTCTAAAGTATCCTCTGAACCACAATCACAATAAGGCGAATTGACTATGTGGAATCTGGCGAGATGGCTAAGACAACAAGTATGACCTAAACGCATTCGAATAATAGAAGAGATGTATTTTTTAGGCATGGAAGTGTATTTGTGAAACCAGGGCTTGACAGGAATAGAAGGTTGAATTAAAGAGTACTGGTGACCTTTTAACAGAGAGGATGCTTTCCATTCAGTGGACCATTGGCGTTGTAACTTATTTTTTAAAATAGGAAAATAGTCTCTAACGGGAATAGGAATATTACTTAATGGACCATGAACAATGGATTCCTTAGCAATAGAATCAGCCCTTTCATTTCCAACAATACCAAGGTGTCCTGGGATCCAGGCCAAGACCACTGACACGTGAGCCAGCGATAAGGAATGCAGGAGGTCTCTGATAGAGCAGGTAAGAGAGTCGCTGTTAGAATTGAGAGGGGATGCGCTTATTTTTTGTAATGAGCTAAGTGAGTCTGAAAGGATGAGGGCATTTCTAATGTTGAGAGATTTGACGAGACGTAAAGCTTCTATGATTGCTATGCATTCAGCAGAGAAAATGGAACACTCTTTGGGAAGTCTGTGTGGGAAACACAATTTCCTGTGAGGTGCATAGACACTGGCCCCACAATGGGAGTCCGAACTGAGTTTGGAACCATCTGTGAAAATTTTTATATAATTTGGCCAATTATTTTCAATAATTCTGTTGAATTCTGCATTATTGGATTGAACTGAGTTTTTAATATTTTTTTTACATATTCCTATAAATTGGTGCACCTTTGGATAGAAAGTAAGACTTTCATAGGGATAAGAGTATAAGGGGAGAGATTCATTGCGATAGGAGTTTATGGAAACATCCAGGAAAGTGTTGAAGCAATCATAGAGAAGGGGAGGAGAATGTTTTTTCCAAAATGGATTCAAATTAACCTCATACTTTAATGATTGAAGTTTAGGAATCAAGGGATGAGAAGTTATAGAGCATGTTTTGAAAATATATTTTTCTGCTAGGCATCGCCTTCTTATATTTAAGGGAGGTTCGCAGCATTCAACTTGCATTGCGTTGATTGGGGAAGATTTCATGGCTCCTAAGATAAGGCGAAGAGATTTTGACTGAATTTTATCTAATTTATGCGAATTTGAAGTGGACATTGGATCAAAAAGACAAGATCCGTAATCAAGATGGCTTCGGATGAGAGCATTGTACAGAAGTTTTAAAGATGATGGGTGAGATCCCCACCACACTCCGGACAGAAATCTAAGGGGATTGATGTTGCTTTCGCATTTCATGATGACATGATTTATGTGAGAATTCCAAGTAAGCTTTGAGTCTAAAAACATTCCCAGGAACTTAACTTCTTTAGAGATAGGGATGATTTCATCGCCAAATTTCACCAGAATTTCTGGGAGCTTTCGACGACGAGTGAAGATGACTACTTTGCTTTTGGAGGGGGAAAGTTCTAGGCCGTTAATATTTAACCACGCCAAGAGTTTTCTAAGAGCATTGTTGATTGCTGATGCTGCGATAAAAATATTACGGGATATTTTGTAGAAAGTCAAGTCATCGGCATATTGGAGTATGTTGCACAAGAATTGAATAGATTTTTCTAAATCATATGTATAAATATTGTACAGGAGAGGGCTTAAGACTGACCCTTGCGGGAGACCTTTGAATATGTGTCTAATGTGGGGAGGGGATTCAGACCCATCTACAAAAATAGATCTCTGGGAGAGCAAATTGACAATGAATTTTACCAATTTGGGCGGAATACCTATTGCCAGTAACTTTTCTTTCAGGATGGGGATATGAACATTGTCATATGCTCCACAGATGTCTAAAAACACTGCAATGCAATATTCATTTTTAGATAATGCTAATTTGATATCTGTAACAAGAGAGGAAAGGTTGTCAAGGGTACTTTTACCCTTTCTAAATCCAAACTGGGAAGGGGAAAGAATTTGATTTTTTTCTACGAACCAGTCCAATCTATTCTTAATCATTCTTTCAGATACTTTGCAAAGAGTAGAAGAGAGGGCGATAGGTCTGTAGCTCGAACCTATGCTGGGATCTTTGCCACTTTTGCAAATAGGAATTATATTCTGAATTTTCCAGTCTGAGGGGATAATACCAGAATCCAAAAAGACATTGATGAGAGAGAGAAAGTAGGAAAGAGAATTGTCATCAGAATGACGGATGAACATATTCAGGATTTCATCCTTGCCCGGAGCTGAGTCATTGAGGTTTTCGGTGGCTCTTTTTAACTCATCAAAGGAAAACGGAGCATCTAACCACGAAGAAGATTTTAAAGTGAAAGCCAAAGAAGGAAGTTCATCAAAATTAGGGACATAAGGGGGAGCTATTTTATTAATAAAGTCATCAATCCAAATAGCAGAATTACGAGATGGCTTTGGCAGGGAAAAGGAAGATCTAAACCTGCGAATCATGGACCAAACCTCCCCCGCTGGAGTAGCAGGGGATATATTGGAGCAGAAATTACGCCAGCTGTTTTTTTTTTTGAAACGGAATGTGCGTTTAGCAACAGCTTGGGCATTCTTGGCTGAGATGTAATTATCCATAGTCATCTGTTGGCAGTATGTCTTATTGGCTGCTTTCCTCTCCTTCAGCACTCTAAGGCATTCCTCATCCCACCAAGGGGGAGGGCGAGCCTTCGAGCCTACAGGGGAAGATTTGGGAATAGACTTGTCAGCCGATTTTAGAATGGAATCAGTCCAAGATTTATAAGAGGAGGTGCAATTATCAGAAGAAGGGGAAGGCAGGGAGAGGGAAAGATCCTGGATAGAGTCTCTGAAACGGGACCAATCGGCTTTTTTTGTGATAAATTTGGGCTTACTTTTAAAGTGATCCAACCGTTGAGCCAAATTCAAAATAATGGGAAAGTGGTCACTGCCGCAGGGGTCTGAAGTAATTCGCCAGGAGATTAGTGGATAGATACTCGGGGAACAGAGGGATATGTCCACCGCACTAGGATTCTGTCCAGGGAGACTAAACCTTGTTGAGGATCCGTCATTTAGGAGACAGATATTCAAGGAGTCCAAAAGGTCAATTAATTTGATACCTGAGGGATCCGAGGAAGAAGAACCCCAGAGTGGGGAGTGGGCATTAAAATCACCCAAAATGACCAAGGGAGAAGAAATTTTGCTAAGCATGTGAACCCACAGTGGAAGGTCAAATGGGGTAGAAGGAGGAATATAGAGAGATACAAATGTAATATTAGAGACAGTGGCTGCCACTAATTGGAAGGATGAATTTGGGGGTTTAATGGAAATAGGGGAGAAGGGGAGAGAGTTTTTGATGAAAAGGGCTGCACCACCCTTCCCATCAATGCGGTCGTCCCGCAGACATTGATAGCCACTCACCTTGAAAAGTTGAGATGGCTTGAACCAAGTCTCAGAGACGGCAGCAATCGATATGGAGTGTAAATGCAGAAGTCGGATGAGGTCATCCTTATTGGAGGTGGCACTTCTACAATTCCACTGCAGAATTGCTGCTGTTGGGGAAGCCATTGGGAAGAAGAGAATACAAAGAGGAGAGTAACGAGGCAGCGTTGGACGGTAGAGAATTATTATTGTTAATAACTGAGATAAGTAGCATGAGAAGAGTTTGAATGAAAGAAGAATTGTCATTAGAAGTATTGTTGTTTATGGAATTTGCATTTAGATCAGGATTGAAAGCACTGCTGTTAGTTGAATTGGAGTTAGAAAAGACGGAGTTTTGAGGAAATAGAGAGCTGTTGTTACCATTTGGGAACAAGAGCTGGGAGTTATGACCAAATTGATCATATCCAGGAATTTTAATTGGACGAGAAGCTTGTTTTGTCATTACAGTCTTCTTGTAAGACAAGTTTGAAGGAGCACTAATTTGGGGTTGAGAGGCAACTTCAGCAAAAGATTTTTTAGAAGGAGCTATTAATTTGGAGGCATAGAAGTAAGAAACGCTATTGGAGGCCATATAACTTTTTATGTTTTTTTGGCGAGAAAGTTCGGGGCAGGATGGATGAGTGGCTGTGTGCGAGCCTGAACAATTGACGCAAGTGGGGGAATTGGAAGGGGAGGAGCATTGGTCTGCTACATGATTTTCTGCGCATTTAAAGCAGCGGGGAGAGGAGCGGCACGATTGTTTTGAATGGCCAAACCGACAACAATTGAAACATTGGATTGTCGGGTATGAATAAATTTCCACCGGGAGAGAGTTGTGGAATAAATAAACGTGAGAGGGAAGAGACTGTCCTTCAAATGTCAGAACTACAGTTTGAGAGGGTTTCCAAACTACAGACTCAGACGATCTATCCTTGAAATTAAGACGCCTAGTCTTAATAACTTTTCCTGAAGATGTTGGAATAATGAGTTCCGAGATAAGCTCTTCTTCAGATAGGTCTACAGGAATACCTCTAACGAGACCCAAGCGAGAGATATTGAAAGAAGGGATATAGGCTTTAAATTTTTTTGCAGAGAGGGAGTCGATGGAATTTATGAATTTATTGGCATTCAACGCGGATGTGAACTCAACACAAATGCGAAATCTGCCCTCTGATCGAATACCGCCTGGGGAAATGCCAAGTGGTTTTTTTCCAATGAATTTACCAAATTCAAGGGGATGTAAAGGGTGGCCAGGAGAGTTGTTTTGAACATAAACTACGAAGGGAGCTTTTGCTGAAGTCGGATACAAAGAGAGAGGAGAAGCTACAGGAACTGAGACCTGAGACGAATCAGTTTTTGGAAGGTCGCAAACTTTCCTCTTTTTTGGAGTAGAAGATGGAACTTGAAGATCTGCTATCTCTACCTCACTACCAATGTCAAAATTTGAAGGATCAGGGGGGGCGGGATCAGGGGGTTTCTTCCCCATGGCAAAGGCCATTGGGGCAAAAGGGTATACTTAAAACAAAAATAAAATAACACTTACTGGACTTGGTCAGCAATAAACGAACTCAAAGAGGACAAAAAAAACTAAAAATATAGCTGACTAAATGCCAAAAATTCGATTTTTCGTATTAAAACGAAAAAAACGCAACAGTGTTTTTCAACTGTCAAAATTCGAATCGACACAAAAATTGTTCGATTTATATTTATATTAATTCAGTTATGCCACTACTGACATCTATCGTCAAACTATGTAACCTGAATATTACTATACTTTTAATAAGCGAGGCCTCACAACTCAATGCTAGGAAGCACTACTGACTGACCACAGATGTCACTATGAGAAAAAAAATTCCTGAAAAAAAAATAAAAAAATAAATTTTTGTAAAATCCGTACTAAGAGAAAAAAACACAGCACGAACTAACAATATGTTATCACATGTAGAACCCTAAAAGGATGTAATAACAATCCCAGAATGAACCGTAAATTAAACTCCTGAAACGTACATATGAAAAATCCCGATGAAATCAATACGTATGCCCATTTTTAGTAGAAAACCTGAGAACAAAGTTAAATGTGCAAAAGATCTGAAGTTAAAAAAAAATTTAAGAAAATGACCCAATTATATAAATCCAACAGAACAATAAAACTAAATATTTGAGAGATCAAAGTAATCATTGTGATCTGTAAATCCCGATTAAAACCAGCAATTTTCAATCGAGACACATATCAAAAATGTCATCCGATGCTAACAAAATGAACGAATCTACGCTGATAAAGTTTAATATATTGTGATTCTACAGCATACTGTACAGATACACTGCTATCAGAATATAGGAAAAGTTTATCAACCCCCAATAAAATTAGATATATATCGATAATTAAACCAAAAAGATTTTAAATCCCCATTAACTAAACGATAGATTTGTCAAAAGGAATGAGCTAAAACATCGATCTTCATGTCAGCTCATCAAATTTGAAAAACCATCAACTGCAAAACGGATCTAATAATTTAAAAAAATTACCAAAAGAAGATAATAACAGAATTAATGATTTAAAAACTTCCCAAAAGTCAAAATCTGTCAATACAATTATATCCACTAGTAATAAAATAAATGAAAAAAAAAAATTAAACCCGCTTGTTGCGAAGAACTGGTCCCAGCAATACCTCCGCAGATCTGCGTGAAGAAACTGACGTCTAAAATGATTTCCACCGCTTATCATTAGAAAAATGCTGGCCATACTGAAAACATATTTATGAAAAGTTATTTAAAGAAATAAAATATTTAAAACATGGTTAAAGGAAGAAAAACAAACAAACGGCTGACAAAGATAGCCTTGTCCGTGACAAAAATTCACTTGGGTCGCATGAAAAAAATTTTTTTTTGTCAATACCCTAAATCACCAGGATGTAAATGTTCAAAAATACGATAATCTTTAAGAAATAATGAAGAAGCTCAGATAATTTCCAGTAAAAGTGTATGGGGCGCAGAATCACCAAGGTCCCTATTCATAATGAAAAATAAAAATTTAGTTGTAAGGATTTTCCTAATAATTTTTAAAGAACATCAATAATTCGAAAATGACGCTTAACAATCTGAAACAAAATTTCAATCTGAAACCGATTTAAAACACAAGAAAGAATTTTTAAATAATTATTAACTTACATAATTTAATTATTATTGTGGTCCAATTTAAATTGTACTCAGCATTATAACCTATAATCCCAGATTAACGCCATGTGATTCCTGAAGCCATGAATGCTACATTGTGACAAACTGAGGCTAAAAGTACCTACATTTTCTGAAAAAAAATCGGAAAAAATAATTAGACGATTTTTGTATTTTATATATTGAACACAACAAGGAATATGATCAAATAGATCGTTCAAATTCAACGAACAATTAAGATTCAAATAGTCAAATAGTGGTTACAAAGTTTGTCATAATTAATCTGCGAGAAGCGAACAATATTTGAGCATTAATTAATTATTCACGGCTACAATAAAAGTATCAAAGGGAATTGAATAAAATAATGAGTTTGATCCAGGCTGACAAAGAGAATATGCAATAATAAATTAACATTAAATGTTCAAAAAGACTTACATGTAAATCCATCTAGAAACGCAGATGACCTCACAGAATTCCACCGTCAAAAAAAAATGTATACCCACAAGATAATATATTTTAAACGAAACAAAATATGATAAAATAGTTCAAAGCACGTTGGGTCGCCACTGAAACGTTATACGTCACGTTGGTGCCAAAATATAACGTAATTAAACGTATTTGGTTCACCTCGTGGTATTTAAATATGTGAATCGACATCTTAACTGTCAGAATGGAATATTGAGGTTATGAAAGTTAAATCTTGTAGTAAGGTAATGCTAAGCTCAGGGTAGGTAAGACATGTGAATATGGTAATCAATACTAAGTGAAATTAAAGGCTATAAAAGGAATATAATATTTAATCATAAATACAAGGTTTGATCAACAAAAGAGACTCTAAATAAATTAAATGATTATCTCAGGGTATGGTGACTGCTCTAAGAAAACAGTGCATATTGTATCATAAGTTGCTTCTAAAATTGAAAGATGGTAGGCGCCAGTCGTTTATTAAAATTGCCCTAGAACTATTAAACGACAAATAGTCTGTTAAATTATGTATGAGAAAACCAATGAAAATATAATAACGATACGTGATTGATAATTCCCATGAGGTCTGTGAATCTGTGAGATCTTCTGCCCGTCGTGTTTCTGTCAGGATCCACATGCCGTCGGCCGTCTCACAAGTCGCCTGGAACCAAACTGAAGTACTTATGTGCCTGCGGCGCTCTCGAACTATTGCGAAGCATGGGCGCCAACCTCGGAATACAGATGGCTTGTAATGCTGCCAACCACACTGGTCGAATCCATTGAGCAATATAGTGTCTTAGCGGTTCTTACCGCTACAAATTGTGACTCCGTTTGCCAAGCGATGTTTATGCCTTTTACGTATATTCGTGGCAGTATAAGGCACACTAAGAATACATACAGTTTTGTCTAGTGGCTTCCTCTTGGGAAATTAATCTTTTGTGGGCCGAATTTGTATGACACGCCATATCTGTAGTTAATATATCGGTGATTCTACTATCTTCCTGGTGTCTCATACAATCTCTCACCTGACCTCCCGTGTGTGTTGTCGGATAATATATCGGTGATTCTACTATCTTCCTGGTGTCTCATACAATCTCTCACCTGACCTCCCGTGTGTGTTGTCGGATAATAAATTGGCGTTTGAGCTTAGATCAGCTCTTCCGCTTTATTTTAGCCGTGACCGATGTTGACGAACCAATTATTATAAGTGAGCACACCAAAATTCAACGGGTTCAATGCTAACTAATTATAACTTATATAATCAAATTGATGCATAAATATAAACTAACTAACCATCGGCCGTTTCTCCGCAGGGGTAGTCAGAGAGTATCGACCGCCAAACAGCTCTGTCTTGATACACACTCTTTGCCTCATTCAAATACATACATCGTTTCAATCATACTCTTCTGTTGTTCTGATTCAAGACATGGCCCGACTCTGATTCACTTGATCGTGCCATGTCTTCCTCGGACGTCCCCGACTTCGTCTACATTCACATTTGAGTTATGTATGCTCCTTACACTCATTTATTCGTTCATTAGCTCTATATGCCCAAACCATCGTACCTCTCTTAATCTTACTCGTTACGCTTACATCAGCCTTGCATTCTTTGCGGATCTCCACATTTTTCATACGTGGATTTACTGCACAAATGCCTCGGGAATCTCATGTCACAGCATCTAGTCTATTTCATCCTTCCTCTGCCAGTTCCATGCCTCGAGGTGATTCTCGAGGAAAATATATCTACCCACGGAACGTTTCTTTAGTGCTGGCCATTTTAAAAGTAACGAATATTTATTGTTTAAGTTTCGCAAGTCTTTGTTTGGAAACTAAGACATATTTTACCTAGTTTTTAAGACGATTTCCGGTTTTATTTATGATATTAGAGTCTTTATTCCTTAGACTGGAAACTACTCTTAGTTCTTCCCTAGAGAAAGTGCACCATTCAGAAGGGAAATGTTGCTTGAATGGCTTTAGCCGTGTTTGGTGACCAGATATGAATAGTCAGGTACTTCCCCACCTTCTTCCTCCCCATCTTCTTCCCCTTCCCACTACCTTCAGCCTTACAACACACCCAAATTAGGGATGCCATAGTCTCACTGTCTCCAGACGGGAGCATCTGGGACTCTTGTGAGGTATTCACATAAAAAAAATATAAAGAAGTGTCTGAAAAGATCAGCCCTAGTCGTCACCACGACTTGTTCGGATACTACATGGCAGAAAAGATGCTCTAGCTCAATTTATCGAAGAAAGCAAACGCTTTTTGGCTTGACATTATACAAATGAAAGAGTTATTTATTAACCATTTTATTTGTTTTATACGGTGACCGGCCAACTCAGAATGAAACCAACTCAGAAGCACCTCAGAAATATCATTAAGAGTGATGATAAAAAAAATAGTTAAATAGGTTAGGTTAGGGTAACCGGCTATTTTAAAATTATTTTTTCATAGCTTTTAATGAATTTTCTGAGGTGTTTTTGAGTTGGTTTCATTCTGAGTTGGCATGGAACCGTTTTATACACGTCAATTCGGTAATTTCTGTCTTTCCCTCTCTTATGTACTTTCTCTTTTGTTTTTCCTCATAATCTCTCTCTGTACCGTAATTAAGTTTATGTTTATTGTCCTAATGAAGGTTGAGATCAACCGAAACCGGTCGACGCGTATAAATCAAAGAACAAAGAACTTTTTCGTTTATGAAATTTGTAACTTTTTGTATAGCACCTATATTTCAAATTGTAAAGGATTTTGAAATAAGAAATCATCTAGGTAACCTACGTTAAAATTAAGTAAAAAAATTCCCTTACAAAGGGGTAGTTTTGTTTCGTTGAATACCAGGTAAAAATCCAAATAATTTTTCTCTTAAAAAAAATGATTGACTATGTTGTATGGTCGGAAGACTTACTTTGCGGGAGTCGCGTATCGGAAGACAAGAATCTGTTCGACTAAACATTAGCTGGCCGCGTGCCAACACTGACTGCTACACACCGAACGCCTCGTGTAGGCAGCCAGCTTTTAAATACGCACACCCTGTACTCTTGCTTTACTTTACACTCTACTACTGAAGTTTTCTATTCTTACTACTTATATCATGCTCATTTTTATACCACTCATGTGGACGTCATCGTATTTAAACCTTAACTTATGACTTATGATGTATGCAACATATTTACACCGTTGCTTCATCGACAAAAAAAGATTTACAACAATAACAACGAACACTTTCCTTATTTTTTTTTTAATTTTTATCAATCTGAGTACTGACTTAACCCTTCAGTCTAATGTTCGCTTTTGGAACATATCACACAGGTCTCACAGAAATCGTTGTGTCTCCCGTATGTATACAACGATTTCTGTGAATTACTTATTTTATTTTACGCCAAGCGGCCTTTTACATAAATAAATAAAGGCAGTAACATCTTTAACATGAGAAAGAAATATAAATAAAATTACATTAAAAGTACATACATGCACGCAGTACATTTAAGCAACAAAAACAGTGAGATATAATAACAATAAGTTACGATAAAAAATTACATACATGATATAAAAATACAAACAACAAAAATTTAAAAGTAAGGTGATCAGAGTTTTACAAAAATGTACAACAACAACAACATTAACCATGTCTAATAACACCTAATTATTAGTTTCGCATAGTGCCAAACAGATGCGATGTATCGATGGTATCTCCTGTACCTCTGCAAGTTACAGGAGTTCTGAACTGTCCAATTTGGATTTTAATATTTTAGATGAGAAAGTTAAATTATTATGTTTTAAATAACTAAATAATACTACAGTTATGTTGGTTTATAATATTTCAATGAATTTACTGAGACATTACATTAATAAGATAGGTAGAGATAGTTTAGAAATTTGTCGATGTACGAGTACTTTAATAAATTTACCAAAGAATTTCCTTAGTGAGTATCATGGATAAATTTTTTTTTTTTTACAGTGAATACCGCACAAGAATCTCAACTGCTCCCGTCTGGAGCCAGTGAGACTATGGCATTGGGGTATGTTGTGAGGCTGAAGGTAGTGGGGAGGCGAAGGAGGTGGGGAAGAGGAAGGTTGGCAAGTACCTGGCTATTCAGATCTGGTCACTAAACACGGCTAAAGCCATTTTCAAGCAACGTTTCAATTCTGAATGGTGGTCTTACACCAGGGCGATACTAATAGTATCTTCCACTCTGGAACATGCCGCAAATATACTATATATTATTTTAAATGAATTAATTGTGAAATAACACTAATTAATCAAATAAAATTTATTTGCGCATGCCGGGTTCGAACCCGCGACCTCCGGAATGTGAGTCAAGAGTCTTAGCCACTGGACTACGGAGGTCGTGATTTCATTATTTCATTTTTAAATTGTATCAGCGACATATTCTATGCATCTATGTGCGAATACATATTGCCCGAGTGAATTATTGTTAGAAAGAGAAAACACCACGGTTTGTCCACAAATCTAGAAGTTAACTACAGAAAAATAAAAATGTGCACCTCTATGAAACTAAAGTTTCCAACCACAATTTGAAAAAAAATTATGAAATTTAGTGAATTTTTTATGAAAGACAAAAAAGTGAGGTGATGATAGCTTGTATAATATGTTTGTCTAATAAAATTTGTGTGCTTTTTTCTTCTTTTTTTTCGTTATTAGTAATTTTAGTTAGAAAAAACCTAAGGTGAGCCATTTTAAAACTTTTTTTTGTGTAAAAGATTATATATTTATTTCTAATAATTATTAATAGATAATGTAATCGTATTTCATCGTCACCTTTCAAAAACCGTTTTTTAGTTTTCCGATACATTCAGAAATGTTCAATTTATTTGGATTTATTGCAAAGCGGATATTTTATGACCTTCTGACAATGTAAATAATACTTTTCCCCCCGATAAAAAGTGTTGAATTTTTAGAACAAATTATTTCCTGGAAATTCGATTCTTCTGGATTCCCGAGGAGAATTGCTTTTCCAATTTCAGTCACACATTTTCCTAATGTGTTTGCGATCCGAGCGGTTCTTAAAAAAGGCTTTGGTTTAATGTCGCATTATTATGATTTAATATCCACATTAGGCCTATTTCTCTGAATCTATGTTCACTCGGGTCGGTTATCTTATACATTTTTTTATATATATATACTCAATTCACCTTCAAATTTTTTCATGTCATTTATTCCATGTTTTTTGCTCCGCCCTTCGGGATTTAATTTCGGAACAAATTCACAAAACAACGAATAATCTATTTACCACCAATTTATCCGGTTTCGCCCTGTAGCAGATTTCATCAATTTGTATCTTATTAAGAGGAAAATCTAGACAAAACCGTAAGTACCTGTGTCATTTTTTAATCAAAGTTTAAACGTATTGACGTTTTCCCACAAAAATTACAAATTGATTTAGAAAGACTTTTTTATCTAGTTTTTAGTTAAAGACTATTTTAAATTTTGAGAATATATGTTTATTTTTATTACTGTAAGGTTTTACTATCGTGCACTAAAATGAATCAATAAATTATCTGGGAAAGTTACTTTCCAGAATTCTTATTTTAGTTCAAATGAAATCATCAAAAAAAATTCCGCGCCCTTGTTTTGCATAAACACATTTCTGCCCTGATGATGGATTCTGTAACGCTGTCCGAAACGTTGGCTAAAGAAGGAAGAAGCGCAACAGGCATAATTAGCCAAAACTTGGAATGGGACATTTTTTAAAAATCCATAAATAAAACGCTGTGCAAGCTCGGGAGTTTTCGTTGTGCACATAGATTTTCTGAAACTAATAACTAACTAACCTTCACGCCGTTTCTCCACAGGTGTAGGCAGAGAGGACGGACCGCCAAACAACGGTCTTTGCCTCATTCACATTCATATATCGTATCGTACATACTCTTCTATTAATTTGACTCTTGACATGGCCCGACTCGGGTTTCACTTGATAGTGCCATGTCTTCCTCGGGCGTTCCCAACTTCTTCTACCATTCACATTTGCGTCAAATATTCTTCTCACATTACTTTGTTCGTTCATTCGCTCTACATGCCAAAACCGTCTGAGGGTTCCTTTCTTAATCTAACTCATTGTGCTTACGTCAGCCTCGCTTACTTTGCGGATCTCCACATTTCTAACACGAACATACATGGTATTACCACACATCCGCCTCAGGGATTTCATGTCCACAGCATTCAATCTACTTTCATCCTTCCTCTGCCAGTTCCATGCATCGCTGCCATACATCGGGGTGGGTACCAGCACTCCATTGTGGGCTGCTAGCTTGGCTTCTTTGGACAGTTTCTTTTACATTGTGACTATAATTGAAAATAAAGTTGTTTTCGTAGGGTCCTCATTGTGAGTTTTGAATCATTACCCCGTGTTATTTACGTCATTTTTCTATTTTTTATTGTCCATTAGCGTAAATTGAGCGCTCGAGCGTCCTCGACTGGACGCTTGACGTTCCGTTCAAGGAAGTAAGTAATGACTGTAAATAAATTGTATAATAATTATTCCAACAATTTCTAACGATGTCTTACGTTTGTTTCAGGTATGTGATGCATTGAAAATTGAAGTTTGCTGTCTATTTCACCAAGAGTTGCTGTAAGTTATTTTATTATTGTATAAATTACTAGCTAACCCGGTCACGCGTTGCTGTGGTTAACGAAACACAACGCCATCTACAGGATGGTTACCCCACCTAGATAACCAAATGTTGTGTCGATAAATTAATTTACACCGCCGTCTGTTAGAAACTTACGTAACTTACGAATAATTACAAAGCATTGTCCTATAACAAACATTTAATGAATATTTATTTGAGGTCAATAATCTAGATAAAAACTATAATTTTTTTTAAGTTGGACCAAATTACACATAGTAAGCCAAATTTCATCATAATCGGTTAAGTAGTTTCGGAGTTTATCTCGAACAAACATCGTGTCGCGAGATTTTTATGTACGAGTATATGAAGATGAACCTTATAATGGAGTATTATCATGCGAAACTATAGCTTTGCGTACGTCATATGCAATATTTATACAAACAAACCAACCGGCTTTGATACATCCCTCTCTTTTAACCCGCTTAATCACAGGAGACCAATTTGTCTATGGTCACGTAGGTTTCATATAAATCGTAGTATCTCCCTTACTATCATGGTGAGAAATACTATCTTAACCAGTTTCAGATCTTTAGGGGGGCGGTAGAACACCAAAAGGAAATTGGGGAGGCGTTTCAGACTTTCAGGGGGGCGGTAGGAGACCCAGAGAAACCCATCTTGCCCCATCCCATCCCATAGAGAAGTGTGACAAGGGGTATGGGGGGGTCACATGCACAAAACGATTGCGACACATGCGACTGAAACTAAAATATTTTCCCTATCCCTTTACGCCCCTTCCGTTGTGGCAAATGTAACCCCGTCGTGGTATCCCATTACGCCCCTTCCTTCGTAGTTTCCCTTTACTCCCCCCCCCCCCGTTGTGGTAAATATTATCGGGACGACAATTGCTGTTTCGGATTCATGAGTTAGGGGGCGTTAGAAATAAAAATATTCTCAGGCGGTGGGCAAAAAAGGTTGAGAATCTATGATCTAAACGATGTTAGAAAAAGAAAACTTCACGCTTTACGTTCAAATCTAGAATTTAACCATTGAAAAATTAAAATGTGTACCTCTGTGAAACCAAAGTTTCCGATAGCAATTTAAGAAAGATTTATAAAATTACGAAAAAATGTATTCATTATTTTGACTAATAAAATGTGAGTGTGTGGTTCGAAGGTTTTCTAAATATAGGCACTTGTTTAAATTGCCCCTTTCTGTGAAATGATTCACTCTTATTCATCAATATTCATCAGTTCATTTTCTTCTTCTCCTGTGCCCTACTTGTCTTACTCGACACAAGATTGACAAGTACATTTCGTCCAACAGCATGGAACCGGATGGGATTGTTCATCCGATGATTAATTAATGTAAATAGACCTACCTGATTGCTAAACCGATTTTCAAGTAGTTTAACGTGTACCCCGGTATTATTATGGGAACTGTAGAAGTGATGAATCACCAAATGTTAGGTTAGGTCTATATTATTTCTTATTTGATTTAGCTACATTCCATCCTTGACTTTATCCAACGAACTTATCTCTACATATTATAAATTAAAGTCCTCCGCCGCGTCTGTCTGTCTGTCTGTCTGTTCGCGATAAACTCGCGATAAAACTACTGAACGGACTTTGCGGTTTTCACCAATAGGTATGAGGAAGGTTTAGGTATATAATTTGTCAAGGTTTTGTGTAAATTGGTTGAAATATATGAAGGAGAATGTCTGTATGGACGAGCGGGCTGGCAAGCGGTCGGTTGTACTCGGTTTTTACGAGTACTCGGTTCCAATATAATACGACATATCCAAGGTCTCCTATGCTCTAGTGGTATAACGCGCCAGACGAACCTTAGCGGCCAGCGGACCAAAGATCAAATCCTACGAAATCCAAAAAATAAATTAATTGTAAAATGAATTTCCAATATTCAAACCACTCCAAAATGAACAGGCAAACAAAAAATGTGTAGGAAAAGGTGCACTGGAATTCGACGTCAAAAATATGGAAAAAATCATCCTTTACATTGATAAAAAAAAGTGCTTCGTAGTCTCCCCACTATTTTTTACTTATGAAGGTTTTATTTCTACCGCATGTGAATTGAACACACTGATTTTTTTTTATTTCTAATATTTGTATGCTTCACTTACTAGTAAAGAAGTGGAAGATAATGTGCAGTTTTGTTTTTCCAAGTACCTGTATGGATATGGATGTATAAAAATTTTATCTTATCTTTCGATAAACACTATCAAGAAGATTGAAGTTGATTCACGTCTGCGCCACTTTGCAAACTTCCTAATGTCGGCAGTAACGATTATTTTCCTCTTGTAAGCTATTGTCTCCTGACTGTTAGTACACATTTTGCCTTGTTCAGATGGTGATATGTAGTGTTGTGTGATCTGACATTATAAAATCTTTGCTAGAATTAAAATTGCACGTCGGTACAACATAAAAATATAAGGTAATGATTAAAAATACTTGATTTCTCTACTTTAATAAAACGAATTTACTAAATAACCAATTAGATTTTTCGAACAGCCCCATTTTTTACATATATTTCCCTTCCCCACGCCTACTTTTACCCCCTCCCTTTTAGGTACCTCCCCCTCGCCCCGCATCGAAGTTAATTTTCTCTCTACCTCTTCTACTTTTCATTTAAATACTCTGTAACTGTATATTTTATTTAATATACTTTATTCACACCTGATGAAGGTTCAGGTCGAACCGAAACCGGTCGGTTAAAGATATATAATAAAGTGGAATTATTATATATCTTTAAGTGTGTGCCACAAAGTGTTTGCCACATATGAAAATTTACAAAACTAACTACGTATTATATATAGTAGGTCTGTGAACAGTAATCCTTGCGTTCAAAAAGTTTCTAATTTTCTCTTATTTAATAAATGAGGACCAACCTTTACGTCAACCTTGCGTCCCTATTCCAATGACATGGTGCCCGGGTTCATGGGGTGAGGTTTGTCTAGGTCTTGGAAGCGGATGACCACAACACACTGAACCCCAGATTCCTACTCACCCCTTAAACACTTTTCCTTCCCAGAACTCTCCTCTCCTTCCTTTTCTTAAAAAAACCTCCACACAGCATCCCCAAAGATGACATAGGCCCTGAGGGAAAATATTTTCCTCAGGGCCTCCTGTGTGGAGCTCATGTAAAAAAAAATGACAATTCCCTTTTCTAACTTTCTTCAAGAAATATTGAAGAACGTGCGAATGAGAAGGTCTAAATAAAAACCTACGATTTCAGATTAAAAAAAAAACTTTCCTGAATCATGAAAGCGGCCATCATCTTTTTGAAGTGAAACTTCTCTAGCACCGTTGTGATTTAGATTTCGGATAAAACGGAAATGACGATTACTGCACCTGCGACGCATCAACTGCGCTCAATGACCGCTTTGATTATGATGTCACTTTTAAAGGCTCCTACTGGTTGAGATATGAAAAGGAAATTACGCTAGGTCTGCGTTCATTCGTCGCTTTGATTATGACCTCACTTTTGAAGTATTGGTAGAGATTGTTTTGGTAAGGTTTCGCTTCTACCGCGTGTAAACTGCACTCGATTTTTAAAAAATTCTTTTTCACGCCCGTGGGGCCTTTACTTCTTGAACCGGAAAAGGAAAGTTCAAACAAATTTTCAGACATACGAATTGCAAAACGGTCGTGTTACACGCGTTGATTCTACGATTGCATTATTAGTATTATCTAGGTACATAGATTTCTTTCTCAGAAATACTAGCACTATTTTCATCACGCATATTTTGAAACTACTTCAATGAGAACAATTTTCAGTGATCTTCCCAAGGTGAAAGAGCATCGCGCAGTTGTTGCTTGGATTATAGTCGGTTATGTAATGGTGTTCGCTCGTTACTAGCAAAACCCCTCCATACCATTTAATTACTACGGTTATGGACGTTATAGTTATACCTACATAATTTACCCCCCACTGATTATATCAGCTGTTACCAATGGCTAGGTCAATTTTGATAACCACTATCTAATGCAGGTTCTGCTGCAATAATTTAATTACGCGTAACTCTGGTTTAAATCCTGTTTAATTTAATCTTACACTTTATTTGTATGCGTCACGAGAATTGCTGCCTTTTGATAACACCGCGCCGGTCATGATTATAATTGGTTGTCTAATCGATTGCAGACTGCGATAATTTCTTATTTGTTGTAGCGAAACGCTCCCACATTTCCGCATTATAAACCTACCAACCCTTTTACGATACGCAATATTACCTAGCCAATTTATCTACGTACTAATAGCAAATTTCCATCGAACTCACGAGCATTTAAGGTTGTTTAGTTTAGGCTATTTATAGCTTTCCACCCCTATTTTTGGGAAACACCGTATAAACACGAATTGCGAAAACCATAGCCTTTTGCGTCATAGTGACCAAAATAGATTGAATCTCTCGTCTGATATTAGATGTTATTTATGTTGCGATCTGTTTATCGATTCCGAATATACTTAACAGATATGAAAAATATACGAAAAAAGGTTATGTACAACATTTCATAATTTTATTTTTATTTTACATTAACTCCACACAAGGCCGAATCGTTCCACAGCCGAGCGTTTAACTCAAGAATGAGTCGTAAAAACCACCCGTTTTCATGTGACGAATGATGCCACCCTGTACAAAAGTTGGGCGCGCGTTAGCGGTTCCCGATTACGTACCGGTGCCGAACGGTTAAATGACGCTATTTCCTCGGTAGCCCAGTCAGTGGAGGATAAAAAAGGCCTTTAGCTTGCAAAAGGTCGTGTAGTAGCGATTTTGATATATGTTGTTTAGATTGGGACTCTAAAGAAAACAAAAAGTTTTCGACCTTGGGGGAGTCGAGCTCGAGCCGCCATCTTGGATTGAAGGTACCATAATTTGGTTTTTTCAAAATAATTGTGCAATGGTTGATCTTACAACCAAATTGCGAAAGAAAAACTTAAAGAAGATAAAATTTAAAAAAAAATTTGTTTCGAATTTTTTTTTGTAAGTCTAATAGGTAACGTTACAGTGGCGGAAATGTGAATCTAATATATAAAATTCTCGTGTCACGGTGTTTGTTGCCATACTCCTCCGAAACGGCTGGACCAATTTTGATGAAATTTTGTGTGCTTATCTGTTTTTCATGCCCCTAAAAGTAAAGGGTGTTCCACTCTGAAGAAAATTATTTTCCCTTTACATTTTGTATGGAACGAATTCTCCTATTTTGAAATAACTGCAGCAATATTGTAAGGGGTATAATATTGAACTGTGAACCGGGGGAGGGGTGAGGGGGGAGGGGGGAGGGGGGAAAGGAATTCAGGAAGGGGGGTTAGCGGGACGGGGGAAGGGGAGAAGTGGAGTGGGGCGAGGGAGAGGGAGAGGGAGAGGGAGAGGGAGAGGGAGAGGGAGAGGGAGAGGGAGAGGGAGAGGGAGAGGGAGAGGGAGAGGGAGAGGGAGAGGGAGAGGGAGAGGGAGAGGGAGAGGGAGAGGGAGAGGGAGAGGGAGAGTGAACGCGAGAGGGGAAAGGATACGCAGGGAGAAACAATTTAGATCAATTCAGCTAATAAGTTGACAACAGTTTTTGATTCTGAGGCGGTACGAAGTTCGCCGGATCAGCTAGTATTTTTCTAAAAAATGGTGAAATTCCCAATTTTTTTTTTTTTTTTGGGGCTATTCATCACATAATATAATGTTGTAAACTCGTTTCCACACCACCATGAGGTAGAGAAAATGGCGCATTTTTTATTGTGGTATCCCCAGTAGGTCTTCTTCCTCTTCAATGGCATTACAACCCATTTCGAGCCTTGGCCTCCTTCAACATAAGCCTCCACCGCCCTCCGTCCTCGGCCGTCGTTTTCCTAACTGCGACATGGAGTAGTCCTTTTGCATCTTTCCTGACATCATCCTCACATTCCAGCCTAGGTCTGCCCGCCTTTCGTTTACCTCCTGGGTGTTCTGTTAGAACCTTTTTCGGTACTCGACTGCTTGACATTTGATGCTCATTTCCGGTCCATCTTAGTCTTTGGAGCCTTAAATGGATAGAGCTTGGGAGCTTGGTAAATAACACAGAGCTTTATTGTGGCCTCTAAAGATTGCAATCCATTGCAAAATGATCGCCTGTTTCTGCGCAGAGTCAGTTGGGACTCCAGACAGAGGTGGCTGCCAAATTCAATAGTGGAATGCACTGCGATTTGTACACTGTATAGTTGTGTACTGTTAAAGTTTTTTTTTTGTAATACATAGTTACTAGATAAATTACACTGTTTTGATTGAATATCTCTGTCGTTGCTAAAATGTTTTGATTACTTCGATGAATTTAATGATGATCGATCATCATCGTTTTAAGATTCTCATAGCCAATGGTATACTTAGGATCCGCACTGCAAGGTTGTCCTAAAACTTTGGCTGTTGGTTCATCCTTGAAAAGGAGAAGAAAGCGTTAAAATATTCGAACCTTTCGGATGCCTCGATTAGGGTTTGTCCTGTGGGATTTCAACAATATTTGTTCCCGCAGATTTTGCGGAATTTTCACACCATTTTTCTCATTTTCATTTGAAAAAATCTTAATTTACACCAAAGCATGCTGTTTTGATTTGCACACGCTTATGATTAGTTAGCAGTCTCAATATTTGACAATGAAATTTTTGGGAGGCGGGAATGGGTACCGCCGCCCCGGGAACCTTTATTGGGTAACCAACACCTCTGCCATAGGTCACCCCAAGTGGTTCGCTACGTTTGGTGATTTAGCAGGGGTTCCCGGGTTCATAGGGTGAGATTTGTCTAGGTCTTGGAGGCGGATGACCAGGACATACTGAACCCTAGATTCCTACCCACCCCTTAAACCCTTTTCCTTCCCAGAACTCTCCACTCCTTCCTTTCCTTAAAAAAAACCCTCCACACAGCATCCCCAAAGATGACATAGGCCCTGAGGGAAATTATTTTCCTCAGGGCCTAAAAAATAAAAAATAAATTAAAAAAATTAAAAAAATGAAAGAGAAACAGATCTTCGTGAGAGGAAGAGAGCATAGAGCCGCATCTCAAGCTTGGAAACTTCCAGGACCTAGAATCTATTCTGAAGAAAGAGGTGTCCCTTTTTGAGAATGGAAGTATCAGAGGGACCTTTAGAGAATCCACAGCTTCTTGATGACAGTCGCACCAACTAGTGTGGAAGCGTTTTCCGCTGCTGGGCTTTTGTGCACAAATTTAATGTCTGTTTAAATACTGGGTGAAAGGACTCCAATGATTGTGGCTATAACTTTGTCCTTATCAATTATAAATAAATCGAACGTTAATATTTTATTTGAACCTTTATATTTTTTTATACATACGCTGACCGGTTTCGGAACAAGCGTTCTTTCCTTAGGGCAAAGTAACTTAAAACAAACTAACTTGACATTACAAAACCATGGGTAAACATAATTTATTACGAAGTGTTGGAATGGAGGTGGGATTGTCTAGGGATTAGTAAAGAGCCGGGAAAGAGATTGGAGAACGAATGGCAAAAGGGAACATGTCTAAGATGGGACCTCAGGGCAAAATATACCAACTTGACATTACAAAACAATGGGTGAACATAATATTTTACCAGGTGTTGGAATGGGGGTGGGAGCTTGTCTAGGGATTAGTGAAGAGTGGGGAAGAAGATACAACGGACGGTGAAAGGGAACATGTGTAAGTTTGGAGCTCGGGGCAAAATATACCAACTTGACATTACAAAACAATGGGTGAACATAATATTTTACCAGGTGTTGGAATGGGGGTGGGAGCTTGTCTAGGGATTAGTGAAGAGTGGGGAAGGAGATACAACGGACGGTGAAAGGGAATATGTGTAAGTTTGGAGCTCGGGGCAAAATATACCAACTTGACATTACAAAACGATGGGTGAACATAGTGTATTACCAGGTGTTGGAATGGGGGTGGGAGCTTGTCTAGGGATTAGTGAAGAGTGGGGAAGGAGATACAACGGACGGTGAAAGGGAACATGTGTAAGTTTGGAGCTCGGGGCAAAATATACCAACTTGACATTACAAAACGATGGGTGAACATAGTGTATTACCAGGTGTTGGAATGGGGGTGGGAGCTTGTCTAGGGATTAGTGAAGAGTGGGGAAGGAGATACAACGGACGGTGAAAGGGAACATGTGTAAGTTTGGAGCTCGAGGCAAAATATACCAACTTGACATTACAAAACGATGGGTGAACATAGTGTATTACCAGGTGTTGGAATGGGGGTGGGAGCTTGTCTAGGGATTAGTGAAGAGTGGGGAAGAAGATACAACGGACGGTGAAAGGGAACATGTGTAAGTTTGGAGCTCGGGGCAAAATATACCAACTTGACATTACAAAACGATGGGTGAACATAGTGTATTACCAGGTGTTGGAATGGGGGTGGGAGCTTGTCTAGGGATTAGTGAAGAGTGGGGAAGGAGATACAACGGACGGTGAAAGGGAACATGTGTAAGTTTGGAGCTCGGGGCAAAATATACCAACTTGACATTACAAAACGATGGGTGAACATAGTGTATTACCAGGTGTTAGGATGGGGGTGGGAGCTTGTCTAGGGATTAGTGAAGAGTGGGGAAGGAGATACAACGGACGGTGAAAGGGAACATGTGTAAGATGGGTCCGTAAGATAATATTTCTTCATTAATATAAATTCCAATGCATTATGAAGGTCGTGTCAAGGTCATTGCGTGAATCTCGATGAAGCCGAGCCTGCCCCTGCCTATCAAACGTTGCTTGCATTCTTGCCTGTTGTATTTACCCATGCATTTGGAATTTCATCTTATCACGTTGGATGTAAATAATGCCTGCGATAAGAACAATCTTGCCATAAACCGTCCTTTCTACAATTCAACTGCCACAAAGTTTTGAATTATTAATATTATATAATTCATTATGATGTAAAAATTTCGCATGTCGCTGTGCATTTTTTGCTTGTATTTTTTATAAAAAATTTCGTTCACTCGCGTTATGTCGTGTCTTTGAGTGTCTGGAAGTTTTTAATTATCATGGAACTATGACAAGTTTAGTGGACCTATAAAATAACATTTGTACACGTGTGAACGGGTCGTTTTTACGACTCCTAATTGCTCGCCTGTGGAACGATTCGCCGGCCTCTGTTTCCTCCCTCCTCCAGTATGAGTCTCTTCACGATGACATATTAGATCCTGAGAGAAATAATTTTCCTCAGTCATCCCCAATTGACTATGGCATCCACATTTGAGGTATAGTGTGAGGCTAAAGGGATTTGTGAGGGGGAGGGGATTTAAAAACGGAATATTATGAAGTACCTGATTATGCAGATCTGGTGCCCAATAACGATTTCGATTATGAATAGTGGTCTTTCATCACTGCGATTCCAAGAACCAGTTGTTTTATTTAATTTGAACAATTCATCAAATTTCAAATATAATATTTAAGTTCTGTAAAAGTTCTATTCAATTCCACTATGGGCTAACCAGAACCACCACCAGAACGTGAATATTATCTTTGAAATTTGATAAGTTGCGCAAGTTATGTGAAACTCCGAATTGTGGAACCCTCTATCCTTTTATTGTAGGTCCTAATTTATTGGTCCTTATAAAATGACTTTACGTCTGTCATAAGTCATAAGAACATTTATAAATGTGTAAAGTTTGTGTATTCACACCTCCAAGAATGCCGATGTTACGACAGACGGATATTAAACAAAATATATTAAAATTGTGTTCACAATATTGAATTCTTGACTTTGCTTCGAAAACCTTTTCGGGGGCTTAATTGCGTTTGTGGTGGTTTATTCATCATCAAGTATCTATTTTTTTTTTCAAATACCTACGTTAAGAAATTTTCACATGGCCACAGAGCGTAGAAATTTTTTAAAACAAACAATAATGTTGTGGACTGTGTCCGGATATCTGCATTGGAATCGAATTTGTTTGAAACAGTCGAGTATTATGTATCATGCCAAAAGTCAGTTAAACAAGTTTTCACCGGCAATGGTGAAGTTATTCTTTGCACACTTACCCACGTAATGACTTTGCTGAATTACGAGTAGTTCAGCTACTTTTATACTCGTATGTCATAAGCTTTAATTTGATTACGCCAGTTCACCAAGAAAATAACTCGCTCATTCATGTTTTCAACAATACATAGTATCGATTCACCCAATTTTTGCAACATGCTTAACTGCTCTTTTCGTTTAATTCCCGTGTCGTGAGATAACGTAGAAAATATAGTTAATACCTAGTAATGTTTAAAGGGGTGATCGTGAACCACAAATCTGTTTATATATCCCTAATATTTAAAGGGGTGACCATGAATCACAAATCTGTTTGTCATTTTATTCGTGAACTATTAACACCCATTTAACCGTCTAAAAATGTGATTAAATTCCCCTTTTCAAAATTTTATAATTTTTAAATAGAATTTAAAAAAAACTGGGGTGAAGCCGGGTGCTACACGGTTTTCACCCTCCTTACAATGATATATTAATTACCCTTGTTGTTTCCCGCAAAACCATTACCTACTTGTAAATGAGGGTGCATTTATTGTACGCCTGCTATGACTAATGAAGCTGTCAAATCCTAGAAAGTGAAGGAAGTCCAAGGACTCAAGTCTTGTAGAGACCTACTTTTATGGAGCGATGAAATCACAGAGTCGAATTCTGTATGTATATTCCTGGTGAAAGAGAATCGAAACGAAACTTTTTTACATTTGCTCGTTATAGGAGGCCGTGAGGAAAAAATCCCTCAGGGCCTACGTCATCTTTATGGATGCTGGGTGGACCGTCTTTTTAGGGAACGGAACGAGAGGAAGTTCTGGGGAGGAAAAAGGTATGAGGGATTGGTAGGAATCTGAGGGTCAATGTGTCCAGGAGTGATGGACGTATGAATCCGTCCTTTCACACTGCGATGAAAGGCGATGGGTCGAGAGAATTCATCTAGATTAGGTCTCCCTCAACTAGTCTCCCGATCCGGCCCGCCACGCAAACGCATTCGCCGCCAAGACCTAGTCAAATCTCACCCCATGAACCCGCTAAGTCACCAAGTAGCGAACCACTTGGGGAGACCTAAGGCAGGGGTGTTGATTATCCGATAAATGATTCCCGGGGTGGCGGTACTGATACCCGCCTCCCAAATGAGTATATTACGTATAAGAGAAGTATTAAGAAGTGTTTGTTGACCAGATCTAAATATCCAGGTAATTTCCATTCTTCTTTTACATCTCCTCCCCCCCCCCCTCTCTCTTCAGACTCTCGATGTACCTCAATTTGGAGATACCATATTGTCTCCAGACGATTGAGAACAGTGTGCGAACTCTAAAAATATTCCAAATAGAAGAATACCTGTTCTGTTTTAGCGTCGTACGATTAGCTCTGCAAGAGAATTAAGAATAATAAAATGTGCACGCGATCTGCATATTATTTCTCGGGAGATGTTTTCCATTCCATTCCATAATGCTCATTGCACCCGAGACTATGCAGAGCACAATATGCTGTGCAGTCTTGCTCTCTATGGTTCTATGATGCACCGTGCAACTGTGCAACATGAAGGGTCATCCATCAGTTCAATTGGCAATCATCAGGTATACTCTGCAGCAGGGTTCCCAACATCTTTCTGGTCGCGACCACATTTTACAAAAACCACGACGATGCGACCCCGACGGTTCTTGTTTACCGAATCCATTCTTACAGAGTTGCGAGTACGCAGCGCACCAGAATTTAGACAACATTTTTTTCACCAAATATATGGTCGTTCGAATAAAAAATGTATATATAATGGGTACCGCCGCCCCGGGAACCATTTATTTGATAATCAATACCTCTACCATTGTCACCCCAAGTGGTTCGCTACATTTGGTGACTTAGCAGAGGTGCCCGGGTTCGTGGGGTTCAGGGTTTCCAGGATGATAGAACCACAGATTCCTACCCACCCTTCATACCTTTTTCCTTCCAAAAACTTCATCCCTTCCTTTCCTTAAAAAGATCCTCCACACTGCATCTCCAAAGATGACATAGGCCTTAGGGAAATTATTTTTCTCAGGACCTCCTGTGGAGCTAATGTAGAAAAATATGTATTATTTTACTATAAAATCTCTTTTTTTTGCTGTTACGGGCGGCAAACCCACAGAAAACAGCTAACGACCCCATTTGAGGACGCCACCCATTATTTATTGGGGAACCTGTGCTGTAGATCATTTAACGCTTTTTTTAGATCTATGTTTGAAGATATTAAGGTTAGGTTTGCCGTTTTATAAAAATGTTTAGAACTTCTGGTCTACACACTCAGGTGTGGTACCCGTGTATACCTGTAGTCTGTTAATCGACAATTAGGTTCTTATGAAAACCGCGACGAATTAAGTGAAGGGGAGAACGTGGGTTGTTGGGGGAAAATTTATTGGAACTTTGTTAATTTTCTTTGCTTTGAAATTAAATTATGTTTAAATTAAATTATTAAATCAGTAGTTTGGATACGATTTTAGATTTTCACGGCCAAAAGTATTTTTGTTATTAATTTTTGGGGTATTAAAGTAAGGCTAAAGAAGGAGATAGCGTAACACGGCATAATACCCCAAAAACTAATAACAAAAAAAATCAGTAGTTTATTTGTAGTGTTACTGCCAGGCATCGCCCGAGTTTCGACATACCTACTTTTTTGGAGAACCTCTTTCTTATTGAACATTTGGAAAATTTGGGACAAAAAATAGGATCTTGTCAATTTTTTAAGTGTAAAACTCCTCAGGACCGTTGTGATTTGACACTCGATGAAACGAAAAAGCGACACTATAAAAAACGAACATACATCTATAGGATTTAACTTGCGAGAGAAAGAGATAAAATAATTGGTCTCCTCTTTGTGCGGTGCTTCGTAGCCTCCGCACTATTGTCTACTTTAGTTTTTTGGAGGTTTCAAATAATGCGTGTGAATTGTACACTCTGATTTTTTGTTGTTGTTTCTGAAAATAGATTTCTTTTCTAATTAAGATTCAATGATGAGCCTTATTTTAATTCGTAAATTGTAATTAATTATTAAAGTTTGTATTATTCAATTTTTATTGGAAATAACTCGTGTTGTAATAACGATAAAAATGAATAATATATATAATATTATTATTATCTTTTGATATTGGTTGAAGAGCTTCATAAACACAAACTTATTTTCGAAAAATAAGATAATACTAATAAATCTAATGGAACGAAAATATGAAAAAGAACAAGACTCGACTCAAGAGTCTAAGAAAAAAATAACTTACAGGTGTGCAGTTCACACGCCGTAGAAGTGAAACCTTCAGAAAACTGAAGTAGACAGGAGGTTACAAAGCACCGCACAAAGAGTAGACCGATTATTCTATCTCATTCTCTCGCTGGCTAAATCCTATAGATGTATGTTTGTTTTTTTAGTGTCGCTTTTTCGTTTCATCGAGTTTCAAATCACAACGGTGCTAAAGAAGTTTTCACTTTTCACACTTTGTTTTCACAAAATAAGTTTGTGTTTATGAAACTCTATAACCAATATCAAAATTCGAGTGATCTTTCTGAGCCTACCTAAACTTAGAACAAAAATTATTATGCGACCGTTCAAATTTATAATTACTTTTCACTTGTGTCAGCAAATTATAAATGCATATATTACGATTGTCTGCGCAAACTTTCTGTTCTATTATTTGTTCAGCTGTCTGCGCGACTGAAGAATGCTTTCGGATTTAGTATTTAATTGTTTTTCAGTATTTGTTCAGAGTTCCATCATATGAAGGTTTGGTTTGAGTTTGAATCGAATATTACATTTATTTTATTTATGTTAGTTCTAGCCTTCACACGGCATCCCCAAAGATGACATGGGCCCTGAGGGAAATTATTCCCGTGATTACTAACAATAAAATTATTATGAGCGGTAGAAACAAGGAAAAAGTAAAAATAAGCTTAAATTCATTTCCATGTTGTTTACATGAATTTTCCTTGTAAAGAACTCGTAAGGGTGACTAACTTTAATTTAAGCTCTTGTAACTTTCGCGTGCATATTTTTTCTCTGATAAATTATCGTTTATCGCTTCTAATATTGTCCTGCAGCAAAATGATTGCAATAAATAAGAAATAACAATAATGTGCAAAGGCAAACAGCTGTTCACTTGTGCTGCGCGCGCACCTTCTTTGTCTCGGGGGTTGGCACCCCTGATGTCCTCTACGGGAGCACAACCACACCGACAGGCCTCCCTATTCGTGAACACTACCACCATGAGGGCTTCACCAACACACCTACACCAAGTGGCTGACTGAAGCCCTACCAGCTGTGAATGTGTCTGTGACGTTGGGCGGCGGCAGACATTAGCTCAAGTCTCCCCGCCTAGAGCGGGTCAGGGAGACTCCGTATTGCGTCCTTATCCGCCCATTCTCAACCTCAAATCCGTCTACAAGGCTTTATCTCCGTCCTTTGTGCCAAATAATAACGTTATTCCATCATTTTCATCGTCTCCTGAGCGGTTATTTCGTAGGGAACCCTTATATTATAATAATGTCTTTGTGGTGTTGCCGGCGAATAAACTCGGCCGACTGGCCTCTAGGATTCGATATCGAAGGTAACATTTATACGATTGCAGGCTGGTAATGGCGTGAATTGTTGTGTATGGCTTTTTCGTGGCTGTGGCTTGATACAAACTTGTCTTCTTCGCTTGACACGATCGATGTCCGCTGACGTACATGTTGTGTTTTCATGGCTTTTCCAATGGTTGTTATTAGCGAACTTATCGATCGGCTCGCGGCGGGTCCGGCTGTTTACAGATCGATTGCTTCCACACGTGCACGGATTGTTTATAATATTTAATTGATTGTTTAACATGCCCATTGCTTTCACACACTCTTCTTTCACTTGTCCATATTGGTCGTGTTATTGATCGCTCGGTTAACCATGTTTTTGTATGTCGCTTTTGTGTCATGTGACCTTTTTTAATGACAGCACTGTTCTTTCTTGTCTATTTGCGAACCACTGAATTTTTTAATTTGGTTTAGTTTGGATAATTTTTGCATGAATCTACTGTCACTGTACATACACAGACTTTTAAATGCTAGGCGAAATTGATTCTTCTCGCCCGATGCTTTGAATTTTTTTGTAAAATCTCGGCTAAAACGTATTTTAGTGAAACATTACGTAAGATGCACAAAGCGTTCTGTTATATTTCGATGTATCTTCCTATTATTCTGTTTTTGTACTTGTCAGGTATTTTCGATTGCATTATACAATTTTTGCAATTAGGACACTGATAATGTAAGGAAAGTGTTGCAATTCAAGATAATTTATTACAATCTTGAAAGATTTCAGTGACGTCTGTTGATTGCTTCCTCGCCAACCTTTGGATTTTACGTTTACTTATTTAATTTCCTCGCAGCTGACAGCCTCAAAGCCTTGTTGACAGGAAACTTCATTTCACAGGTAACAGGTGCATTTTCTATTAAGAACGTCTGCTGCCATGGTGGTTTTAAAAACATCTCCAAGATCACGATTGTTCTCGTCCCTTACGGATCATTTAGCAAAATACAAACTATATGTGAAAATACAATTGTCTGGGATCGAGTTATGCTACAGGTAAAGACAATTAATAAAACAACGAATTGAATTTATTTATTTTTATGAGTTGCAGGAAATTGTAACCATTGTTAGATGCAATTCTTCACCTCATTTGGATAGGGTTCTAACTGATATTTTTTTTAAATGACCTTTGTATACCAAAGCATTTTTTTTGCTCATTTCTATACCCAAAATATTTTTCAGAACCATCTGGGTTTGTATTTTCGTTGATATATGCATGACAAAGTTCTAACATCAAGCATTTTCAATAATAATTCATTTTACAAGGTTCTAACTTCACTTACCTACGCTCTCTTTGTTTGTATCTGACAGTTGATCTCAAATACGAGGCGGATTATGGTTCGTCACTTCATTTGGATGTGGTTCTAACTACGCCTTACCATTTTCTAAGGTCTCTTAGTTTTCAAAGACGAATTTTCTTAATCTATTTAACAATTTTATTTAAAGTATTTTAGTTTATCATAGTTTAATGGAAAATATTTAATAAATAGGACGTGGCCCTAGCTCGGAATTGCATTAATTAGGGAAATGTAAATAGAATCTGGTGCAATGAATTATCATGCCCCTAGCTGGTTGCACAGGGTGGTTTCTATTTACATGTTTAGGTATGTTCCAAAATGGTAAGTATACGTCCTATTTAAATACTTTCCTTTAAAATGTGTTAAATTAAAATACTTGATTCAACCTCTCATAGTCGGAAATTGGTAAATAGATTATGAGAAATCGTCTTTGCAAAGTTTGGAGTGACGAATCACTGAAATATTGGCGATTGTATACCTACATAGTTTTCCAGATTCTATTTCTTCATTGTAGAGCGCCCTTGAGGTGATTTGATAAACAAAAAACAGCACTACAAATAATGAATGATCCATTTAATATGGTTACTCATTTATACGTGTTCTTCAGATTTCTTTATTAACCGTTAGTGACAATTTCGTACAGATTTCTAAGTTTATTTGATATTTGGTTCGTTAAAATTACCGCGGAACACGCCTAAAAAATTTTTGACAGCATAAAAGAAAAATGTATTGGATCAATGATTTATCCAGCGATTATCATGTAAATTTTTGACAATTTAACTATCTTAGAAAAGCTGTAAGAGGCGGCACGTCGAAATTGTCAAATGCCAATTTAAAATTATTATAGCGAGTTTTGGGTAAATTCTTACGTTTATCCCTTCAGTCAATTTCGCCTCATTCCAACATAAATGACCGATATCTCTTATTAATGAACGCACCAGCACTAGAAGGTGAGGTGATAATTTGCTTTAATAGTTGCCAATTGATTGGTGGCCTTGTGTTGTTATTATGTAATGACCTGAGGATAATTAATACTACCAGCAAACAACACTTCTGACTCACTACACTATCAAGTGGACCTCGGCGTGGCAGACTGGCAGACTGGCAGACTGGCAGACCGAGTGGCACGAATAACTATTCAATTGTCAAAAGTATTCATTCATTCATTGCAATAATTTGGACTCGATTAAGAGGTTCGTTGCATCGCATTATATCTGATATACACCGGCCGGGCTCATTAACTTCTCAGACTAATTTGTTCGCTTTTGAGAACAACTCGTAGAAATCGTTGTGTCTCACTTACTACGATCATGGTGAGAAATATATTACAATATTAGAAAGAGATAACATCAAACTTATATTCAAATCTAAAATTTAACCACACAATTATTAAATGTACACCTCTATGAAACCAGTGTTTCCAGCAGCAATTTGAAAAACAATTATGAAACTTTGGCATTTTTTTAATAATTACTTTTACATGAAACAACAAAAAAGTTTGGTGACGATAACGTTTATTTCTAATAAAATGTGTGTATTTTTTATTTATTATTTTTTTTTTGTTATAAAGAATACTCAGTACAAAGAAGCTTTGACTGTCCAACTAGGAAGGTCTCCCGTTCTTAAGACAGCCAAATTGAAGGAAACATTTTGATAGGCGTAAATTTGATTTACAAATGACCGATTTATATTTACCCTAGTGAGACAGGCATACAAATAAAACCATTGTAAATATATTTTATTATAGATAAATAAATAAATAAATTGGGGCACAATCAAAAAATCATCGCCAAAAAACTTTATTTTACTTACTGAAGCTCAGACAAAAATATTTAATTATTTATAATTCAGCACAAGTGTCCTTTACGTACACTTTTTTTTACAATATGTTTTTTTTACATGTGTATGTGTTTTTATTTTTTTGAGTGAAAACTTCTTTAGCATCGTTGTGATTTGATGCTAAAAAGGGACTAACACATCTATAGGATTTAGCCTGCGAGAGAATAAGATAGTATAATCGGTGTAATCTTTTTGCGGTGCTTCGTAGCCTATCGCCCTCCTCCTTCTATGGTGCTTCGTAGTCCCACCACTTGTATCTACTTTAGTTTTCTGAAGGTTTCACTTCTACCGTGTGAATTGCACACTCTATTTTTTTATCATTATCAGTAAATTTTAGCTAGAAAAAAATAAGGTGGGCTATTTTTAAAAGTTTTTTATGTTTTCCTTCAAAATTTTAATACAATTAATTAATAATTTTAAACAGTTTTCAGTTTTTGGATGCCTTCAGAAATATTCGATTTATTTGGATTTTATTGCAAACCGGAAATATTTTGACTTTCAATACCGTTAATTATACTCATATAAAGTGTATTCAGATATTTATACCTTCTTTGCGACTAAAAATGTTTAGTGGCTCAATCAAATAGAAAGAGGTTCTTCCTTCTTGTTGAATATTCAGCACGCTAAGCTAATTCATTCAAGCGCCGTACTATTACGTAAACTTTGTCAAGGTCACACGAATGTGCGTCACGATATTAAGCCCGTTTTTTTACATGAACACGTAGTCCTTTCTTTATTTCGCTTTAAGGGTTGATAAATAGATAAAAACGGGATTGATAAATAGATTTTAATTAAAAAAATAGATAAAAATATTTATTCGTAACATTACATGACGACAAGAGAAGATTAAAGTTATCTTGATAACGTCAGAAGTTACCATTTTAAATCTACATATTGTCTTCTCATTTAATAACTTGAAGTACCTATGTCGACTCCTTAAGGTGATATTTAAAATAAATCATAATTTGCTCTTTTCATAGATGGCGCAAGAATAATTATTTTAGGAAAAAACTTATTATGCAAGTTATGCTTTAAAATATTAAGATGGATTAATTGTTTGCCCCGTACAATACACAATATGAATAAAGAGTTTTGTCCATAAAGAAATCCAAGTTTGTCGAGAAACTCGTACAATTTTGGATTGAATCAAGAAACTCGTACAAATTTGGATTGAAGGATTGAATTGATTCAATTTCTAAGACTTGAAAGATTTGAGTTTGTTTATGGACAAAGCTATTTATTCATATTATTATTGCGTGTGTACGGGCGCAAACAATTAATTCGTATCGTATTATTTTAAAGCCTAACTTGCAAAAAGCTTGCAGATTATGAACCCTTAAGTATCATCTTAATATAATTAATAGCAAACCATCTTCTCAAATGAGTATTTATTTATGGGTTTGGTTGTTAATAATAATAATATATATCTTTATTGAACAAAAATTTAAAGATTTATAACTACAAAGAAAAGTATACAATAGTTTAAAAGTTGCATAAGTACAAAAGTTAATAATGGAAAACAATATTCATATAACAGTAGGTACTTAAAGAATAGAGATTTATAATTATAAACGTAGGTTAGTTTCTAGAACTCGTAGAACTACGTTTTTGTGTGATAATGAAAAGTTCTAACTTGCTTTTTGCGTTACGTGATGCATGTTGTTTCGTCTTCGAAGACTTTATCTGAAGACTGTCTAACAATAATCGGCCAACAGAGTTTAAACAAATTATATATATTGTTAAATCTGAGGTTGAGGTTGAGATAATGTAGAAAAAATTAGTTCACAGTGGCCGTGTGGTTAGATGCGTTGTCCCAGACACAGAGAGATCCTGGGTTCGATTCCCAGTTGCGAACGTTACCTTTCTTCTGTTTGTTGTTCTATTTCTTTTTATTATTATCTTCTTCAAAAATGTTCTGTCAACATCGTCAGATTATACGTGTATATCGAAATTGGTGTGAAAAATAATAGAAATGATTGCCTACATTTTAAGATGAAGATTCTTATATTAACAAGTATTCGTGACCATTGTATACGAGCCCTAGCTTGTAGTTCGGAGATGTTGCGACCGTCTCTGTTTTAAAACACTACCATTGTGTGTTGTGTTTGCCATTGAAAAGACCGGCCGCGTGATCACGGTACGCGCAAAAAAATATAAACGGAAGCGTGTATTTAGAATAGTAGACATTTCTCGTTTGATCACAAGTCACAAGGCTGCTGCTGTCTGCTGTTTATCCCATACATAACAGGTATATTATTATGCAGATCGCGGTGACGCAAGCCAGCGGGCCAGCATAGGGTCCTATCTGTGACTGGGTGCTGGTCGTGGTCACCGCTCACTGCTAGTCAAGATGAAAGATACTGGTGATGTGTTACACTGAACCTAGAATACTTTCTTCTGTAGGAGTGTTACATGATTAAATGCATTGATCCCCGGGTCAGCCGATCCGCAGGACAAGTGATTCCTCGGAAAGTTGATACTCCCGAGGATTATTTCTGTTGTACTTCTTCTCTTGGTAACGTACGCAGAGAGGATAAAAGACCTTATAACGAATGTCTGTGTACGTAATTACATCTACAGGCACCTTGAACAGAAATCCGCTATAAAATTACGTTTGCTAACAATAATGCCGAATAGGATTATGTTGAGAGGATGTACCGCCAAAGTGCATTCGGCTCAGGGATCAACTGTCCCTGGATCAAGTGTCGGGGTATCACGAGTCGTTTTACCATTTAGAAATACTGCGTGGAGGATCTTTTAATGAAGAGAAGGACTGAACGTCGGTTTTGAAAAAAAAAACGTTTCGGATAGCATTGCAGTCTAATGGCTCACATCTACCCTGATGATGGACACTGTAATGCTGTCCGAAACGTTGGCTGAAGGAGATAGCGCAACACAACATAATAAACCAAAAATAAGTCCCATCAAAATATCAAATCACGTATATTTGAAAATAAATTTAATTTTAAAATGACTTATTTGACTGTCCACGGAGATTTACATTTGCGTTGGTGGTGAAGATTTCTTGAATAAAACTTGCATCTACACTGTCCAGAAATTTTTGTAAAAGTTTTAATAAAGAAATCCCCTACTTTTAATGTTGGTAATTTTTGTTCCTGATAAATTTAAATCTTCATATTGCTGGTCTTTCAAACTCGTGGTATTTTGTAAATTGTCTCTGTGCCCTCTCTATTCGATCAATTATCTTGAACAAAATATGAACCCCACATTTGGAAAGCACAATCCAGGAGAAGTCGAACATATATTTTGTATATTTTTAACAACATGTTTGGTGTTCGTTAGAACAAGGGAGCCTTTCCTAATTCAATATTATAGGTTTCTATTTTTTATGATGTTTTTAATTTGTCTATACATATGTACGAAACTGTACTCTGCTTGTACTCAAAATGAATGATATCGTTCCCGATAGGTAGAGATTTTAGAAGTTTAGATTGCTGTCAGGATAAAATATTCCAGAATTTTATGTTTTATCAAAAGTACCTACATCAAATCCCCAATAAACGATTCGTCTCGTTTTCTTAACCCTTTAAATGTGAACTTAACAAATTATATGATTCTCCAGTTGGTGTTCTTCCGAAACGATATTGGCTGCAGCTATTGTGTGTTGTTATAGGCCTTCTGTATGTTATTTCTTGCATTGGAAAAGTTTTTTTAACCCTTGTGAAATGCTCGTAGCAGTCCTCTCCTATTCCATCATCAAAGGTAGTAATAGCTATAATCGTCGCTGTGTAGGACAACATCGTATTATTTTATCAATTTATTTCTGCCGGTCGTAAACAAATTTCAATGGAGGTAATTGAAGCCTTCGTAAGTTTAGTTTTTCAGAAAATTCATGAGGTCACTTGCTATTTGCTTCTCCCCAACGTATTTTTTAGGTTTGTTAATATTCCTCTTCCAAGTATAAAAACTCTCAAACATAATTTTTTTTTCAGACATAAAATATGATAATGTACAAAATATAAAACAAAAGTAAGTGATGGCATTAAGAGGGCATTACCAGAGAAAGCCGGAAATACGTCATTTTCAAAAAAGTTTTTAGACATATTGACTCTTTTCCACAAAAAAATATAAATGGATTTCGAAAGATTGTTCTTTTATCTAGTGAAGTTATGTAATAAATTTTTAGAATTTTTTTAAATTTTTAGTAATAAGGTTATTCCATAGGTCGTTGGCAGATTTGTTAAATTTTCAAAAAAGTTTTTGTATTATACCACACCCATTTTAAATAATGTAATCATGCAGTTAAATAAATCAATACATTATCTAGCAGAGTTATGTATGAGAATTTTAGTTTTAGTTTCAATAAAATCATTAAAAAATATGTACGTACATGTGTTTCTTGACGAAAATTGGTCCATTTGTGTATTTATTTGCGCACTTACAAACTAATATATTTCAGATTTTTTTAACATTCTTATTAAATTTAGACATTATTGAAAAATGATAAATTCTTATAATCAACAAATAACTACAAAAAGTACACTATTTTAATAGTTTTATCATCACGCCTTTCAGCATTTTTGGATGAAGGTATAAATTAAAGCTAATTTGGATTGAAATAAATTCGATATTGAGTTATAATTTAAAAAAGCTGGTACGGAGAATAATTAATCTTTCTCATTGTAACCGCCCTGCACGATCGGAAGAACAACTTTCGACGAAATGTGGATTTTCGTCCGCTGGCTGGTTAAACGCTCTTAAGGCTCTCCCTGTATGTGGGTGTTGGGTAATGCAACAAAAAATTATAATGTGCTTAAAAGTAGAGTTAAAGAAACTTAGTTCAAATACAAAATTATGTGATTTTATAAGTACATAATATTAAGTACAATTCATGACTTACTATTTTAGAAGAGAAAAAATATTTTGAAGATAAAACAATGAGTAAGTAAGTATGTATATATACAGGGTGTTAAGGGACGTACTTGACTTAGTGATTCCTGACATTATTTGGAGTAAAAAATGTAAATGAAATTTTGGTCTCCGGTGACTTTTTTTCATAATTTTTTTTCTTCAAAATCAAACAAAAAAATTTCTTCCGCACGTCGTTACTGGTCATTCAGCCGAGTGTCTGACGAACCCCTTACCCCGCCTCCAACTGTTCAACAACTACCATTTTTTTATGTTTTTGTAGAAAAAATAAAAAAAAAACATCAAAAATGTCACCGGAGACCAAAATTTAATTTACATTTTTTACTTTAAATAATGTCAGGAATCACTGGTTAAAGTAAGTCATATACGCCCTTAACACCTTGTATAATGTTAATTTAAAAGTTACAATATAACGTACAGGGTGTAACAGCACGTACCCGAAGGTTTTTAACGAGCGATTCCTGAGCATATTTGGAATAATAAACGTGGACTTCATTTTGCTGTCCGATGATATTTTTTTAAATTAAAAACAAAAAGTATTTATCTTCGATTCGATAGAATCGAATATATTTTAAGGTTAAAGTTGTTTTACTATAATACATTATTTATGTTCAATTTTCGACGTAGTTTCGTCATCTTTTGGGTCGACTAGTAGCCAATTTCAGAAAAACTTGTACTTACGTACGCCACCAAAAATTGACATCGACTGTGAGCTACCTGCTGGGTTTCAGCTTGATCGGAAGTCAGAAAGTGGGTTAATTTTCGCTTAAAAGATTTGCATTCATTCAAGAAAACAAAATAAAAAATCAAATATGTAGATGTATTTTTAAAAAGTAAGATAAAGTTTTTTTCTTGAAGAAGATAACAATTAAACGAATATATGAAAGAATATATGAAAGAGAACAATATATGAAAGACGAATATATGAAAGAGAACAAGACCCAGAAAAATAGAAAAAGACAATGGTCGCAACTGGGACTCGAACCCAGACCTCTCGTCTAGTCGGGACGTGCGCGTTAACCAATTTCGCTATTGCCACCTTCTGTCAAACCTTCATATTTGTCAATCTCATATTTAAAATTTTAGAATTAACAATATCATCTTCAACTAATTATTTTTCCGAATTATGGGCAACTACCATTTTTATTGGAAACAATCATTCTAATAACTGGATAGCGTCTCTGATAAATATATCCGAATTTATTCATATGGAACTATTGACTTTTTATAAAAGTCTAAATGAATACATTTTTTTATTTTTTTTATAATTTTATTATTGTTATCTTCTTCTTCAATGATATATTACATTGATTGGAATAACCTTCAAAGGTTATACAAAGACAGTTTTTCTTATAAAAAATTAAAGTTTTTTTGTTTTATATTTTGCATTGTTTATTCTTTATGAAAAAGGGTAGGTATTTACATTTGAGTAAAGCCGGGCACACCAGGTATAACAAATAGTTGTTATTGAAAGTCCAAAAATGTGCCGCTTATTTAATGCCTTTTGAAATAATGATGGCGGAATCTCGGATATCTTTTTGAGTCCGGATTTGAGGATCATTATGAATTATGAATTTCACATTCAAATGCGAAGCCATCTAATCACTAGATAAAACTCGGTGACCTGTATTTCGCGGAACAGCCGGAGCCAATAACTAATACGTTTATAACAGTTATGGGACATTTAGGTACCTAATCATATTAATATCAGCGAGCATGGACAGTGTGTCACTAGTAAACTTATTGCTCGGTACTTAGCCGGTTTCCCCGTCACGTGCTCTTATTCTCTTCGTCTTGTGATTCTTCTACGGGTGACTGGTTGTCAATGTGTGAAATTAATACCTATAATAATAACATTTTGCTATTTTCTGTAGCTTCGTTTTTTTTGTGAAAAATGACCTCAAGGACGCTGTGGGAATAAATATATAATAAAATTAATATTATAACTAGCTTAATATTAATCTTATCACTGTGGATTAATTGTTCGAGACTTGCAACTAACATATTTACATTTAAAAATACATGTTTTGAGGTTTTTTAGATTTGTAGAAAAGCATATATATATTATGGCAAGTTTGCTAAACATCTTGAGCGATCGGTTGCCATAATGTGCCAAATTTATAGAACCTAAAAATATGGGATAAACGGTGAAATTTAGGCTGATTCATCGGCTTTAAACTGCAGTAAGCAGTGAAAAGATCAGCAGTTCAAAACAGTTAAGATTTTTCTTACATGTTCTCAGACAAAATTTTCGCTGGCGGCGCTTTGTTTTTATCGTTCCATAATATTTTTAATTATAAAATTACCATTTTAGGAAAGACAAATAGGTTTGCGACATCACATACAACAAATTTAAAAATGTCAAGCTGTGGGTAGGTACCTATTTCAATTGGGGAAGCGGGTTTGGGCCGCCGCCCCGGAAACCATTTATTGGATTAGCAACACCCCTGCCATAGGTCACCCCAAGTGACTCGCTACGTTTGGTGACTTATGATATTATTACTTTGATTCATGGGGTGAGGTTTGTGTAGAATGTTGCGAATACATTTGCCCACCTACTGCGTGGCGGGCTGGATTTGTAGACTGGTTGATGTAGACCTAACGTAGATCTCATTGCATTGCACCGCAATGGGAGGGATGGATTCATATATGTCCGTCACTCCTGCACACTTTGACCCCCAGATGCCCACCCTTTATACCTTTTTCCTTCCCAGAACTTCCTTTCTAAAAAGACCCTCCATAAAGCATCCCCAAGGATGACATAGGCCCTGACTGCTTTTTTCCTCTGGGTCCTGACGGATTTTTTTTTATCTGGGCCTCCTGTGTGGAGCTAATTTAAAAACAAAAGGTACCCTACCCCTTGCGGTCCGCGAACAAATTGCAAATGGATAAATTGGCCTTCCTGTTAAAAAGGTCGATCACTCTCTATAATATAACGTGTTCGTGAAACGCGATGACATTGCTGGTAAAAATAAAATTATATGACGCAGTTATTATTATTACTTTATTTTTCTTTAACTACCCCTTTCCCGCAATGTGGCAGAAGAGAGTTGGATGGGGAAGGGAATGGTTGGGATGTTTAATCTGAATACGGTAGAGGTATTTATTTATCAAACATGAATGAAACGTTTGAATTGAAGCAGCGGTCATTCTGTTTTGTTTACATTTTGGCAGATTATTTTATTATAACCGATGCACGTGTATTTTTATAGTCGAGCCAGTCTATTCTGGGAGATGACCCATCCAAACCCGAATTGGGCAAATAAAATTGTAGTTTAGTAAAATGGGTTTTTTGACACTCGAATTTAAATAAATTTAATATTACGAATAATATTTGCACCTGCTCCGGAGAGAAAACCAACCTTTGTATCGCCTCAATTTGATCTGAATGGATTCGATGACGTTTAATGACTAATTCTGAATAGCCAAGTACTTCTTAGCCGTAAAGCCTTAAGCCCGGGTAATTAGGACTTTAGTGTTGTGTATTTGAAAAAGGGAATCTTCTGTCATCTGGGCGTTTATTGATATAACATTATCGTATGGTTTTAAGTTCGTAATTAGTGTGATGGATACTTTCAGTATCGCCCTGTAAAAGACTACCATTCAGAAATGAAACGTTGCTTGGAATGGCTTTAAACGTGTTTGGTGACAAAATCTGAATAACCGGGTTCTTTGCCACCTTCCTCTTCCTCATCTCATTCTCTTCCCCACTACTTCCATTCTCACAACATACTCCAATTGGAGAATAGAAGCCAGATGGTTGGGAGCGGTTGAGGCTCTTGTTTTTTTTTAAATAACCAGAATAATTTCTGAAATAATGCAAGTGTGCAGTTCACACGCGGTAGAAATGAAACCTTCAGAAAACCAGACAAGAATGGGGAGGCTACGAAGCACCGCACAAAGAGGAGACCAATTATTCTATCTCTTTTTAGTGACACTTTATAGTTTCATCGAGTTTCAAATCACAACGGTGCGAAATAAGTTTTCACTTCAATAATATCCGGAGTTGACTACAAATTTTGAAAAGAAAAAATTGATGCTGTAAAATATTTACAGAGTGATTTATCTGTAAATTGATTTGTATTTTTGTTTATCTCCCCCAGGTCCAGGTCCAGGTCCAGGTCAAGGTGTGCCTAGGAATTTTTTAGATTTTAATAAATTCGGAAATGACCGGTTGACTCTTGATTTATTTGGTTTTCAAATTTTTATTTTGTGTATCACAACAAATTCTTTTGACAAACATAATCCACAAAGCATGTGTGCTAAAATAGAATATCGATAATAGTTAATTATTGATTAATTAGTTATTGTCGTAAGTCGTAACACACTTTTCTTTGCATTGAATTATCATTTGCCATGATATTCAAACGTCCTGTCCTGTCCTGGGTGGGCGTCAATGATTATCAACAAGTATTATTCAATCATTTCATTATGATGTCTAATGATACTTTGTACGACCTAATTACTAATGGAGTGATCCGAACTTCATACATGGCCGATGTAAGTTTACCTAATACGATTTACAAAAGGGTTTTTTTTCACGAGTTTTCATAATGTTTTTTGTCCATACAAATGTTTTTCTAATTTCCTCGCTGGATGTTGACACTATTTTTGCAAATATTTTTGAAGTGAAAACTTCTTTAGCACCGTTGTTATTTGAAACTCGATGAAACGAAAAATAGCGACACTGAAAAAAGACAAACCCTTATATCTATAGGATTTTGATTGAGAGAGAATGAGGTAGTGCACTCGGTATCCTCTTTGTGCGGTGCTTTGTAGCCTCCCACTTTTGTCTACTTTAGTTTTCTGAAGGATTCACTTCTACCGCGTGTGAACTGCAAACTTGTATTTTTTCTTGTAACGAAGATTATCCCCAGATCATTTGCTAATTTATTCATTGCTCCAATTGGGAATAAATGGATTATATTGACATCTTTGAAATGCCGTCTATCGTAGTATTGTTAATTTGTTCATTTTCTATTCTGTATGTTGTGACAAAGCCTTTGATCAGTTTCAAACATCAATTTAATATGGTTCGCGATTTCAAATTACGGTCGAGAATTAGGCGCGATATGTCCAAATTTGAACGTACAGTTAGTCGTTAGTTAGTGTGCCCGCATTTCTCATTTTATGCACTGAATAGCAGCAATTCAAATAGCGTCTCACGTCACTAATTTGTCACTCCTACGAGTCGAGCGCCGAGCGCCGAGCCAAGCGGTGACGGCTGCGAGCCGCGACTTTCCGCCCGCCTTTTTATTGCCTTACCGCTAGACTATTCGAGCGCTTCGCTCCAAACACCGCTCTCTGCTGACATCTGTGGAAAAGTAGCGTATCTACTTCAAACGGAATTCTGAAAAAGGTGTGCGTCCGCGCTACACTGAATGTCGTTTGGAATAATTATTTTATTTCTACTCTACTGAGTTTTGTTTTCTTATTTCGTTTTACGGGCGTTATATCTTACATTTTATGTCATTTCTCAGTCCGTTATAAAATTATACAAATGTGGAAAATGGGAAGTAGATTTTTGGACGGAAAATATGTTCATTTCAGACGCAGTTTTGAAGCGGAACTGGCATATTTTGGTAATGCTATTCTTCAATAGATGTCGCTGATTTGTTTTCTTTGGTCAGCTGTTATTTTTGCGCACTCCAGAGCAGTTCATGAGTAGGTACTCAGGGCTTTTACTGGACCATTTACATTATAAACATATGGCCACTTTGGTTGGGCAAAGATTCTAACTTCACTTTACCTTGTTCTGAGACAATATGAGGTGTCAAATTTTGGCAAGGCGATTTCTCATAACGATTTTCTATTTACCAAATTCCGATTTTGAAGTTCAATTTTGTGTAAAATATTTTCATATTAACATAATTTAAAGCAAAATATTTAAATTGGACGAATACTTACCGTTTTAGAATATACCTAAATGTGCAACCAGTTGGGTTATATATCCATCACATAGGATTTTAACTATATTTCTCTAATGCCATTCTAAGATAGGGCAACGTATTTTTACCGTTTTAGAATATACCTAAATGTGCAACCAGTTGGGTTATATATCCATCACATAGGATTTTAACTATATTTCTCTAATGCCATTCTAAGATAGTTTCATTTAAAATGTTCAATATCAGAAAATGTCAAATAAATTAGGTATAAGTATCATAAACATTATCTTACTGATATTTTGATTTATTTTATAACGAATTATCTAACTGATATTTTGAAAAAGAAATCAGTTAGAACCTGACCAAGGTAATCGACTAATATTTAAAAAAAAAAAAAACAGTAGTGTGTGCCAAGATCGAGTTGTTTGGCGGTCCGTCCTCTCTCTGCCTACCCCTGCGGGGAAACGACGTAGAGGTCAGTTAGTTAGAACACGATTATAAACAAGCCGCAAAATAAAAGTACAAAAGAATTATTTTGCTAGTAGTTTTTACAGTACAATAATAAGAAGGATAATAATTTGTCCAAAAACTCAGGACTGGTTTTGAATTAAGTTTCATATTCAAACTTGAATGAATATGTGAAGAATTCAGGCAAGCGACAAAGTAGATACCTATCTATAATATAATATTTTAATAGTAAGTAATTTATTTTTTGTTACATTTTCAAAATTGAAAATTTTTCAAGAATTCATACTATCCCGTGATTTTTAACACATTTATACTTTTAGAAACAGCGTAGGTAGAAAATTTAAATAAATGTACGCGTACATTATAACTTATATATAGTATAGATACTATAATATGATATTTTAATAGTAATTTGTTATTGTAACATTTTAAAATTGGAACTAATTTGTCAAGAATTCAGACTACCCCGTAAATTTTCACGGATCTGCTCTAGTTGATTATACTTTTAGAAACAGCAAATGTAGAAAATTTAAAGAAATGTGTCCACTACACCTTCACTAAGTGTATCCGTTATTTTTATACTTAGAAAGTTATGATTATGAATTTTTCTTGTATCCAGAAAAAAATACAATTACTTTTCCAGTCGATTATAGTTTTCAAGTCTTCCCGATACATCGTCGACCTCTTTAATCTACTACCCGTCATATAATAAATATGTTATCCTGAAGCATTCTCCCACGTCTATCGGCCATTACCTTACATAATATTCTGTCACCACCTGCCATATCAATAACTCGCAATAATCTCGTAAGCTTTTTCCCGCCTTTAACTTTTATTCCGTTATTTTAGTAATGTCCGCCCTGGGGCCGGAGCCAGGCTGGGCTGGGGCTGGGGCAGGGGCCACGTTGGTAACTTTCCCGTAGTCTTCCCACGTGGAAACTTCTCTGTTATTTACTGGCACCATCCTCCGGCAAGATGTATAAAATATTATAAACCTTAATATGGCACAAATAAAAATGGATGCTGTGAATTCGGGAATAAGCCGCCGCTGGTTTTTCCCCCGGGCGTCGTAGGGTACTCGAACTGTCTGATCCACACCCCCCCCCCCCTGCAGTTTCCACACCCCTCCCCCCCTTCCCGCACTCCTGCCTGGTATTGCCATCGTACATTTTTTAGCAGTCGGCCATTAGTAAACCCCACACAACCGCTGGACAGATTTTATGTTCTTTCATTTAAAAACTTCAGATTATTTTATGTCAGTGATTTAAGAATTTCAGATTTTCTAACATCACTTTCACTATCTATTTAGTTTTTATTTGACAGTTGATCGTCAATAAGAGGCGCATTATAGTTCGTACATCATTTGGATCGAGTTCTAACCACGCCTTACTATTTTCTAAGGTTTCAAAGTTTCCGAAGATGAATTTTCGTAATCGATTTGAAAATTTTAGTTAAAGTATTTTAGTTTATGATATTTTAATGAAAAATATTTAAATAGGACGTGGCCCTAGCTTGGAATTGCATTAGGGAAATGTAATTAGAACCTAGTACAATGAATTATTATGCCCTAGCTCAAGGCCGTAGCCAGAGAAAAATTTTGGGGGGGGTTTTGTTTGGTGGAACAGTGTTTATAGTCCGTCAGTGGGAGATAAAAAAGGCCTTTACTTGCAAAAGGTCAATCCCACGACCTTGGATTGAAGGCGCCAAAATTTGGTTTTGTCAAAATAATTCCTCAACAGTTGACTTTACAACAAAAATGTCTATTGCAAACTTAAAGAACACTAAATTACATACTGTTTTTATACAGGGTGTAACAGTACGTAGCCGAGGTATTTTAACCAGCTATTCCTGAGCATATTTGGAGTGAAAAATGTTAATGAAATTTTCGTCTCCGGTGACTTTTTTATGACTTTTTTTTTTAAAGTTTTTTTCTTCAAATTCAAACAAAAAAAAATTTCTTCCGCTTGAGTAACCGACCAACCCCTCACCCCGCATCCAACTGTCCAACACCTACCGTTTTTTTAATGTTTTTGTAGAATAAAAAAATAATCTTCAAAAATATCACCGGAGACCAAAGTTTGATTAACATTTTTTTCTTCAAATAATGTCAGGAATCGATGGTTAAAATCCCTCGGGTACGTCCTGTTACTGTATACACCCTGTATACTAAAATGACTTACAACGGTAGAAAGAAGAAAATTTTGACAAAAAATTGTAAAACTCAAGTTTTGTTGTTAAATTTTGTAAAAACATACAATATCATTTTAAAGTTTTTCCATCGGTGGATTGACATTAAGAGGAAATACTAGCTGCGCTTTTCTATACAAACGTATTCCCCGTTTATCTCTCTGGATTTTGACCCTAGAGCAAAATTTTTTTTTACATAATATAGATATTGACTACTAGCGTGTCGGTACGTTTTGTTTTTTTTGATAATTTACTTCTCATAGAAGTTACGACCTTCCAAAAATGAATAAAATTGCCTAATTTAAACGCCGTCAAAAAACGTTCAGTATACAAACTAAACAATGTATTTTGAAAAAAAGCAAAACGCACCGACATAGAATATTTTCTTTTAATACAGTTAGTAAAAAAAAAATTTTAAATCCGTCCAGCTTTGGAGAAGAAAAATGGGGAATACAAAACATCGATTTCGAAGATTTTATTTAGGTATTTTCGGCCCGACGTGCAGGTGTCCCTTTCGCTCATTGCTCCTGAGGGGGGCCGGGGAACGTGGGTTTTGACAAATACATACATATAATGCGAAGTAGTGATGTAAAGAATTTTATCGGTAGACTAGTGTTGTCCTTGCCCGAGTAATCGATATTTTTTATTCGTTTTTTTTCTGTTTAGTGACTCATCGCGGTATACCAATACTGACCGAGCTTTCATACTAAAATTGTGCAAAATTAAATTTTTTTATGTCAAGTACTATAATAAATTTTCAATTTGGGAGGCGTTTTAGGTACCATCGCCCCGGGAACCATTTATTGGATAACCAACACCCCCGCCACTTGGTCACCGCAAGTGGTCCTCTATGTTTGGTGACAGAGCCTGGGTTCCCGGGTTCACGGATGAGGTCTGCATGGGTTTTGGTGGCGGATAATTTTGTCCACTTACTGCGTGGCGGGCCGGATTGGGAGAAACTGGAAGAGGAAGATCTTTTGATCTCTACAGCTGGACTCTCCACCATCATTTCATACTTTTACCTACCTTTTCCCTACCCAAAACTTCCTTTCCTTCCTTATCCTAAAAATACCCTCCACACAGCTTCTCCAATGATGTCCAACAACTTCTCCAACAGAGTCCCTGAGCGATTATTTTTCCTCGGTGCCTCCAATGTGAGGTTTATGTTTTTAAAAAAAATCTGTTTCAAATTTTTAGTTGAGAGTCGCTTACATTGCCTTCAGTGATTAATTGAAATTTTTTGTTTGTAAACACTTTATTGTACAAAATTTTTTACCACTATACAATGAATTTTAAACAATTTATGATTTAGATCTTTCTCTCGCCGGTAAATTTCTTGATATGCGACCGTCAATTGTTTCTGGTAAAAGGCATTGGTGGTAGAAGTTTTTCTAACAGTGGTTCAATTTTTTGCCAGATTGAATCGTCCCTTTCAATTTTTTCATACGGCAAACCTTTAGGACTCCACACGACAAAATAACAGTATTTACGACGAGTAATGTGTAACTGGCCTTGTACTTGGTAGAAGTAATTGTGATTCCGTTTTAATGTTGAAGCATTGTCTTCAATTTTACAGTTATCAATTTTTTTTGTTCAAATCCTTCTTCTGGTGACATATTTACTATACTGTATGGGCATTTCACTTCAATTATAGAATCCTTGCCAAAAAGGCCATCCGGACTTGCCGCTAAAAAGTTTTTGTTTTCATCGATAAATAGTCCACAGGCGAATACCTCTATTTTGTTTCTTTTGTAAATTGCTCAATTGCTTGGTTTTCATTTTCTTTCCCATAATTTGTGGCCATATTTCCTTTAAATGGCGAGTACAGTAGCGAGTTTAATACTCTCGCAACTGAAGTTTTTGGCCGTAGCTTACATATTTTTGTCCAAAGTTAGAAGCTGTAAGCCGCTTACGCCTTTCAATTGTCCACAAATTATTATTGCTTTGGCCCACCGTATTCCTTTCGAGTTCATCCTTATTCGATGGAGATAATTCTTTGAAAAATTCCTCTTTATCGTTTCAAATAATTCAGCTGGCATATCTGGATCTAATTCCAATTGACCATAATTTTCATCAGGCCCTGTAACTTTTTTTCTCTTTTCTGTCGTGTTTTCGTAATACCTTAGTTTTATTTTTCGACACCTCTGTATTGTCTCCTTCGAACGTCGTTTTCTTTCAATAAAATGCTTCGTGTAGTTGCCAGGACTGTGGCCTTGGATTTTTTTTGTATTCGTGAATGGGTTGTCATTTCACTATTCCACGAAGTTACTGCTCAAGAAGCTCAACTGCTAAAGTTATCCCATTTTTGTAAAATTTGCTCTTTTTCCGCCTATAAATTTGGCTATAACGTTGTTGAATTGCCTCCACAGTGTTATTTGTCACGTTAATAAATAAGACTTTCTGCATTTGCTATTAGAGACGACAATAATTGTTGAATATCAGTCCTGTTCCACAATCTTGAAGATCGCTTACTAAATTTGGATCATTAGTATACTTCTCCGACTTGCAATAGTATGACGAACATTTTGTATGATCACCAAAAACATGGTTTGCGGCATTTTTTTGTCCATTTTCAGATTTTTTACTTTATCACTTTGTGCCGTGTTTTCTTGCTCTTTTCTGTAATTTACTGCTCAAACTATAGCTTTTCTCATACGTAAAACGTTTGCTTCAACCTTTTTCCTTATGTGATCTGGTACAAAGCCTTTAGCGTTGTTGGTTTTTTTTCTAAGTGCTTTTATTTTATTGCAAAAATTGCGAAGTAAGTGATTTTTGCACTTTTTTTTTGTACTATGAAGTTGGGCCTGAAGCCTTGGGTTGAAGTTTCGCTAATATTGTCTTCATGTAATTAAATATTACAATTTAAGGTTTTATAAAGTTGAAAATAAAAATAAAAAGTTTTGAAGTTTAAAAAAATTATATATTTGTTTCCTTTATTTCAAACTGACTGTAATAAATATTTAAAAAAAATGTGTAGGTAAATCTATCTATAGGTAAAAGACCAACATTTTGATTGAATTTTGAACGAACTAACACATCCTTTTTTGTATTTACTGCTTAAAGAAACTCAAAAATACAGGAGTACAAATCAAACCTCAGCAAGCGATATATCTAACATTTTAAACATTATTATTTACAAACATGTCAACTCACACGTATGATACACACAACACAATAAATCCATTTAGATTTAATTGTCTAATAAAATATGTAAGTGCTTTTATCTTTTTCGTTATCGTAATTTTAATTAGAAAAAAACTTAAGGTGGGCTATTTTTAAACCTTTTTTATCTCTACATATTATAAAGTAAAGTCCCCCGCGCCGTCTTTCTGTCTGTCTGTCTGTCTGTCTGTCTGTTCGCGATAAACTCGAAAACTACTGAACGGATTTTCATGCGGTTTTCACCAATAGATAGAGTGTTTCGTGAGGAAGGTTTACGTATGTAATTTGTCAAGGATTTGTGTAAATTGGTTGAAACATAACGATAATTGTTAGAAGTGTCGGAAAAATTCCAGCCGCCTGGTAGCTTTCATCGAAAACGCTGCCTAATCCTTTTGGGATATAACAAAACAACGCTTGGTGGGATATTCCTCTTTTATAGATCTACAAAAAAGTCCGCGATGGCATATATCTATCTTTTACTATACGCATTCTATCTTCTTATCTTATTATTCTTATCAATTGCATTTTAGATATAATGTGTATAGTAAGCTATCCGTAAAAGATAGATATATGCCTTCGCGGACTTTTTTGTAGATCTATAAAAGAGGAATATCCCACCATTAATTGTTTTGTTATATCCCAAAAGGATTGTGCAGCGTTTTCGATGAAAGCTACCAGGCGGCTGGACTTATTTCCGACACTTCTAACAATTATCGTTATGTTTCAACCAATTTACACAAATCATTGACAAATTGCATACTTAAACCTTCCTCACGAAATACTCTGTATATTGGTGAAAACCGCAGGAAAATCCGTTCAGTAGTTTTCGAGTTTATCGCGAATAGACAGACAGACGGCGCGGGGGACTTTATAATATGTAGAGATAGAGATAATCGGTCAAAAATACATTTTTGTTGCATATGCATTTTTGAGTTTTTTTTTTAATAAGATAGGTAAGTGCCAAATTATATGAGTAGAAATTTAAGTTTTGTGGTATCATCATCATTACATAGTATAAAATGAAGTCGCTCAAAATGTATGTGCGCATAAATCTTTTAAACTACGCAACAGATTTTCATGCGGTTTTCACCAATAGATAGAGTGATTTAAGAGGAAGGTTTATGTGTATAATAAATGCTTATTATAGTAGAGAAAAGCCAAGAAATTCAAATATTCAATTTAGGCAAAGGGCAGCGCGCAGCGGGCAGCTGGCGAGCGGATGGTGTGGATTTTATAAAGGTTGGGTAAATGGCGTTGTGTTTCGTTAGCCACAGCAACGTGTGGCCGGGTCTGCTAGTTATTAATAAAATAAAAACAAAATTATATGTTTATTTCGAATTATAAAATTTGAAAGCGTATTTCATCATCTTTCAAAAACAGTTTTTAGTTTTCGGATGCGTTCACAAATATTAAAGTTATTTGGAATTTATTGGAAAGCGGAAATATTTTGACTTTTCGAAAAACAGGCCCGAGGCCTGAGAGGTTAATACTAATTTTCAATAATAACTAATGTATCATAGAGAATAATCATATATGTATGTATATAATAATTCGATGTAGTTGGTTTGACTGTATATTTATAAACGCAAATACAGTGAAAACTTTAAAACTACTAACCTACATAGAGTTCTAGTAAAATAATTCGTAATTTGTCGGTAATAAGCGTGAACAGAAGACATTGTTACAATACCTATCGACGATATTTATAAATAACCGACAATAGCAGACCTCGTGCGTTTAAAAATAATGGGCCCTTTTTCTGTCACACCGCAAGGCCGATTCAAAAACTTCATTAGCGACGAAATAAGTCGAAACATGCTTTATCTAAACAGAATATTGGATATGGCGGTATGAGGCGAAAGACGGTAGGCATGAGACGCAGAGGGGGCGAGAGGGTGTACAAGCCAAACACTCACGTGGTCTCACCAACACATCGATAGCTAGTTCTTTTTTGAGCGCGGTGCGATAGCGAGAATTTTTTAAAATACCTACCGTCGAGATTTCTCACCGGTGCTATTACCTCTTAACGCCAACCGTATAGTCTTTCCTGGAATTTCTGAGCCGTTTCAGAAAAGAAACAGTAATGTCAGGGGTACATGTGGAAATAGGCAGTGTCACCAAGATTTTTAAATGTTTGTGAATGTATATTTTATCTCTCACTTTTCTAATTCAGCTTTTACATTCCAAATTTTTTTATAGAGCCCTTAGTAGTCTTCTTGATAATTAAGTTTTTAAATAAAAAAATTTTCTCGATATTTTCTTTTAGGCAATTTCGTTTTGCCGAGGACTTAAAATTTCCAACCGATTTTATAGTACCAATAGTATTTCGAATAGGCTGAACCTGACAAGAATGTCGTAGAGCCAAATTCAACTGCAGTGAGCTGCAATGAACGTATAAGGCTTCTGGATGTGACTCACGAATTACTGCCTGCACACCTTTAAAACTTCCTTTCATCGAAGAAGATCCATTATATATCCTTGTCCAATTAAATATTCGCAATCTACATCCAAAGATTTTATTAATTCAGATAAAATTGCACGAGTTAAATATTTTCCTGTTGTATTCTCAACTGTTACAAAAGTTAAAAAATCTTCACGCAAGATAAACACATTCAGCCTTACTAAAAAAAACCTTCCACGGCCGATAACCTGTGTTGTTGCAACAACATAAATAAAGCCCGTATACAATAAAACACGATCTGTTACTAATAAGCTTTCTTCCGCGGTCACGCTGTAAAAATGCATTTTACATCTAAATGCATTTAACATCTGACAACGTTGTGTATAGTTATAATTTACTTGGTAAAAATGGTTGTTTTAATTCTTCTCCGCAAGGGGCGTTATTGGCGCGCCTGCACATTTATCCTCAGCGGCCCGCGCTGAAAAAATAGTTTGGTTTGTCGAAAATTTTGTTTTTAAATATTGTGATTTTACTAAATGATTTCTATTATAGTGACCAATTCACTCTTCTTTCGTATAATTGATATATTTACCGTGTTTTTGTCATCAGTTTTTGTCAAGTTATTAGCGCGATTATCGTACTTTGAAAGTTGAACTGTCAGAAAATTGTTTTATTGGTTACATAAAAATTCAAATTTACATTTTGGGATCTTTACTTTCCAAAATTAAGATCTTTATACTCCAAAATTCGTTCAGAAATCATTAACAATACAGTCGTACAAATGAGATAAACTACCCTCTCGGGTAAGCAATATATACCTATTTCTTTCCACGAACATTTTTTAAAATTAAAAATGTTCTCAGATACACACCCGCTCGTTTATCAATTGAATAAATTTTTCACGGGGTTTTTTAGTAAGACTGATTATCTTTTAGCTCTGCATATCTCACACAGATGGACATCTGTTCTTGTCTTGCAGTGAAACATCAACAACAACAAGGACTGAAAAACATTTTGCAGAATTCAGTCTTTGCACCAATTTTTTTCTAGACAATTTCACCACAAATTGCAATAAATTAATTTTGTACAATCGGGCATTGGTATTGGTAGCGTTTAACATCATATTTTTAGTGTGCTTTATTAGATTACGGCCTTGCCCTAGCTGGTTGCATAATAATATGATCCCATTTGCACTTTAGGTGTTTTAAAAGGATAAGTATACGTCACATTTAAATACTTCCCTTTAAAAAGTGTTCAATTGGTAAATAGATTATGAGTGCATGTCTTTGCAAACTTTGACACCTCATATCTCAGAACAAGTGAAGTTAGAACTAGAACCCTATCCAGGTGACAATTATTATATTGGTGGAAAATAAATAAATGGAAACAATTAAATGGTGGGAATACTGCTAGTGATCACATTGCATAATAATCTGAAAAAATACAAAAGCCAAACCAAAATAATTTGCGGTGGGTATAGTACCTGCTTTAGATTTCTTGCTAATATACTTCTCTGATATTATCAATGGTGTATATTATACATACGCGATGTTATATTGCTAATCCTATTGTTGCCATACAAATACGATAATTTTAATCCCATCCGAGCTGTTCTCAGTATGTTCCACGTGAGGTTAGTATGTTGTGCCTTTAGACGTCGAACACGAAGTGCTAAATATGTTCGCCCCCTTCAAACGAAACCTTCCACGTTTTAGTTTAAAAGCCTTTTAAGATGTACGTTGCTTAAGTCGGCCCTCATGACGTCATAGCTCAAGGTACCCACCGTACCGCTAGTATGTACATGTTGTACATAATATGCTAGATTATTTAAATGTGAGGAAGCAAACCATGGTAAGTGTAAATAGGTACCTATTTTTTTTCATTAGCTCCACACAGGAGGATCTGAGTAACATAATTCCCCATATGGCCTGTGTCATCTTTGGGGATGCTGTTTGGGGGGTCTTTTTTATGAAAGGAAGGAGATGAATTTCTTGTAAGGAAAAAGGTATAAGGGGTGGGTAGGAAAGTATGAGGGGTCAGTGAGTTCAGGAGAGACGTCCACGCGAATCTATCCCTCCCACTGCGGTGCAAAGCGATGTTCGGAGAGCGTACAGCTGGAGAGGTCGAACGGTCTCTCAGCATTCGCCCAGGCACCCCTGTTAAGTCACCAAACGTAACTAACCACTTATGGCATAAGAAAGAATGAGATATTGGTTATCCAATAGATGGTTCCCTGGGCGGCGGTACCCACACCAGCCTCCCAAATTGAATCTACGTATGAAACAAAGTATTTTGTAAACAAAACCATTACGAATTCAGTGTCATGTTCAACTTTTCTACAAAACAGAAAAAATCTGATATTGACGTAATACATTCGAACGGGTCTTTATTTACACAGCCTTTTATGTCCGGAATTTCTAGGTCAACGCACCTATTTTCTGCTTGCAAATGAAAGTTCTACCATTTGTTTTGATCGCGTCTAAAACAAGATATAATACAATGTTTTTTATGCATATTTTTGTCAGTTATTATTCAAGAAAAAGGTAGGATCTTAGGCGAATGTGTGTTGTAACTAATGTTATAATGTGCATTCGAAGACTACCGATGTATGTAATTCCACAGCAAAATTTTATTTATCATGATATTTTCTGACAAAAGTTGTTAAATAAAAAAATTTTTTTTTTTGTATAAATCACAATTTATATTATTATCAACATATTTCACAACCTAAAGTTGAAGAAATTTTTGGTTTTGAAATTGTTGACTTTTTTTTAATTAAAAAGAAGGGTTCGAACAATGTTTTATTATTTTCATTTAATTTAAAATGATGCCACAACGTGAATTTGCGTTATTGAATAAAGTACTTGTTAGTTTGAGCTCGCATATTTATACATTAATCGATTGCCCCGAATGTTATACAAGTCACACGTACCACGCATTAATTCTGAATTCACACATTTCATTGTATAAATTATACTTAGCAAATACGTATGTTCATTCCTCGACGGATACCAAGAATTTAATCTAGGTTAAAAATTAATTTAGCAATATAATCGTTATTATATGGTTATTTCCTTTTGGGGTATTATGCCGTGTTGCGCTACCTCCTCCTTTAGCCAACGTTTCGGACAGCGTTACAGTGTCCATCATCAGGGCAGATGTGTAAATGTTAGAGATGAAATGTGTGCTTAAGTACTTCGAAGCAATACCGTGTTGCCAGCACCAATCCACTGCGGGCTGGCATTACAGTATACTTCAAGATGGTTTTTTGTATTTAGCTTTGGTGTGGCCGTCAATTACCGGATACCAAGAACTATTGAGCTTAGCTCCGTCGTCTCTATTAATGTTAATAGGATTTTTATGAATTTCAATTGCCTCTGTAATTAAGCGTGCTCTATAGGTTTTGGGTCTTCCCAGGACTTCAGGAACAAATCCGAAGTAATGGCCGGTTTCAATTAAATGCTCGGCGATTGCCGATTTGTCAGGGTGGCCAAGTTTACATGCTCGAAAGTGTTCCGATATCCTTTTGGAGATCGTCCGCTCTGTCTGGCCAACATAGACTTTATCACATCCGGAACAGCTGAGTTTATATACTCCATCTGTTTTCAGAGGAAACTTGGTCTTTGCAGACCTCAGTAGGTCTTGTATTTTGGTCGTGGTTCCGAAGACAGTCTTGATGCTTTCTTTCCTCAACAGTCTGGCAATTCTGTCTGTCACATTGTGAACATAAGGTAGGAAAGCACAGCTTTTAGACTCTTGCTCAATTCTGTCTTCGTTTGGTGTAGATTTGGCTCTTATTATTTGCCTTGTCTGCCTTGCCGGGTAACCGTTACGCTGCAGTGCATCGGTGAGCTTAGTAAGTTCCGCTCCGATTTTAGTTTCTTCACATATTCTGGTCGCTCGGGTTGCCAGCGTATGGATAAGTCCTCTCTTCTGCGCTGGGTGGTGATGCGAATCAGCATGTAGATACCGATTCGTATGAGTTGGTTTCCTATACACTGTGTGTCCTAGGCTACCATCTTCTTTTCGCATCACTTCCACATCTAGAAAAGGCAGGATTTTGTGGTTATTTTCCAACTCCATTGTGAACTTAATTTTACTGTGAAGTGAGTTAAGATGGTCTAGGAATTCGTTCAGTTTCTCTATTCCATGAGGCCAAATGGCGAAAACATCATCGACATAACGCCACCATACCTTTGGAACAGCCGAAGCTGTGTCAAGTGCCACTTCTTCAAACTTCTCCATAAAGAAGTTAGCTAGAACTGGCGACAACGGACTGCCCATCGCAACTCCTTCCACTTGCTCAAAAAGCTCACCCTGAAATGCAAAATATCCTGTTTTGAGACAGTGTTCAAAAAGTTTGCAAATGTCTTCCTCATATATCTCCCTGAGCATTGTCATGGAGTCTTCTAGAGGCACATTCGTAAAAAGAGAAACTACATCAAAACTGACAAGAATATCCCTTTCATCAGTCTTAACCTTCTTAAGTTTACTGATCAGATCTGTGGAATCCTTAATCCACGATTCAGTTTTTCCAGTTTGCATCTGCAGTAGTCTAGATAGGTATTGGGACAGTTTGTAAGTTCTATGGGGAGGAAGTTCACAGAATGGTACGACGATTGGAGAATCTGAGAAAGCGAAGGAACCTCTTACTGGGCAGCCTGGCTTTCCTCAAGAGATGTAAGGAGGAATCGATTGTACCAGTACACATTCGCATAAAAAGACATATCACATCCCGGAAAGCCGATAGGGTATTCCAAAGAGCAGAAGCAGCGCTACTAAGGGAAAGAATCCACAATGTGCGCAGCGAACTGGATGGAATATCTCGGGACCTTTTCTATTTACATCTGCACCTGAGTGCAATCCTGATCGATGACGATTGGAAGAAAGTTGACAACATGACTTACCAACAAGCACAGAGATGTAAGCAGTCAACAGATGCGATACAGAAACAAAAATTCGAGAAGCTCAACCAAGATAAAAAAGGTGATCGAAAACAGCTTGATCAAAATAAAGTTGTTATTAACATTTCGTCCCTTGCGTTGAGCCCACAGGCGACTTCTGTGCTTGCCAAGGGGATGAACTATGCAGTTGCCCCCAAAAAGATACCTGTGGAATCTATGGTATGTGGTGTAGAGACAGCACTGCATTCAATGATGAAAGTCCATAAAATGTCAGAGACCCAAGCAGAAGATATACGTCAAGAGACGTGCCATATTTTGAAAAGGGCCAAAATACCCCGCCCAAACATCACAAAAGGAGAGTTTGTGGCCTTAAAAGAATTGCGCGCCAATGAGGAAATCTTAGTTCTGCCTGCCGACAAAGGTAATGCCACTGTGGTGATTAATACGGCAGACTACATCAAAAAGATGGAAGACCTCCTGTGCGATGCCGGCACTTACAAGAAGATTAAAAACAACCCCACCAATAAGATTGACTTGAAGACAAGAGAGCTAGTTAAAGCTTCCAGTATTAGGAAAGAGGATCGATCTGGGCTTTTCGTAAAAGCCTCCAGAACTCCTGCCCTATACGGTCTTCCAAAAATTCACAAAAAGGATATACCAATGAGACCGATTGTCAGTGCTATTGGTGCACCTACTTACAAACTGTCCCAATACCTATCTAGACTACTGCAGATGCAAACTGGAAAAACTGAATCGTGGATTAAGGATTCCACAGATCTGATCAGTAAACTTAAGAAGGTTAAGACTGATGAAAGGGATATTCTTGTCAGTTTTGATGTAGTTTCTCTTTTTACGAATGTGCCTCTAGAAGACTCCATGACAATGCTCAGGGAGATATATGAGGAAGACATTTGCAAACTTTTTGAACACTGTCTCAAAACAGGATATTTTGCATTTCAGGGTGAGCTTTTTGAGCAAGTGGAAGGAGTTGCGATGGGCAGTCCGTTGTCGCCAGTTCTAGCTAACTTCTTTATGGAGAAGTTTGAAGAAGTGGCACTTGACACAGCTTCGGCTGTTCCAAAGGTATGGTGGCGTTATGTCGATGATGTTTTCGCCATTTGGCCTCATGGAATAGAGAAACTGAACGAATTCCTAGACCATCTTAACTCACTTCACAGTAAAATTAAGTTCACAATGGAGTTGGAAAATAACCACAAAATCCTGCCTTTTCTAGATGTGGAAGTGATGCGAAAAGAAGATGGTAGCCTAGGACACACAGTGTATAGGAAACCAACTCATACGAATCGGTATCTACATGCTGATTCGCATCACCACCCAGCGCAGAAGAGAGGACTTATCCATACGCTGGCAACCCGAGCGACCAGAATATGTGAAGAAACTAAAATCGGAGCGGAACTTACTAAGCTCACCGATGCACTGCAGCGTAACGGTTACCCGGCAAGGCAGACAAGGCAAATAATAAGAGCCAAATCTACACCAAACGAAGACAGAATTGAGCAAGAGTCTAAAGGCTGTGCTTTCCTACCTTATGTTCACAATGTGACAGACAGAATTGCCAGACTGTTGAGGAAAGAAAGCATCAAGACTGTCTTCGGAACCACGACCAAAATACAAGACCTACTGAGGTCTGCAAAGACCAAGTTTCCTCTGAAAACAGATGGAGTATATAAACTCAGCTGTTCCGGATGTGATAAAGTCTATGTTGGCCAGACAGAGCGGACGATCTCCAAAAGGATATCGGAACACTTTCGAGCATGTAAACTTGGCCACCCTGACAAATCGGCAATCGCCGAGCATTTAATTGAAACCGGCCATTACTTCGGATTTGTTCCTGAAGTCCTGGGAAGACCCAAAACCTATAGAGCACGCTTAATTACAGAGGCAATTGAAATTCATAAAAATCCTATTAACATTAATAGAGACGACGGAGCTAAGCTCAATAGTTCTTGGTATCCGGTAATTGACGGCTACACCAAAGCTAAATGCAAAAAACCATCTTGAAGTATACTGTAATGCCAGCCCGCAGTGGATTGGTGCTGGCAACACGGTATTGCTTCGAAGTACTTAAGCACACATTTCATCTCTAACATTTACACATCTGCCCTGATGATGGACACTGTAACGCTGTCCGAAACGTTGGCTAAAGGAGGAGGTAGCGCAACACGGCATAATACCCCAAAAGGAAATAACCATAAAATTTTTGGCCGTGAAAACCTAAAATCATATCATATAATCGTTATGTTCATTTCAAACAAAAACTTCGCTCTGTTACCATCCCTACTTACTTGTTTACACAAGCACAGCACGTCGTACTGGAAATTTAACAGGATTGTGTTTTCGTAAAGCAAACATTACCCAAGCTGAGGGTAATCCGTGAGATCAATTGGGTTTCAGGGGACTTGATTTACGATTACACCTTTATTCCTAATGTAAATATGGGTGGAATACAAATACTAAACTTTGTATTTTCCCAATTTTCTTTGTATGCGAAGTGTATTAATAGTCGTCAAAAATACACAAAACTTTACTATCCGCGTACACAAAGAAGCCTAACCTAACGTGAAGAAGTCAAGCCTAGAAAATCTTTAAAACCTGTAAAGGGTGTTGCATCCAAAACGGCTTACGAATTACAGCTTCTGATGCACTTGTAATGAACGGACAAATAATTTGGACGAAATGAAACGAAATGGTGTTTTCTGGAATTAGGTGATACTATGTGTAGGAAAGAACAAGGTATTTATTTATTTATTAATTTTCAACGCCCTGATGGGCTTTTTTATTGAAGGAAAACGGGATGACCATTACCCCTGAATCTCTGCGAAGAAGCACATAGTACGGCCTCCGTGGTTGAGGGGTAAGCCTCTTTACTCGCAATCCGATGGCTCGCGGGATGGAATCCCGGCGTGCTCAAATACATTTTATTTGATTAATTTGTGATATTTCACAATTAATTCATTTAGAATAATATGTAGTATATTGACGGCTCGTCCCGGTGGAAGATTCTCTCAGTATCGCCCTGGTGTAAGATCACCATTCAGAACGTTGCTTGAAATGGCTTTAGCCGTGTTTGGTGACCAAATATGAATAGCCGGGTACTTCCCAGTAACGATCCGCAAGTTTTCAGTGACCTAGAGTGCTAAGATTGAAAAATATGACGTTATTGATGTTTTTGTAGCTGATAATGTATTTTTCTTTTCAAAATTTCAACTTTTTGTATGAAGATCTTTCAGTATGTGGATGCGGCGCATCCCCAAATAGAAAGAATCCTGAAAATCTTTATACAAAATATTGAAATTTATAAACAAAATTCATTTTCAGCTACAACTGCAATATCGTCATTTTTTCAATCTTGGCACTCTAGCTCACTGAAAACTCACGGACCGCCACCGGTACTTCCCCACCTCCTTCCCCTCCGCACATCCCTTCCTCACAATCTAACCCCAATTGGGGATGTCATAGTCTCACTGGCTCCAGACGGGAGCAGCAGGTCAGGTATTCACACAATCACAATGTAGTGTGTTTTACCGTGATACCTCGAGGTAATTATCGCCTTTACATTATGTACATTCAAGATAGTATAATTCCTTCTTTGGGGTCGTACATTAATCTCGTGAGGCTCCAAAGGGGGGGGGGGGGTCGGAGATAATCACGAAATATCACGAGGGGGGGGGGGTACAATGAGATTTCACGTGTATTTATTTTTCGTGATATTATTCTGAAAATTTCAAAATACTTTGTACTTAAAAAAATACAGGTGATTTTGGGGGGGGGGGGTTAGTCTAAAACCTCACCACATATCACCAGGGGGGGGGGGTTAAAAAGTTGTTATAAACATCACGTGATTAATGGACGTCCCCTTTTTACTTCGAGATTATGTACACGAAAACCACCAACAACTTGCTTCCAAGATAGTCCCAATCCTTCTGTTTACAAAACAATCGCCCTCGAATTTGTACTATTTTCCAAATTTTTCCAAAGTTTTCCAGGTGATGGTTAGGGAAAGGTAGGAATTAGATAAATGATACCCTGGTAGGAACTAACCATTATTCTCATTTCAAAACAAACAACGGCGAACGTTTATTGTATATTTTTCACTGATGCCGTAGATTTGCTAATATTATTTCTTAAAGAGATGTGTTTTCTGTATAATTTCACATAAAGTTAAGGGCATGCGTTATGCTTGGTAACTTTACATATTTTATGAATCAATACTATTAAGATATGCTCTGCAATTATTAAGATATAGTTATCACAACCGTGTGTATTTATTTATTTCATGTAAAAGCCCATCACGGCCTAAATAGATGAATAAATACATCGCTCCAGTAATAACCATGGTTAAATGACTCATGTGTAGAGGAGAGTCTGAAAACTGTTAAATAACATCACTTAAAATTACTTATAATCTATCACTTAGTAGATATGTATTCGTATGTTGAAATATTACCGAATAAATGCCACGCACAATTGAAGTATTTGGTTTCTTAGAACGGGCAATCTATAAATATGCTTAATTTTATTAGTTACTATAACATAATATGTTTTTTCTATTATGTTATTTACTCCATAAAAGTATCCACGTAATGTAATAAATTAAATTACACAAGGAGTACCATTACTAACTTTGTTTTAAACATCTTAAATAGTATGCTTATTAGTTGACTTGAACCTATTTCTTAATAGTGGCACGTTATGTACACACATATTATCAGTAAAACATTTTCGCGAGTGTCCATATTCTCTTAAGCTTTTCTACGTTACATCGGTTTGAGGTTTGATTCCAAAGAGAAATTGGCTCTCACGAATATCACAAGACATATTTTCCTGCTGCCAGCTTCTGTTGTAAATCACGATTAGGTACTTTGATGTTCTTGAACCTTTTTTATTCCACCTTTCTGTGCTGTGCTTGTCCTGGACAAGTGTTATAATATTTCTATTATTTTTTAAACTAATATTTATTATGGAAATCCATTGTAATTATATTGTTAGGTATTATGACTTTTATAACATTTGTTTTATATTTTTCATGTCGGTATCGTTTTAGAAATGCTTAACTTTTTTTGTGTTTTTAATATAACTCACTTTAGAAAGGGGTGAAAAAGGTGGTCACTTTTGAAGGCGAAACAGCTGTTTCACTTGTTTTACAAATATTTCTAGCTTTCATACTTCAAGAGTGTGGTAGGCCATCATTTCAAATCATGGAGAGAAGGAAGATGAATCTATATGTTAATTAGAGATGAGATGTTGAACGGAGGTGAGGAAATTTTAGATACGGCTTGATAGAAGAGAGGGACAACCAAAAACTGATTATGGTGATTTAAAGTTTCTACTCGTAGACCTCAGAAAGTACAGTCTGGGGAGTCATGCAAGTGCATTTCAAAAAGGTGTGAAGGAAAGGAATCCAATTGACGGATCCAATTCTCATTCGAAGAATTGAGTCAATTTATTTTTTAGGAAAATTTGGAATTGTTGAAATCACGGTTTTTATGGGATAATCATCTATATTGAAGCATAGCAGGATCCCTTGGATTGACTAACAATCTGCCAATACTCTGCCTAAACATTGCGGATGTATCTATCAAACAGAAAAAATGTCAGATATGGTTTATGAGGTTGGATTTTCCTTGTTTTGCCAAGAAATTCAAATAACGATACCCACGATGCCAACATGCCCAGGAATCCAAATCAAAGTTATAGTTTTACATATAACTAGAATACTTAACTAGACAGGATGTATCAGAAAGTTAGCACGTATCCGAAAGATTTTAACCAGTGATTTTAACCAGTGACCAGTGAGTGAATGGAGGCTATCAGCACTCGAATAAGGCATACAAAGTGATCTTCGGGATAAAGAATAGGCCTGGATTTCAGTTTTTGGAGGAAACTGAGAGAGTCAGAGAGAACAACGGAGTGTTTTTGATTATAAGAGTATATTTGAGAGATTCAATTATTGCAATGCACTCCGCTGAAAGCATTGAAAATTGATTTGAAATTGATTGAAATATTCTCCCCTTAGAATTATGGGGAAGATAACTAAATAAATAAATGTGGTAACTAAATAAAGCGATGACTTTGACATCTGAATATGTCAGTTGCGGGACGGAACTGGACTGCTCTCAAATAAATACCAAAATGGATAGAAGTAATATATTGTGTTTTAAAGCGCAACGGATGAGTTATGTTTTAAGACACCATTTCAACCCACGCACTGTTCCCCAAGGAGAAAGCAGCCTCGACTCGCACTTTTTTACTACCAGACGTGATCCATTCCACACGGAATTACCGACACCTTTAAATTTAACAAAAAAAATAATATGTCAGAGATAAGTTCCAAAGAAGGCTTCTTCATGGTTCGGTTGTAGAACGAATAAGTTTTGTTTTATTTCTTTAATACTAATAAAAGGTTTTTTTCTCGTTTCAGGTAGGCAATGGCTAACATTCTTGAAGTCTTCAACAATTATGCTCTGTGGCAACAAGGTTTGATAATTTTATTAAATTTATTTGGATTTTGAGTGCATACTCGTAACTCTGCTGACAACAAAATTTATTATAAAATATTCCGTTCGGTATTATCTCTTATCTACATATTTGCAATCTGATTTATATACGCGAATCTGAAAACTAGGTTCTTACATTACGAATTCAGCTTATTTAGCAGTTTTATCTAGATTGTTTTCAGATTACATTTGAATTTGCTTTACGAATATTTGTAGTACCCAGGGTGTATTAGCACATACCCGAAAGATTTATCGAGAGATTTCCGAGCACATTTATTGTCCGATGACATTTTTTTTCAATTAAAAACATTTCCATTACACACCCTACATATACTACAGGCATTTCTTCTATTTCTCCGTCTCTTTCCAAAAGCATCAAATAGACAAGAAAAAATAATGATTTTAAATGTAACCGCACAGCAAAATCTACATTCTTCACTTCAAATATGCTTAGGAGTCACTGGTTAAAATCTTTCGGATACGTGCTAACTTTCTGATACATCCTCTCTAGTTAAGTATTCTAGTTATATGTTACTCGTATGTCCGGTTCCCGTGACCGTATCTCTCAGTGAAGGTATTTCCCGCTAGTATCATAAAATCTGCCCCATATATATTATGAATGAATAGAGTCTGTCTGGAAGCTGCTGTCTGAATGCTCTGGAGACCTCGTGACCTCCATTTCCTGTTTCTCTAAGCTTTGGCTAAATGAAGACGTTATAAATCCATATACCCGTGGGGCCGGATTTTGATAGGGCACATAAAGCTAGTTCGTAGTACGTAATCAATATTACAGGTAAAATATTGTACCGCTTTTAGCTTTTCGGAGTGAAGTTAACTTCCATTCTATGTGTATAGGAGATTAATGCAAAACAGAAGACAAACGCTAAAGGCTCATTCGAATATGTCTCAACGTGTGTACAGGACTCTCGATGCTTTTTTGTTCGATATCGAGCTGTCGCACAACATAACGAAAGTAGGTGTGATTTCCAATTAAAAAAAAAAAGATACAGCGGTAGTTCATGTTTACGTGAGCGTGTGGACGCTACGACGAGCTTGGTTCCAAGTCAACACGTTCGATCGAGTCAAACCGCCGAGCATGAAAGTACGGGTGTACTTAGCGGTAGATTATAATTATTTTTGCACATTTGAAATGTGCCCGCCATCCAAGATGTTTTAGAAGGGTGGGTTACCTAGTTTCAGCAGATGTAAAATCACTTATGCAATAATTGTGAACCATAGAATTACGAGTATAACGTAACAATTTCGTGATGAATATGTGGCCTGTTACTCCGGTTCAAAGAACTCTAGAACTTTGCTTTGAATTGTGTCATAATTGAAATTGTTTGTTAAAAGCTTTAAAGTACCGACCTGTAATGTAATATTTTTAACCGAAAATTATTTTATTTGTCATTTTCAAAATTGGATCTGATTTGTCGTGACTATCCGTAATTTTTCACGTGTCTGTGCTGATTATTTATTAAAATTGTTTCTTATTTTCAGAATTAAATATAAATCATGAAAAAAACAAGTATGTCCGAGTACAATATTATATCCGAGGGTCCTTGTTAAATAACCGCCTCTGCCTTTAATAATTCTAGATCCAGCTTTGTTCATCAACATTAGCTATAACAGTCTACGCGGAAGTTTAATGTGCAAACTACTTTCCACCCATCCTTTTACTTTTTATTGCATGAGGTCGGGGTTAAAGGTTTATGGTTTAAGGTCACCCTTAAAGCTGTGTTAATGTAGTCGCAAGTACCGAGGTACCCGCAATGTGGTAGCATTACCTGCTGAGGAAAGTGAACATTTTAAATGGCTTTTCCGGGAGCCCCACTATCCCAGCGAAACATCCGCAAATGCATCAAATTTATAGAAGTGGGGTTTGAGTTTAGCACATCTATTTTGTTATCAGAGTTTCCTGTGATTTATAGCGAAGGGAAATAATTAAAAGTCTCTGGAATTCTCTTCCCGGGTAAAACTTATTTATTACTAGCTAAAGTTCCCGGGCTTTATGCATTTTTTTCCGAAATCAGATGGAAACGGTAATTTCACTCATATTTTAAACGCCAAGTGTGCAAAATTTCATCGAGAAGTATCAACATTTTGCTGAATGCCGGATATGGGCTACTTTATTTATTTATTTTTAAAATTATTTTTTAAAAGTCGTTAAGAATAAAATTTGTATGGTTTTGGAGGCAACTTTGCCATTTTTTGTGAGTTAATTTTAATTGTTAAAAAATAATTTTGCCCTTAATACTGTGTAAATATATTGAAATATAAAATAAAAAGGGAAACTTCCTAAAAGACGTTTTTGGCTAGAAATTTTTATTTATTTACTACAAATTTTGCTTCAATGAAAATCAGTCGTTTGTGATTATAATTTATCATTTATCAAAAAAAAAATCTTACAATTTTTTTTTTTTTACATTTCATCATATTTTTACAGTTATAGAGATTTTTTTTTTGAATATTAATGTCATTCTCACAAATAATTTCCAAAGTTGCCTCTAAAATCATAAAACATTGAATTCTTTAATGGCTTGTATTTTATAATTTAAAATAAATACAAATATGCCTTTTGATCGAAAAAGTACCTTTTTTTGGTTAGTAGCAAAAGGCAAATAATTTCATTTATTCAATTGGTGTCTCCGGTTAAAAATTGCAACTCTTCTTAGCTGGCCTGTTTAAATTACTACTAAATCAAACACTTCAATCATTTTCCTTACGTTATTTTTACAGCATATGTAGATAACAATGTTGATTATTATTTATTATGCTCTTATAACTACATAATACATGAATTACCCTAATATTAAGTTATTTTGCAATGCGTTCGTTGATGGTATAAATCTCGTTTCCGGCATCTCTATTTGATTGATTTTTAAAAGTTACGAAATTCCACGCAGAGTTTAGCAAGCTCTTCATTCTCCGCTGCTATCAGGAAATCTTAAAAAAAATTATTACACAAATTAATTAATTACTTAACCAATTATTGTTTCTTCACGTGCAAGTCTTGGTAACCTGCTATTACTCTGCCCTGGTTACGTTATACCATTAATTGTATAGAGTTATAAAATACCTAACTCTGTATCTTAAAATTAAAATAAGTTATTACTTACTTCAATAGAATGATTGTTAAACTTACTCGCCTGCTAGTGAAAGTTATTATACACAAGTTACATAACTGAGTTATATATTATATTTACGTGGATGTGATACCGAAAAACAATGTTAACCATTTCGCTTAACCTCTCCTTTAATGTGATACTGCACAAGATTCCCAACTTCCCGCAGCCAATGAAACTGAACTTTTCAGGTCTTGTCACTAATTCTGTAAACGAGGTTACTTTGATTCCTTGCGCTAAAAACCGATAACATTTCACAAATTTACCGCCGCCCCGGGGATCCTTTATTGGATAACCAACACCCCTGGGCTGGATCACCCCAAGTGTTTCTCACCGTCTTGCACGGCAATGGAAAGGATAGATTCATACGTTCGTCACTCCTCAGCGCACTGATCCCCAGATTCCTACCCACTCTTTAAACCTTTTCCTTCCCTTCTTCTGTTCCCTAAAAAGACCCTTAACACAGCATCCCCAAAGATATCTGTAGATTTAACGGGAAAAAATCACGCCAAGTCGTTATCCCACGAAATGTGGAGCTACGGAGGCCCTGCACCTATTGTTAGGTCGTTTACCCCGGAGTAAAAAAAGAAAAAATGCTGTATTTTATTGTAGATATCTTTGAAATGTTTGTAGCTTGGTGTGATGAAAATTAATCACTTTCAGGGGGGTCTGAAATGTAAAATATTCATTACACCTGAAGTTGTGTGGAAAATATGCCGAGAATGTTTGGAGGTGTGCATACCTCGCAGTTCTCAGTTCTATTTCCTGTGAATTTAGTGGGTAACACTAGTTTAGTGTGGTAATCTAGTTTTCAGTGTTTTTCTCCGGCCCTCTCGGTGGTCGTGGTGGTTTGCGGAACGTTGAACTAACGAAGCTCCAGCCCGTCCAGTAACCCGCAGCCCGCAGCCCGACCTGCAATATTACTTTTTGTCCCGCTGTTGTGTGGGTTTTCTCAATTTCGCCACTGCACTTGCTGATAATTAATTATTTTTAGCGCTCGGTGGAATTTTGAAAAACTAACTTGTGTTTTGTAATCGAAAATGTATCGAATTTCCGGCATTTTTATGTGTTTTTTCGTAGCTTTTTTATCTCCACTTCTGGTCAGGTCATTGAAATCGAGTTTCGCTATTGTCCGATCTTTATGGAGTTTTTCTAATTAGACAGTACCTTCCCGTTGTATTCAATATCACTATCTGAAGTGTGCAAAATTTCATCAGTCTCCGAAGAAATTTGGAGATTTGTACAAAAATCTAGCGAAAGCCGCCCGCCCGGTGACATTCAAAAACATTCTTCGTCATGGCGTGCGATGGAGTAATATTTTATCTTGGAAACAAATCGCAACAATTATTTGTAAATCACTAAGTATATATAGTTCAAATCTTCTGTATATGAAACAATTTGGGATGCTGGTAGGGGTACCGTCGCCCTGAAAACCATTTATTGGATAACCAACACTCCTGCCCTAGGTCACCACAAGACTGCTACGCATGGTGACTTTACGGGGTGCCCGGTTCATGGGGTGAGGTTTGTCTTGGCAGGCCGGATCGGGGGTGACTGAGGGAAACCTTTTTACCTTACTAGCCGGACTCTCTCGACCCATTGCCTTGCACCGCAGTGGGAGGAATGGATTCATACGAGTCCTAGATTCCTACCCACTCATACCTTTTTCCTTCCCAGAACTTCCTCTCTTTCATTTCCCTAAAAAGACCCTCCACATCCTCAAAGGTGACATGACCCCGAGTGAAATTGTTTTCTTCAAGGCCTCCTGTGTAGAGCTAATGCAAAAAAAACTAACATATCTTAAATAAATATATTTTTTAAAGATTATGAAACTCTCTCACTCGTAAAAATAACACTTATTAATTTACCATTTATTTGCTAACGCTTTTATCTCAGTTTAGGCAAGTGGAACGCTTTTGTTTTTGACATCAATCTTTTTTAGAGTTGCTAATGAATTCTCCGAAGACGATCATTATAATTAATTGTAATTACCGCTAACTCAAATCATTTTGTGACTTGGCCACTCCTTATTTGCACCACACGCAATCAGGCGGCGTTCTGCAGAATGAATCCAACAAATTTCACGATTTCTATTATTAATTTTACCTAAAGCATTCAGTATCCTAATCCTTGATTGACGCTATTTTTATGGGTCATTTCGATTTGCAAAATGAAACCTGCTTGGAAAATTCACAACTGCTTGTATAATAATATTTGGATGATTTGTATGGCGTCGTTTCTTACTACTAACTATAGATTGTAATCTCATATAAGAACTTATGTTGCATCCACTAACCCATTGGTCAATGTATCACCGATGAGAGTGATGCAGGGTAAAACATACATGTATGGAGTATTAGTTCAATTGTTAGTTACAAATGTGGGTCATAAATAATGTTTTATTAAAACATATAACATGGCATCAAGATGATTCTCATACTTGTATTTTGGTTTTGTGTTGACTAGCTTCGTTTTACAGAACGATGATTAATTTAACAACTTACCTTTGAAATTGCTCTTGATCTGCGCATTGAATACTTTTTACATGTTTCTAAAGTTCAAAGCTTTATTTTTCATAAATTGATTTATCTGTGGCGATGCCACTATTTTTGACAGGTATGCGTAGGTTTATCTTTTCGCAAAAGCGAGAGAAAGTTTGGAGTTGCTGATATTTCTAACAGTTATTTGACAGTATAATTGCAAAGTCCGCATTTAATTGAATGCTTTATTGATTTTCTTTTCATTACCCTTAGCTTTAAATCAATATTTTAAAATCGCACGCCTTAATGCGTGTTGAACTGTAATCGCTTGCGCGCGCGATTTTGGCACCCTACTCCACTAACACACTTTCACCCCAAACAAAACACCCACCCCTGTTCTAAGTTTGTCAAATCGCGTGCTGAACTTCTGCCATTTCTATTTCTACTCTGATCCTCGCCCTGCAAACACTTCTGAAACCCGCACACTTTCTTGTTTAAGTTACTGTTTTCTTCAATCTTTTATTGATTCTTCCTGGATATATCCGAAAGCCTTTCAGTGCATTCGTCCAATATCTTCAATAAGTGCCTACACACTGTCAGCCAAGTTAGCCGCCGATCGTGTTCAAACATCATGTCCTACATACTTGAAGTGTTTTTATTTATTCAAGATCTTATCACAACTCAAAGCGGTCAAATTTAAAAATTTGTTTAAAAATTAATAAAAACAAACATAATCCAAAAGCGTAAAACCTTCGGCCCATTTGATAAATTCTATAATTCTATAAATTTAATTAAACATTATAATAAGTTAATTTAATGAGATTACTTTACAATTCTACAGATTTAAAGTGAAAAATTTCCAAACTCCATTGTAGACTTGCATGATATGTGATACTATTTTGTTGAGAATCGAAACGTTGCGTGTTGTTCGAAACGGCTTCAGCTGTACCTTGTGGCCTCCGTCTTCACCATCTCTTTACCCATCCCCGTTTCCTTAAGTCTTACAAAATGGAGATATATACCAACTAACCCCGTGTAGTTGGCACGATGAAATTCATTCGAAACTTGTTTAGCAGTTTCGAATCATAATAGAATAGTAAGTTTCGAATCATACAATCATGCAATCTGCCTAGAAGCGTTGCTAGTACCTAGGTAGGCATTTATAAGGTGGGTATTGGGTATATCCGGAATCCGGACGCGCTTCACTGCATTCGTCTCCACTGTGTCCACTCGGCGCGGCGCAGCTTCCGTGTTGTTTTTCTCTAACTCATAGAGACTTGAGACATGACGTCCGGTATCCCGGACCCACGTGGGCCGCGGCCGGCGTCTACTTCCCCAGCACGAGACCGGACATTATCGATTCGCGATGCTTTCTCCGCTTGACAAAAGACCTTATGAGCCGCGTCAAACGATTATCTACGGCGATTTGCCAACCGATTGAAATATCTTTTATTTAATCATTATTAGGTATTATTGATAAACGAGTACGCTGGCTAATTCAATTTATCACTTAACGAGTTGCCTTGTCGATAGATTCTTCTGTAATTGACTTTTCATTAAATAGGTTTGTATTGTTGCGTTATTGTCACCGATTAGCGATATCATAATTGTTTCTTATATTTATTGATCGATTTTTTTTCTAGAATCATAAATTCTTGCTTTAACGATTTATTACCTAGAATTAGTTGAAGCAATAATTTTATAAAGTTCTGCAAGTAGAACACAACAAGCTTAACTCTGATCAAGCATATTTTCATAAACATAAGTATATAAATGCTCTGAACCGCAGGATTTCCTACTTTTGAATAGTATTTTTCCAGTTTTTTTGTAATTCTATAATTGAGTGGGTTTATAGGAATAAATTTTGTTAGGAAAGCATTTTTATGAATTTGTGCTAGATTCTACAAGTAAAATTTATTATTAATCATTGAATACAATGTTAGCAACTCTCAAGTGAAAATTTGAAACAGAAAACTCAGAAAAAGGTATGGCAGCAACTAGAAAGATTATATCTTATTTTCTATGATTAAATGTTACAATGCGAGGTTTTGCTCATTAAAGTTATTTAAAAAATGTGTACGTATACATGCAGGGAGTTAAGGGTCGTAGATACTTGACTTACTTTATCCAGTGATTCCTTTCATTATTTGGAGTGAAAAATATAATTCAAATATTGGTCTCTGGTGTGAGATTTTCTTTCTTCAAAACCCAACAAAAAAAAACTTTCACATATCATCACGGTCAAATAATCGCACAACCCATCACCCGACCCTAACTGTCCAATACCTACTGATTTTGTATGTTTTAAAATTAAAAAAAAAAAAACATCAAAAATGTCTCCGGAGACCAAAATTTCATTTACATTTTTTATTACTAATTATGTCAGGAATCATTAGTTAAATTGAGTCAAGTACGTCCCTTAACAACACCCTGTATATTATGCTTTTACCGATTATTTTTGCATATTCAGAGAGAGGCGATCGAAGCAGCGAAATAAATTTAAAAATCATTTTTTAACCTAGTTTCGAAGTAATTCCAGAATATGCATCGCCTTTACTTAATTTTCTTTAAGCTAAATTTCTTTATTCAGGGGTGCGGGTGAATTGTTTATCTCCAGATAAATCACATCCTCTCTCTTGCTAGAGAACACCCACTTTATTAGATTTTCAAAGAGCCTTTTTTGTCGAATCGCAGAAGGAAGTTACTCTTTTTTTTTTTTTTTATATTATAATATTTAATCGAGGCTTCTGACTCGCATACTGCTGTCATTTTTTGCCTCATCTGTTTTTATTTATTTTAAGTTTTCATTTTTTAATTTTTTTTTTTTTAATATATCCTATATATTAATGTTGCAATATTAATATATGTATGTATCTTTATAAAACAATGTATCATATATTTTCCATGTTGCACGATCTAATGAATTTCATGAGTCTTGAAATGGCATAGTAGTCGGTTGAAGCTATCAAATTATGAATTTCCGATGGGTTTGAGGTCATCAATATTGTTACTCTCTGTTGTTCAAATTTAATGCACTTTGTGAGAGTGTGTTCAATGTCTTCAAATTCTTCACATATAGAGCACATTGGAGAATCAGAGAGGCCTAACAGACACAATATTCTTCCCATTAGTGCATGTCCGGATCTTAATCTAAAAATGACTCTCATTTCTGATCTCTTCAGATTGATTTCAGTGAACCATGGTGTTTTAAAGGGTTCTTTTTGAAGCTTTCTATACCATACGCCCTTATTGGCAGATAAATTTTCAAAATGCTCATTCCACATATTATTACATAGTAAATGTATTTTTTGGGAGTAATCTTCGTTATCTGGCGTCCAGTCATACTCGTGACCTTTCACCCCTGCTTCGTCTGCCAACAAATCCGCCTCTTCATTTCCATGTATCCCTACGTGAGATGGAATCCATTGTAAACGTATGTCAATGTCTTTCTGATGTAACTTCATTAAGTGCTCTACAATATTATATGCTATTTTTCTGCAGGCAACTCCTTTCGAAACTCTCTTTATATGTTGAAGCGCACTTTTGGAATCACTTAATATAAGAATTTTATTCCAGTTGTTTCCATCTGCATACTTCACCGCTTCTTTGATTGCTATCAATTCTGCATTCATAATAGGGCAGTCTTTGTTCAATTTTATTTGACGAGTGAAGTTGTTTTGCATTGATATGAAGGCAGCTCCAACTTGTTCAACTTTTTTCGATCCATCGGTATATATCTGTTTAAAGCCTGAGTATTTGTTAATTATCATACCATTTACGACATTACTAATTTCACTCAATGAGAGTTGTCTTTTGGGGTAATTGAAATTGTCAATCTCAACTGAAATACATTCCAAATCGATTGCTCCTACCCAGGTTTCTAGAGAGTACATATCTAGACATTTATTTGAATTTGTTTTCCAATACATTGTTTCTGTACAAGTTTGAACCATCAAAGGTAATTTTTTATTATTCCAGTACTTGTTTTGGGTCAAGGATTTTAGTTTGAGGACCTCTGAAACCAGTGGATTATTTTCAGTTGATACAGCTCTAAGCCAAAATCTTGCTGCCAGTTTCCAAGCTCTTATGTGTAACGGGGGGGCGCTCATTTCACTTTGTAAAACATGCACAGGAGTTGAGTTCAAGAAGCCTCCACATATTCTTAAAGCTCGCGATTGGATTCTCTCTAACTTTTCAATGTTGCTTTTGGTAGAGTTATGGAAAAGTATACTACCATAGTCTAATCGACTTCTTATGAGAGATGTGTACAATCTTCTCATATGAAGTGGGTGAATTCCCCAACTTTTACCTGACAAGACTTTCAAAATATTCATCGGCTGATTCAATTTTAGACAGGTGTTACTTATATGTTTATTCCAAGCGAGTCTATAATCCAACCACACACCAAGAAACTTATGGTTGTCTACTCTTTCTATAAGTACATCATTTATTTTAATATTCAGAACATTTCGTCTCTTTCCTCTTGCGAATATACATATTTTCGTCTTATGTTCTGATATTTCAAGTCCTTTTATTTTAAGAGCATTCTGTAGTTCTAACAACGCTTTTTGTATAACATCTTCACATGTTTTTACTTTCGAACTTGAAAAATATATACCAAAATCATCAATGTATTGTACGCGCTTCACTTGGGTATAATTTCCAATACCAGTAGTTCCAATATTAAAAAGGAGGGCAGACATGGGATCTCCTTGCGGTAGTCCTCTCGAGCATGTTTGTACGGCAAATGTGTTGGGTTCTTTAATAATAAGGATTCTTTGTTTAAAATATTCCCAAATATATTTAATAACTTTCCCTTTAATGCCTTTAGAGATAAGAACTTTAATGACTTCTTCGATCTTTATGTTGTTGTATGCGTCTTTAATATCTACAAAAGCGGCAATTGTAACAGCATTGGTTGTTTGGGCAACTTGAATCTCTGTAACCATTCTTCCCAGGTTATCCATGGTCGATTGCTTTCTTCTGGATCCTATTGTAGACTTGTCAAATAAGAAATTACTTTCTAAATACCATTCTAATCTCCTTGTGATTATAGAGTTGAAAGTTTTGCAAAGACACGAGATTAAGGAGATTGGTCTTATAGAGGTCATGAGGTTCGGGTCTCTTCCGGGTTTCATTATAGGAACAATTTTAACCTGTTTCCATTGCATTGGTATAGTGGAAGTTCGTAAAATTGAATTAAATAAATCCACCAAAACTAATTGGCAAGAGGTAGGTAGATTAGTTATCATGGAGTAGGATATCAAATCTGTGCCTGGGGAGGTATCAGTGTATTTCAACGCCGATTTTAATTCAGAGGCTGTTATCGGTTTGTGAATGCCAGAAGTATCTGAAGTTTCTTCTTCAGTCCACACATGATCGATAAGATCTTCATTTGGGGCGAGATATTTTCATTATTCTCAAAGATATTTACACGGGAGGTTCCGATTCCCTTAAACCATTTCATTTTCTTCCACATGTCAGAGTAGGTTGTATTACTATCAACGGAATCACAGAATTTTCGCCATCCTTCCCTTTTTGCTTTTCTTACGATTCGTCTAGTGCTAGACTCCCTGTGCTTTAATTCTATATAATTTTCGATATTTACATTCTTCCGTAAACGGGTCAGAGCTAACCTTCTTTCAGCTATTGCTTTTGAAACTTCTTGATTCCACCAAGGCTTTGGTTTGAAAGCTGGGTTTTTAGATTTCTTAAAGTATGGAATAGTTTCATCAGCACTTTTGTTCAGAATATTTTCTAATTTGTCGTAGTTTTCTTGTATCGACTTTTGTTCTTCGGGAAGGTTTTGAATCAGTTTATCCACCGTAGATTTATATTTGTTCCAATTTGCTTTTTTAAAATTCCTTTTCAAAATTGGTTCATAATTACAATCGATTTCTCCCAAAGTGATAATAATTGGCAAATGATCACTACCCATTGTATCTGAATCTACTCTCCAGTTACAAGTCAATATAAGATCCGAAGACACCAGCGTAATATCCGGGCTCGAGCTCCTTTGTCCGGGATGTCCTAATCTTGTTATGTCTCCGTTGTTGACAATGATGAGGTTTGAATCTTGGCAGGTTTCTGCAATAAGATCTCCTCTCGAGTCTTGTATAGCTCTATCCCATAATGGATTGTGTGCATTAAAATCACCGCCTACCAGGGCTCCAGGTCCCATCTGGTCGAATACTTTTTTCCAAGTTTGATAAGTAACATTTATATTACTAGGACAATATATCACGCTGACAGATTTTAGATTTCCGGCATTGAGTAAACTAACACTGCACAATTCCAATTCACCAATTGAATTTAAGTTTCGTTCAATTGAATGTAAGCTTTTATGGATTAATATAGCAACCCCTCCGTAGCCATCTGCTCTGTCTCGTCTGTATATTGTATAATCTTTAAATGTTAAAATGTAAGGTAATTGAAGCCATGTTTCTGAGATAAGTGCAATTTTAATATGTTGCCTTTGTAAATATATTTCTAAATCAGGTTTCTTGAAATGTAAACTCCGAGCATTCCATTGTAATATATTAATATTACTCTTATCCATTTTGAACCGTCATAACTGATCTCAATATTTGATTTAAGCCACCATCTTTCAGGATTCCCATTATTATCTCTATAAATCTATTAACAACTAATTTTACAAGATTTTCCCAGTTTTCACCACTAATAAATGCTGTCAATATTTCTTGGGCAATGTTAACATTAACCTTGTCTTGTGTAGTAGAACGAGATTCACGAGTATCAGGATTATTTCCTTTAAGTTTATCAGCATAACTGGTTTTTCCAACTGTTTGAGAAAAGTCACCAATTATATTCTTGGGGGGGACAGTTTGATTATTTATTTTAGTTTTTTTTTCTGCTTTTGCATTCTGTTTTTTAGAATTGTCGTTTTGAGATATTTCCTTTTCTATTAGGATTTTTGCTTGCTTATGAGACATATTCTTTTTAGCCATTTTAATAGTAATATCCTTCTCATTTTTCCATTTTGGACAGTTAATGTCATTAGCCGGATGGTCTCCTCCGCAGTTTACACACTTAGCTACCTTGTCACAGGTCTCGTGTTGCCCATCACATTTGGGACACAGTTTCTTTTCTTTCTTGCCACAGTTCTGAGCAATATGGCCATATCTCCAACAGCAGTAGCACTGCATTACTCTGAATATGTAGGGCTCGACTCCGAATTTGACCCCGTACATATAGACACAGGATGGTATCTCTTTACCCTCGAATTTCAGGCTCACAGTTGTTGTGGGCGCGAGTTGTCCCTCTGTCCCCCTTTTGGAGAGTCGCTTTATGCAGGCTACATTTGTATCACATTTGAGTACATCCATTAACTCTTCGTTGGTGACATCTAGGTCCACTCTCCGGATGACACCGAAAACAAAATTTTTGTTCTTTTTTATCTCCACTTCCCATTTCTTTAAGTTGAAAATAGGGTTTTTAGAAGCATTCTCTGCTTCCAAAACATTTGGGAACCAAATTTCCATTTTCGTTCCAGAGATTATTTTCATCTTTTCCATCTTAATTCCTGCCTTAAAAAGGACTTTTGCCATTCCCACTTTTCCAGGTAAATTCTCTCCCTGTACTACGATTATTCCATTCTTTTCTTTCACTTCTTTTTCTTTCACTTCTTTTTTTTTCCCTGATTCACTGGCATCGGAGTTAAGCCTCGACCTTTTGCCGGATCGAGACACGGTTTGCCACTCCTCAACATTATCACTTATAACATTTGATGTTTCCATTAAATCGATCGTATCATTTATAACTATTGTAGGCGACAGTGGGTACACCATTTTTATATGAAGGACCAAGAGCCGATTGGCCCTGATCTCCCCTTTTTTTATTTATCAATAGTCTAATTAACTTAATATTTTAACAACTTCACTATCACACGAATTATTCGATTTTTTATGGGTTTTTTGCAAGAGCAAAGTATAAACACGATCAGCTGTCACTGTGATTATTGTTGCAGTTTTGAAGGAAGTTACTCTCTTTACTGCAACCAACTCCACAAAACAACTTCTTAGGTATTAACTTTGCCTTCGTCGATTCCGCAATTCCGTAGTTCCGTAGCAGTGGTGCACTTTTATGTTAACATGGATTGGCTCCATTTATTTCCCCTTGTACGTTTCTTGTTTCTTCACGTTTATTTAAATACAGGAAAGTCACAAAGTAGTAACACATGAAGTAGAAATAATGCGAACTATCAATTAAGTACTCATTAAGTTGTTGGTGTTAATAGTTCCGTTCTGTAATAAAGATATTTTCTTTGTCATCAATGGTAATGTGAAACTAATTCAGTGTTTTTAATTGAGCTATATTACTTTGTTTTATAATTAGTTTCCTTTTAACAGTGAAGGAAATGACTCAATCTGCTGGGAAATACAACCATATTACTGTGGGAATGTCTGATATTAATATGCCTCATACTCTGTGGAAATAAGAAAGTGTTCTTCTTATGAATAATAATTGGCATTTGAGTGATTTTTTTTTCAAAGGCGCAATAAAAATTATATCGTTTTTATAATAGATGATTCCATTAGAACGTCGAAAGCATTCCTCGACACCTGATAACATAAAATTACAATACATTTTTACTGATGTAGAGTCGAAGAAGAGTAATTCTGATTAACGGAGTATATTCGTATGATATTTTTATAATATTTTGAGTTGGGATGTATTTCCAAAAATGGTTTAGCTCGAGTTATCCTTTTTTTATTAGAACTATCGAACTTGTAATTTCCGATCAGCAAAGTGCTTAGAGTTTTATAAACTAATAACGCTCACTTTTTATCCATATTTTTATAAATTACTAGCCTGTCCCGGCATGCGTTGCTATGCCATTTAATAAATAAATTATTTCTCCCTGAGTGTCCTTTCCCATTCGTCCTGTTCCCCTTCCGCCTTCCCTTCTTCTCCTGCGTCCTCTTTCCCTCTTGCGTTCCCACTCCGTCACCTTCACCTTCCCTCTCCCCACTCCACTTCGCCCCCCTTCCCCCTTCCCCCATCCCGCGAACCCCCCTCCCAAGTTCCCCTCCCCCACCCTGGTTCCCCATCTCTCCCTCCCTCCCGCTTTCCATAGCAATAGCCGCTTCCTCGCGTGCCACCAATAGCAATCTTTTTATACAAATTTGATAATGCCAAAGCTCACCGGAAGTTTATAAAAACCTTGTCCTGACAATAACAAACACCCAAAAAAAAAATTATCCAATTTGGTGCAGTCGTTCGAAAGTTATGCGCTTAGCAACACATTCAGCGATTCATTTTTATATTATAGATTTATCTGGTTCAGTAACTTAAATATAAATTTTTAAATAAATGAAGACAATATAAGCGAAACTCAATCGAAAATCTGGAAACAGAAAAATCAGAAAAACATATTGACACCTCTGGGACTCGAACCCAGGAAGCAAGAGGTCCTGGGTTCGAGTCACAGAGGTGTCAATATGTTTTTCTGATTTTTCTGTTTCCAGATTTTCGATTGAGTTTCGCTTATATTGTCTTCATTTATTTAAATATTACAATTTGAGGTTTTACTCATAAAAGTTAAAATAAAAAATAAATATAAATTGCTGCTTGGATATGATCTCTGATGGCATTATTACCAAAACATATCTCTGGGTGAAACGAATTTGGGTATTAATATATAAAATCAATAATAATTTATAATAATAAAATATAAGATTCAACACTATTATTTACGTACTCTGTTAAATACGATCCTTTTTATCAATCATGAAAGTAATTTTTGTTGTTTATAATTATTAAATATTAATCTCGCAGCACATAATAAAAATGTTTTTATGATCGTTGACAACCGTACTTTATTTTAATTTACTTTGCAGCTACGATTATGTCAGGCCATAAACTCGCAATAATGATATTTTCTTGGTCAATCAATAGTTTTTATGGCAATACGTCAGCGGAGTAATTTTACGATGACAGACGACCGTTAAATATTTGAGTCAACCCGGATCGCATGATGCGCGAGTGGTTATTACGGCCTGCATTCTTTCCACCGGCGGCGACCGTCTTGCGCGCACAATAAACCTGTTACCACATACTGGAGCTGGAGTACCGCAGGGACCAGTCGTGAGGTCTGCCTTACGGGAACGGGAAAGTGGTCCAGAATATCCGAAAAATGTTCAAACATCAACACACGATCCAAGTTCTTAAAATTGGACTTGTGTCAAATGATGGTGTCCTAATCCTTGTATTCATTTTCCTTTTGGGTCTTTTATGATTGATGCTGTGATCTTCATGGTGCATGTATGTTGCTCTTGTGTTCCGGGCTTTCTCATTTCTCTGCATCTTGATTAAAACGCCCTCTGTTGCCTTGTGATCTTCATGTTTGCCCCTCCTGCCTGCCGCCAGCAAACGGTTTCTACTTTTTCTTTTCTTTTTTTAAGCATGACTGACTGAACTTCTGAACTCAAAACACGTGTGTTGTGTTATCTCAAGAATAAAACAAGTGCATTGTAATTTTTAACCATTTTTTTAACACTGCAATACGTTGAACAACTGTAAGATTAATCTTAATTAGGTACGTACAATGCGGAAATCTGTTTGTGTGAAGCAGCGATAATTCTTGAACGGTGTACTCTGCCTTTAGGTGTTTTTTCTGTACCTATGCATTTAAGTAAAAGCAATTTCGGTACGCTACGTTATTTCCATCACGAGTTTTGAAAGTTTGCAAAAATAGGAAAAGAGGTTGAAAAGTATCAAAACCGTGATTTAATTTAATTAATTTGTTTGGCTTTCTGCAAGGACCAATATTTTCAGCGTATTACAGAATTAGGAATGCTACGATTTTAATATTATAGTTAATAATTACCAAAAAGTTGTGAAATTACGAGGGAAGTCGGTTTTTTTTTTTTTTACATGAGCTCCACACAGGAGGCCCTGAGGAAAATAATTTCCCTCAGGGCCTATGTCATCTTTGGGGATGCTGTGTGGAGGGTTTTTTTTAAGGAAAGGAAGGAGAGGAGAGTTCTTGGACGGAAAAGGGTGTAAGGGGTGGGTAGGAATCTGGGGTTCAGTATGTCCTGGTCATCCGCCTCCAAGACCTAGACAAACCTCACCCCTTGAACCCGGGCACCCCTGCTAAATCACCAAACGTAGCGAACCACTTGGGGTGACCTATGGCAGAGGTGTTGGTTATCCAATAAAGGTTCCCGGGGCGGCGGTACCCATTCCCGCCTCCCAAATTGAAACCGCCTCGGTTAGTAAGTTGGGCTAGTATTTATATTATAAAGTTTGTCATGTGTATCATACATAATCTGCACGGGGATTTCACGGCCTCCGCTGATAATAAAATAATAAAAACCTATCCTATTTTAATATTCGGAAAATACTTGCAATTTATGCATACGAAAGTACATACCCACATTTAAATAATCCTGCACAAAGTGAGAATATTAAACGTAAGCATATGATATAGATATTGCAGAGAAGACTCGCTGACCTGCTTTTTCGACTTTGTGTAAAATCTGGAACGAATTGTATACTCGGGCTTCATGTTTGATAAAATTATATCAAGTTACTGAATAATGAGAGGCGTCCTACCTAACATGTATAGTTGGTAGTCAGTTCCGGCGGATCATTAAAATGGAAATGTTTTTTCCTTTTATTAAAATGATCTGTTCTAATAGGTAGGGAGATGTGGATTTGACCTAGTTACTCCCAACTTTTAATCCCTGGATTTAATGTAGTTAGTAAAAAAAATATTCATTCCTTTTTTAAAAAGTTTTGGTCATTTATGTTTTAATCAGGTTGCATATCTACACTTGATTTTTTTATGGATTGGGGAATATTCATGTAGATTCCTAATTAGATTTTCTTACTAAAAGTACCGTAATAATTTAACTGAAACTACCAACCTAGATTACGTAACTTATCGAGTTTTGTCTTATTTATAGTACCTAGTGTCTACTCAACACACTAAAGGCTAGTGGGTTGTGAAGTAAGCTCAAATTTTCCTCACATTCTTTTAACATCGAAATTCTTTCTTGAATAGATAATCAATTTTTGTTGGCCTGTTCGGGGTCTAGTAGTTTATAGGTACGAGTAGATAATAAACAATAGTAGATAATAAATAATAGTTTATAGGTACGAGTAGAAACCACTTTCATTTCAAATCGGTGTGAGTTACACATTTGTAGAGGTTTTTTTTTGCTCAGTAACTATTTAATGTACATAGGTATTATTCAGAATAATGACAGTAATAAAACAGACAATTTCAAGTAAAAATTTGCTTTTTTTCTTAGGAAAAAATTATTTCGACATCACTGAATGGTATTATATTGACTATTTGGCAACGAGAGCATAAACTAAACTATCAACGGCCGTCAAAATTTGCAGTTCATATTTAATATTATTTAAACAATGTTTTACGTCTGATTTTTAATTAGTATTTTTGTATCTATTAATTGCAAGTAGGGTTCCCGGATCAAAAAATCAAAATCCCGGAGAAAATTCCTGACATTTGATAAAAATTCCGGACTTTCTTGTAAATATAATATGAATGTCGTTATGCATCGTGGCATGACAAAAACCGCGTCGGGGGGGGGGGGGTGGCGGACTTTGAAATAAAAAGAAATATATATACCTATCATTAACTTTTTTTGTATTTTTTTGAAAGTGGTAGGTATTCCTTTTAGTGTAAAAATTTGTAGACTTTTGTTTAAAATCAATTAAATATTAGAAGTGATGTTTTTACTTTGATTTGTAATAAAAATAATAAAAAATAATTTGGTTTATTTAATTTTTTATATCAATCTCCACTTAATTGTAGAAATTCCGGACTGTTTAGAATTCCCCCCGCATTCCGGTATTTTTATCTCGTTTTATTGTATCAGAATCAGCATAAAATTAATACCTACCTAGGTGTCTATTTCATTTCATTCTGTAGATAGATAGAGACTCGGCTCTTGACCCCTGACAGTTGACCACTCTGTGAGTTGATCCCTCGAACATTTGACCCCTTCAAAGGGTAATGATTTCTGTTGTCTTTTCTACCTACCTGGTAACGTATGAAGAGAGTCTAACAAAAGTCGATATTCTTATACCTACAGTCTTGAGTGGAAAAAGGAGTTTGCAGATAAGGTTTATCCCCGAAACGCAAAAGACGATTTTTACTCAAAACGTCTCCGGAAGTGTATAGTTTACTGACTTTTGTTATACGACCGTATATCCTCTCTTAACACTTTACCATGGAGGAAGTTCAACAGAAATTATCCTTTGAGGGATCAAGTGTCCCACGGATCAACTGGCCGAGGAATAGTTTCTCCGTTGATCAACTGTCCGGGGGATCAACTGTCCAGTGGCATCAACTGTCGGAGGATCGAGCTTTATGGAATCAGATAGATACACAGATGAGAATGTGAAAGAAATTCGCGATCAACAAACAAATAACGTCACTGCAGCAGTTGTATATAATTATTTAGCCTGCAGTATTAACAATGTATGCACCGGAATTAGTGTCATCGCGTCATTGTCGAGCTGACTGTATTTTTTTGCTGGAAATTTAGAAAGCCTCCCCGGTGACATCACATCCTTGACAAGTTGACTCACAAGAAAAGTGTTAAAGTAATTAATTTAATAGCCAACCATTAAAGTGAAAGTCAATACACTTGTTCTAAATATAGCGTCGGTATTGTAAATAGTAATAGGTATCTATTTAAGATCTTAAAAACGCACTATCATTCGATTTTTTCTCCTCCGAGGAGTGTATTAAAAAAAAAAACAATTGTGTAGTGTATAGCTATCACCGTCAGATTTGACACGAACACAATGGCCACAAGGATGCATTTCTTGCGTACAACATGTTTCAAACATGTTATTCGACTTCAGAAAATAACAATACATAACTAGGCTTTAGTAAGACAGAAACCTGTTACTTAGTGAAGTTTTAGCCAGGTCATCTCTGTCGGAAATATGTACATATTATTGAATAACCTATACGTTTTTTTCTTAACCGGTATTTTAATTATGAGGTCCAGTATTTGTTCTACATATTTCTGATGATCTTGTGAGTAGTAAAATTCTTAAGCCAATCTACGCGCACTTCTAATGTTCACAGTTTTTTTGTTCATTATGTCCATTACCTCGAATATCTGGCAAGTCATTCCTTTAGTAATCTACATAATACAATGTAGTGTTGTGAGTAAATCCGTGTATTAGTACGAAGACCTGCATAAATCCCATATTTTTATCAGAATTGAACCTTATTAGCATATTATTTATTGTTTTCCATGTATTTGCATTGCAATTTGGAATGTATGGGTACCGCCGCTCCGAGATTTATTTAATAACCAACACCTCTGCCGTAGATCACCCAAGTGCTTCGCTTCGTTTAGCAGGGGTGCCCGACATGGGGTGAGGTTTGTCCAGGTCTTGGCGGCGGATTCGTCTGCCTTTCTAATGCGTGATCAGGAGAGACTAGTTCCGGGAAACTCTTTGACCCTTCCAGCTAGCCTCTCGCGACCCATCGCTTTATACGTCTTGCCATTCCTGGACACACTGACCCCTAAATGCCTACCCATGCCTTTTTCCCTTCCAGAACTTCCTTATTCTCCTTTCCTTCAAAAAGGTTAATTATTAGGCCTCATGTGTGGACCTAATGTAACAAATATGTATTACGCTATCTGAAAGCTATCACGAAAATAAAGGTTTTTGAACCTGGATTCCTCGTTTTCCTCGCGGATATGGAGAGGCAATCCATTTCCTTTCCTTTTGTATCCGACATCTTCTGTACTGCGTTAATAATGTATCTAGAACATCTTACTCAGAACAGTGTTAACTAAATTAGCTGGTAATTGAGTGCCGCTGTTGCAATTTAGGCCAATCATCTCGCGTTCACTGCCGCGGCTCACGGAGAACAAAGCTTCGAGTCGACGTGTGTTTTTTCAATAACAACTATTCATTGTTTCAAAAGTGTAGGTACGAGTATATTAGTATTATGATAATTCCTGCACTTTTGCAGAAGTAATTGTGAAAATGTGCATTTTTTGCGCTGCAAATGCTCTTCGGGTAAAACGTTTTAAAGTAAGTACCTACACTAGAATTGGAGTGTGTGAAATCTTGGTGCATTCATTTGCCTATGCTTCATTTCTTTTTCCAACTGTGAGTTTATATCTGCATTTTTTCGCGGAAATTTAAAAAAAATTACCTGCATTGTTGGTTCCCACAAAATAGCTATACTTACAATTGTATTCATATGGACGTTTTACACGATGCTTTATTCCGTTTAGTTTTTATTTGGGTCATCTTTTCTTTTGGATTTGCGAGGGAAAAAAGGAAAGGGATTTAGGTGGCGAATATGGGTACCGCCGCCCCAGGAATCATTTATTGGATAACCAACACCCTGCAGTAGGTCACCCCCATTAGAGTAATTTTTTGTTATATTTTCTAAAAAAATAGTTTTCTTCCAAGTTATAGAGTTTCGCTGGCGACTTGAATTTCAAATATGTAACACACTACAAAATATTAATCGTTCAGCAGTTATGACCTTTAGACTCATTCTTTTTGGATACGTTTTTAGATTTTCACGGCCAATAGTATTTTCGTTATTTGTTTTTGGGGTGTTATGCCGTGTTGCGCTACGTTCTTCTTTAGCCAACGTTTCTTACAGCGCGGCGTTGCAGTGTTCATCATCAGTGCAGATCCGGCAGATGTGAAATTGTTAGTGGTGAAATGTGTGCTTATGTACTTGGAAGCGACACCGTGTTGCCAGCTCCACTCCACTACGAGCTGGTATTACAGTGTACTTCAAAAATGATTGCAGATTTCAGTTTCCTTCTTTTTTCTTCCTTATGAGCTATCATATTGCTTTTATATAAAACATTGTGTGAGATTCCGCGTTATTGTTAAACTCGACAGTAATTAGTAGAAAAAACAATAATTGAGAGATAGACAGCCTTAAATTAGCGCTGGGCCCGAGCTCACTCCAGACCGCGTCCTACATTATAATTAATTATTTATTTTATTTCTATTATCGCTTATGTTTTTTATTTATTTTTTCTTTTCTATTTACTTCATCTGTTGTGTAAATATGGACAACTTTATGGGACGTGTGGGATTGCACTATCATCCCCACATCCTGGAATAAATATTATTATTATTAACAGACAGACAGATATTATTAAAGAATTAACCAAATAACACTATATTATTATCTATACTTGTAGCTCTGTAAACAGTAGACATCGCTTCCAAAAAAAAAATTATTTAATAAATCAGAACCAAAATCCTCTAAAATCGTAAAATATAAAACGGCCATCATCAAACCGGAGCTGGAACATAACAAACAACTTTACAGGCAGATGAAATTCAGAATGCTTGAGTTAAAACAGGCTACGCTCTGTCAATAAAATATGTGGCATTTTTTTTATATCTAAAAAGAAATTGCACCGCAACATTTATTTTTCGGACTTTATTTTCTTTCTCGTATTTGACAACTATTGTGATTAATACATTTTGGTTGTTTTGATTGTTTGCCCTCGGATTTAACAAACCTTGTATTGGGATCGCTATAAGTAAAGTAAACGCTGATAAAGACAGGTGGCGGCGGATTTGCCGCGCTTTTGCCACCGACGTAAATGGCGACTTCCGTTTCCAGGAAAAGCGCCATTGTCTTGCTTGTGTAATTTCCTAACCTGTATGTAAACCGAGGCGATTTGTGTGAAGAATTTTGGCGGAATTAAATTTTATTTATACATTTTTACAAGAACACAATGCAAGGAATGATTTAATAATTAATATCGATTTATACTGTTGTCTGCATTTGCACTCTACAATTTTAAATAAAATATGTAAAATGTTAAACAATATATAAACTATTACTCATTAACGTTATCTTAGCATTCATAAAATCAACTCCTTCACCCAAAATAAGAACCTAATCTTTCTGAGGTTTGAACGATCTAATTCCGGTGAGAAAATCAATAATTTCTGTCTTGTGCCGGCTTGATTATTATTGGAACATGATCTATTGTTTCTGAAATGGAAATTTGTGTGTAAATCCTATACTTTGTAAAATTCCATCGCCAGAACAGCCATTCTGTACCAGCTCGTACTCGTCATAATAAAAACTGTACATCGATTTTCGATTGTTACACTTTTCACGAAGGCATTGTTGTTGAATCTGTTCTTCTTCCAAGCTGGTTAATTTACGTACAACACATACCGGTCGCTGATAATCTATTCAATCAAATGCTCACCTTTTTACTCATCTAACAAACCACAAAAATTCAATGAAGAATAATTGGATTTCCAATTTTGAAACTGTCTGATCATGGTAGAATTTCGTGATATTTTGATCAATTTTACTTTCTTCCACTTGTCCAACTTTTAATCTATGAGTAAGTAATATGAGACAAAACACAGTTTATTTGTAAACAAGTTCTGCTATATAATTATTATTAAGCGTGTCATCTCGTTTAAAAATAATAATAAAATGCATTCACAATTTGCTAAACATCTCCTAAATAAAAATCACTCGCTCAAATAATAAGCCTACTCCGTTACATACGAGTAGGTATATAAAGTAAGGGCCGTAAACTCAATCTTTTAGAGTAGTTGGAAATTTACAAGAAAAAATTGTAATCCGAAAGCTAGTTTCATAGTTGAAGAAAAAATATAATTCGATCGCCATTTTAGATATGTTTAAGCCAAATTCAAATATTAGAGACCATAAAACTTGATTATGCTGGAAAGTAGAAACCGCTGCGTCATAATTTGAAAAACCTAACTTAACAACGTGTCAAATTTGAGCCATGCAGTAACTGGGGAAACTTAAAAACTATTAATAATTTCCGACATTTTATTCGTATATCAATAAGGGAGATTCAACGCTAATAAAAATTAAAGCCATAAGTTTTTCATTACAAGTAACCTATGTATAAATAAATGGTCCAACCACATTTTGATAATGCCTTCATAAGGCAAAACAGCTATCATGCGTAATAATAATTTCATAGCCGATTTTTTTTATAAATAAACCGTTTTTATAAATTAAAAAATATTATTATCGAATATGTAAAAGAAATAAAAAAATAAAATAGAGTTCTACAAATTAAACTTAATAACAATAAATAATATTTATAAGACATCAAGAATTATTGGCTTCATTGCTTGTGAATGGGAGTCTGCCAGAATCCTAGCGCTCAGTGCTGCCTTTACAAGAGGGTTGTCGCGCGTGAAAAGTCACACAAAGCAAGTATGCTTTGTGATTAGGGCTCGAGTCCAGAATCACGCCCTTCTGCAAACATCCCAATGGCACTGCAGTACCATGACAACCCAAAAAGCATTCGGTGCGAATTGGTATAATAGACAGGTTGTTGAGGGACGTTCTTGACTTACGTTAACCGGCGATTCCTTACATTATTTGGAGTAAAAAATGTAAACGAAATTTGGGTCTCCAGTGACATTTTTTTTTCTAAAACTTAAAATGGCAGGTGTTTAAGGCCCCAGGACACTGCACAATTTTTTTTGTCGTTTTTTTTTATTTCATTTTCTGAATGATGCATTTTTTGAGACATTCTTAAAATTGACTGTTTGGAACAGTTTGTATGTTGAATTATCCTTCAGTAAAACTTTGAACGCGTTTTTCTCGAAACTACGTTTTTCAACCTGGTTGACAACATATTTAAAAAAAAACTATACATCCGATTTGCATGCACCAAGTCTTGAACTGTTCGAAAATCCAATCTACGGCATCACGTCATTAGTTTTCCTCGTCGGACAGATTAAGTTTAATAGTTCTTTATATCCAGTAATGACAGCTACACCAAAACTTAACACTGAAAACCACATTAATTTCCGGCAAATGAAATACATTACCGATATAATAATACCAATATATAATTTATGAAAATAAATTACTCTGAAATACCGGCCCCGTGCGGATAAACGTGATCAACACGGTATCACTTCTACATACATAATCACACAATTTGCCACAATCTGCATTGATGATGGACGCGGTGACGCTGTCCGAAACGTTGGCTAGAGAGGGAGGAAGCGCAACACAGCATAAAAACCCGAAAATTAATCACTTGAAGGTTTTTTAAACGGTCAATCATAATATTTTTTATTTGATGATTTTAATTCTTATACCACGCTTTCAACCGTTGGAACATCTCGAACACCTTTGTGACGCTTAATTTTAATTTTAAGACTTAACGTAACATGTTTCAAGGTTCAGTTGGTATGTATGAAGAATGAAGCCATTCCTAATGCGACCGTATCCTCGAGGGAAGCCGAGCAGATCGGCCTTGCGCTTGTACACAGGGAAGGCCGTACTGACTTTTAATTTTCTTTACAACCGACCACCGCTCCAAGGACGACACTCATAGATATATTCATATATTCTAAGTAGTAATCTATTTGAATCTGATACGAAACATACTTTTGGCAGGTAGGCACGTTGATAGTGATAGTTCGTTGGCGAAACAAACAAAAAACGGTCTAGCTATAAACTGAAGAAGGTTTTGTGTCTTTCAAATTTCTTATACTATAGCCTGAATATTGAATTTTTGAAGAGTTGTAAAGTTTTTTATCGTCTCGTGCCTGTCTTCTTTGGGTAATAAAACAGAACCAACATGCGGCCCCGTGTTAAGTTAGTGGTGTGATGTATGCCCCTCAAACTTTCATTTTTTGTGGGCTTTTTAGCTGGATTTCCATTTTTGTAAACTTTCTCTTGTTGAGGTGGTAATTACACTAACTACACTAAATATGTCACGCAATATTTTGTTATCGTTGCGACGATTCTAGTCCCGATTGCACAGAGCGAGTGGGACTATATCACCACCTTGCATTGGAGGGATGGAGAAATCATACAGGTTGGTCCCCGAACGAAGTCATTCAAGTAACTTTTTGTTTTATGTCACTGTGTCAATCAATAAAATCACTAGAAATTTGACCTCGGATTAATAACGAAGTTTTTTTTTTGTCAGTTGAAAATGGTTTCAACACACAGGCATTTTGATTAAAACCGTCAAACAAAAAAGTCTTCATTCTCTTGATTCAACTTTGGATCGAACGCACGAAAGGCGGTTGTAAATGAGTTTTAAAATCGATTTCTGGCAGGGTTGTATTACTTTTTTCATACAATTAAACCTACCAAATACGTGGAACCTAAAGGTGTGTTTTTCGATCGAAGCTTCATTGATTTTCCCAGGCAGCAGCAGCAGCAGTGTGATTGGTTGCTTGCTCATTAAGTCACAAAACTATTACTGCAGAGCGATGAAATTAATGACGTGCTTTAACTACCTTTAATCCTCCGTAGTGCTCATCTCCCCGAGATTGATTGAACATTTCCTAATCTCGATCGGAAGAGGCGCAATCCACGTTCATTTAATAGGATTAAGTTGATCAGTATTTCTAGTAGAGCTTACGGAAGAGGGACATCAAAATAAGTCTGCATTTTCTTTAAAGCTTTTTCAAATCCCCGCTTTACCTATTTTAGCGGGTTAAGCTTTCTTCACATTTCTCGAGTTTACGTAACCGCTAAGCTGGGTTTCTGGTTAAACTTATGAGCTGTGACATGATGGCGACAGACGACAGAAGACCAGTTTACTCCACGGAGCTGGATGTTTGATTGATGAAGCGACGATCATGACACGATTGAATTCTTTTGGAAAGGTTTCTTCTTCCGTCAGGAACGGCTGCGCTGCCTTTTCGTACAAAACTTAAATTTGAATTTGAGGCCGGAATGTCCAACAAATTGAAAAAAAAATGTTGTAATCAAAAGATATTTATCTGGCACGGATATGTTCTTCTTTATTTATTTGTTTTAAATTTGAAAAGACATCGAAGAATTCTAATTTTCATGATTTTAGAGGCAACTAGAGCAATTATTGGAGAGTAAATGATAAATATTTAAAAAAAATAATTTTACTCCATTTACTGTAATAAATATGATGAAAAATTTAAAAATGAATTTTGATGCGCGTAAATTTAAATTATATTTGACCGATATACGTCGGAACACAAATTTGTCATATATAAATTAAAATTACTACCCAAAAAATCGTCGTTTTTTAAGATGTTTTATGTTTTATTTTTTAAACCTCCTGGAATGTTATAAGTTGTATGTGCCGAACAACTACAGCCAGGGACGGTACCACGATCTTCTACGTATCCCACATAGCAGAACGGACGTACTGGCTCGGCATAGCATGACACGAGGTATGATGTAGTCAAATAACGCTTCCAAAACTGTTGACATCTTTAACAGTAGCCTTGAAGAATTCAAGAGGCATTTAAGTACCCGCTACAATGTATGTATCTCATGTTACTATTTAAAGTTTCTTTTATTTACCCATAAAGGTGTAGTTTGTGTCACATGTGTATTGTAATTGAACACACAGTCTGTAATACACTACAAAAAAATATTAATACAGTGGATAAGGTTTTTTAATAATATAATTACAACTAACTAATTTAAAAAAAAATGTCTCCAAAATCAAGCAAAAAGAATTGTTTAATTAGGTACCTATATGTTTATCGTAATTTAAAACAAAAATAAATTAAATGGCACATCAGAATAGTACTAGATGTTTGCTGTATCTTTTGATTAAAAAATCAATTACTCAGTTTGGTTAGGTATTATGGTCTCTCTCTAAAAAGCCGCTCAACCAAAGCTAAAGCCTAAGTTCCTCTTAAGTTACACTAAAAGTTCCAAAGTCATTGTACTTACCATCAGAAAATACATCTGATCGTGTAATAGAATTGGGTTTTGAAGTCGTATCTCGTATCAGCCGTGGATTGTCGTTATTCCTGATTAAAATTCCATCACAGCTGAAATACATGTTCGACGCATCGTCGGAGATAAAACTTACTTTTATTGGTTCACTACATCTTGTCAGAAGTCGAATGTTCCCTTGGTTGGGTGTTTGTTTTAATCCCTTGGAATGTTTATTTCGGTTCAGATTAATTAGTTCCTTGCTAATGAAGTACATGGAGTCATGGTGATTGGATTACTTTATCTATCTGATCGCTAGTATATTCAGTTACTTACACCCCATTAAACATCTTGCTTAAGATGAAGCCATACTAAATAATGCAAAATCATACAAAATCATATGTTTTTGTTTTGAAAATTTGATCGCTTAGAAGTATTACAGATGCTTCAATTAAATACTGCGTGTAGAACACACCTTGGCCCTTAAAAATATCGGTCATTTTTTTAATAAGTCTTTTAATAAGCCTATAAAAAAATAATGTATAAGGTCTATAAAAAACACTTTCAAGTCCAAAGTCTCCTATTTATAAACCCCTTTTCGGATTTGGTTTTATTTTATAATGTGGCAAATTTAGTTTCTTTTATAATAATCGCAAAAAAAATTGATATTTACGCTCGAACTTCACAAAATAAAATAAAATATGCATTTTCTCGTTGTTATTTTTAACATCAATCAATACGGCCCGCACTCTACGAATTTGGATTCTTGAAGTGACCCTTATGGCATGGGCACAAGAACCATGCACTGGGCACAACCCATTTCGTATCAGTCACGCCCCGGCCTTAGCGGGAGATGCACGCGTTACTCCGAGTCGCTTAGTTTCGTGAAATTAATTTTAAATTTCCGTTTTCTTACAATAAACAATGCGTAAAAAAGGAATTCATATTTTTTACAGACCTTTACGAAATCAACCCGTTAAAAAAAAATCTCAAATACCTTTTCCAACCTTTCCAAAAGCTTTTTCTCAAGTATTTTTAAACTCCTCCCATAAAGGGCGTGAATTTCGATTTCGATTTTTTCCTGAACTATTGGATCGCCTTAATTTAATTAATTAACTCTCACTAGGGGGGGGGGGGGTACATTGAACAAAATGAACCTATTGTCTTACGAGTATTTAATTTATTAGTTTCTACGAATAATTGTACAGAATAATTTACTTATATTTTCAGAAATACTAATTTATGTTGTGTGTCCGTCCTGTGTAATTCTGGTACGATGAACTCTAGAACTCGGATTTGCTTTGAATTTAAATTTCATTTTTAAAATTGGAACTGGTTGTACCCTGAATTTAGGCAAAGGCTAAATCACCTACGAATAATATGATATTTTAACAGAAAATTTTTTAATTGCCGTTTTCAAAATATTAACTAATACGTCAAGAATTCAGACACGCGATATAGTACCTTCATACAAATTAGTCCATTTTTGTAAATATTTTTTCTTATTCTTTCTGCACCAATTGTCCTCTTTCTGATGTGTTCTTTAAATAAACTTTCAGCTTGACAAATCCTACAATTATAATATCCCGTGATTTATATATATGGTACCTATAATAAAACTATTCGAAAACAAAATTATTACTTTCTTTCGTCCACGTACGACCTGTAGAAATATCAGACAAAGAGAGCTGTGAAATTTCGTTCTAATTCGAGTTAGTTACTGAGACAAACAGATTTTCTCCTTTTAAAAAGAGTAAAATATTTTCTGTTCAACCTATTGACTATTGATGGATATCAAATGGTGTAATGGTGGCAGTGGATGATGGTATTTATCGAAGCGGGCAGACTTTCCGCTCTTCACAAAACTCCGAAACTTCAACCATTTCCAAATATGAAAATCGTTGGCTTTTACTTTCCAGTTCCACATAATATTTTCGTAGGATAGGTTTTCAGGCAGGCTCCGCGGCCGGGGGGAGGGAGGGAGGGTAGGGCGGGGCGGAGGCTGCTCCGCCCTCCTTCGCCGCCTACCGCCGTGCGCCGCCCGCCGCCAGTCGGCCGGCCGCGTTCGCCGCGATAGCTTGTTTAGCGAAGCCTCGTCGCCCGTCCAGGAAAAATATTTACGTTATCCGAAAAGCGCGGTGAAAACAAAACGCCGGTTGAGGCAGCTTTTGCAAAGGAAGCATGCTTAGAACCTTACCCAAATGCTCTAAAAACATTTTTATAAAACCGTACACCATTTCTGGCGAAGTTAAAACTAATTGTACAGTGCGAAATTGATATTTTCAATCATCTATATTTGGCGGAGTGTGTTGGAATATTTTCAATAATAGTCGCAACAGTGTGAAGTTAACGAGTTCTTCCGCGGTGACGTAAGATGTGCAGCTGTGTGCAATAGTGTGCCGTGGTTCTGATGCATTTGTCACTTGTGGGCGAAGCAGCGCTTCCTTCATTATCTAGTTGAAGGAGACACTCTGGTCGGCTCCCACTACCGCCTCTTGCAACATTTGCATACTCCGGCAAAAAGGAAAAAAAATAACTGCTGAATTCGTTAACAGCGAGCTATAACCCAGTTAAAAGCGAACGACTTGTGTGTTATGCAACGTTTTTTTTGTTGTTTAGTCTGACAGCGGAATTGTGACAGATCTTGCAGAAGTGATAACAGATGGAATGAAAGCATTTAAACTGCACGTTCAGAGCATTGTTGTTTGACAGTTGTTAGCATCGAACTTTTCGGTTTATTTTTGATCGTAGAACCGACCGCTCCTCTATCTCGGATTACTGGCAAATTGACAGAGTCCAACTGAGGTGATCTGGTAACCGGCTGTTCCGCCACGTGCTGCAGTTTGTGTAGCCTTCTTGGAACGTGACAATTCTGCAACATCCGAATTCATCAAAGATCATTCTGACTGAATACTAGCTGTGATTACAGTTTGTTGATTACTTGTGGATGAAAACAAGTGGTTAATCAACGACACTCCCAAAATACTCTTCCTGCATCAAAACATGGGTTGATTGGATCATAAATTATGGACGTTTGATAATTTGAAAGAAACTACTGACTGTGCCAACGACTAACTGTATTTTGCAACATTTGGACCTACGCCAATTGTATTGAGATTTGTTGGTGTATCGTGGACTGTGTCAAAGAGTGTTGACTGTAACTGTAGAGTTAGCGGTGTAGCGTTGATCCCTACGGTGGTTAGCATGCTCGCAGCCCGGGGGCGCGCGGGGCCCGCTGACGGGGCGGACCACCTGTTCCTGCTGCCGGGGAGGGTGCTTGGGATGGATGACCTGCAACTGAGGCAGGACCTGGCCGGACTGGACTTTAGCGTGCAGTTGCTCCACACGGGGCCCAGGGGACACGTATGGCTATGTGAGTCTCTTCTCCTCTCCAAGACTGATAGCCTTATCAAATCTAAACTCTTTATTGTAAAAAATAATAACTACTCGTAAATGATATGTGCAACGGGTTACGTTTATAGAATTTAACTATTTTTTGTGGACAACTTGTATACATACCTACGATGAATACACAAAACATGTGCAAAGTGAATACAAGTATCCCTGTAGCATCATAACGTTATACACTGCAAGGCTGTCACGTTTTTTTGTTATTATATTTTGGTGTCTGAAACGTCGGATATAGTAGAGGGAAGCTCATCACGGCATACTACCCATATTATTTTATATATCCGATAAATTAACATTGATAATAAATACAATGAAATTATTTTGAATTTGTTTTGAATTGTGTGGGATCATGTTCGAGTTTGATGTTTCGTTAGACTTAAATTGCAAAGTAATGATTTTCTTTTTAGAAGGTTGTTTGTTTTGACGGCTAGATAATGCTCGACAGAGATAAGGCTCTCGACTATGAATCCGGAGGTCGCGGGTTCAATTCCCGGCGTGCCCAAGTAAATTTTGTTCGATTTGTGCTATTTCACAGTTAATTCAGTTAAAATAATGTATTGTAAATAAAGCCCTGGTTCACCCTGGTAGTCTTTCAAGACTACCAATCATAATTGAAACGTTGCTTGTACTGGCTTTAGCCGTGTTTGGTGACCAGATAAGAGTAGCGAGGTGTACTCCTCTCTATTTATCTTCCTCATCTCCTCACCCCCACTATCTTCCTCACAACGTATTCAAATTGGGGATGCCACCGTCTCAATGGCTCCAGGCAGATGGAGAAAAATAAAAAGGCTATTTCAAGTTCGTAAACCATGTTTTATGTTCATGTTGTGATTATCTGTCTGATAGTCATAATGATAGTCCTAATCAGTTGCACCGCTTCGGCCTTCAACTAAAAAAAACTTCCGTTTTTCAATCTGTTTCGCCATAGTATGACTAATTCCTTTGGATTTCACGTTCTTTCAGTTGTCAATATTGATAAAAGGATTAGTTTCGTATCATTTGCTGAATCATATCTCTAGTTATATTTATTATTCAGTACATTACTTGTACCTGTTTTACCTTTGCTGTGATATGGTTGGTACTGCTGTGCGATTTCTGCATAGACGTAAATAAACGGCATGCTGAAATTGCATAATATTAGCGCATGGGGGGGGGGGGATTGGCAATGATTTATCGTGACTGTGATCACGATCATTATGGTAATGATGACGAGTCGTGGTTCTTAGTTCGAAGTTATCACTTGTTAGGGCAGCGGAGAGTCTTAAGATTCCGCATTCGGAATTTCTACCGACAAATAAAATACTTCTTTATTTATTTATTTTTAACTTAATGAGTAAAACCTCAAATTGTAATATTTTGATTAAATGGAGACAATATTAGCGAAACTCAATCGAAAACGGAAAAAAATAGGTCACACCTGGGATGTGTGACCGGATGATGTATCCTGGATGTGAACTATCTTTTTCTGATTTTTCAGATTTTCGATTGAGTTTCGCTAATATTGTCTTCATTTAATTAAAACACTTAACTTTAAAAAAATTAAGTTATTTTTGAAAATAAACTGTGTACATTGGCTGAGTTGAATAAGTAATTATATGAAATTTCATCCGTAGAAAAAAAATTGCATTGTATTCCGAAAATTATAAAATCATATCTGGTTCAGTTATTTAATTTGTTACTAGCTGACCCGGCCACGCGTTTCTGTGACTAACGAAACGCAACGCGTTTACTAAATGGTTACCCAAACTTTATAACCACGATAAATTAACTCACACCGCCATCTGTTAATTTGCACACAAATCAAATCCACACCGCCCGATTGCCAACTCGCTTGTCCACGACTTACAGACATTCTCCTTTATATTATATATTTCAACCAATTTACACCAAACCTTGACAAATTATATACCTTACACTTCCTCATGAATCACTATATATTGGTGAAAACCGCACGAAAATCCGTTGCGTAGTATAAAAGATCTAAGCGTACAGGCAGCGGTAGCGACTTTGCTTTATACTATGTATATGTAAAGATGTCCTATTTTTTTGTTTCGTTTTTATCAATTTGTTCAGTAAAGGCGAAGTGGAGTGCTAGTGATAATATAATATAATACCTTCTAGAATTACCCCAGGGCTACCCAAAGCCGACCATTCGCACTAATAGAGAAATCTCCCATTAGATAGATCTCTGTCAGATGGAGTTTATTTAAATTTCTTCCGAATGCATAATTAATGAATTATAGCGAGTAGCGAGTACTGAGAGAGATTTTCGTCTTGTAAAATCTTTAAGATTAGTGATGCTACATAAATTCACTAACTGATAGGTGTGCCAATCAAAACCGCAATAAACTGTATGTTTTTAATTACCATTGAGACTTTTTCAGTCATTGAGATTTCTTTTATAATCACTAAATTTCTAAATTTAAAAAAAAATCAATTTAACTTAACTTTTAACTTGACTTTACATCAGTATAGTTATACTTATAAGTTACGTATAATCAAAGATCATGTGTGTACTTTTATTAATTTATAATGCTACGACACACTTCCTTCTTCAATTTTTTTTATTCCATACAATTTTGCACAGTTAGTTTTTGGTTAGACAATTCCATCAATTTGAGAGGCGGGTATGGGAACTGCCGCTTCGGGAACTATTTATTGGATAACCAACACCTCTGCCATAGGTCACCTGAGTGGTTCGCTACGTTTGGTGACTTACCAGGGGTGCCTGAGTTCACGGGATAAGGTTGTTTCAGATCTTGGTGGCGGATGCGTCTGCCCACTAACTGCGTGGCGGGCCGGATCAGGGGAGGCCGGTTGAGAGAGTCCCTTTGACCCTGACATTTGACATTAACCCCCAGAATTCTACCCACCCCTCACACACTTTTCTGTCTTAGTACTTTATCTCCATTATTTATTTTAAAAGACCCTCCACACAGCATTCTCAAAGTTGGCATACGTCCTGGGGAAATTATTTTACTCAGGGCCTCCTGTGTGGAATTAATGTAAAAAAAGAACAACTGTTTGACAAAACACTTGGACCGCTTTAATTGACCGTTCGGAGGTTTGTTGACATACTAAAATATTAAGTACGTATTATAATCTGACACAATTCAACAAGTTTTATTTAACGCAGCGTAGTCAACTAGGCAACGTGTTTATTACGAATTTTAAAGTGTATTCTGTACTCATTCTTGAAATAAATTTTTATCTCCTTTAAGAAGCTTCAAATTCAAAACCATTTATCTCCAAATACAATATGATCTTCGGTTTTGTTGTTGTAATAACAGATTAATCCTTTTAAGAGGAATGTCTGCGCTACCTGTTTCGGCCCGTTTCATACAAAACTTAATTTTGGATTTGAGGCCAAAATACCAAAACAAACTGAATATTTTTTAAATCAAAAGTTATATTAAATGTATAGCACGGATGTGAGCTATTTCTTTATATTTATTTTGGTTTTAAATAATGAAATACAGATAATAATTAAAGAATTCAATTTTCCTTCATATCAAAGGCTACTTGTAAATTTTTTGTGAATTAATTATACCTAATTATAAAAAAAAATCTTGCCTTATTCACTGTGTTATTATAATGAAAAATGAAATAAAATAAAAAGAAAACATTTTAAAAATTACGGTTTTCTTGGGTAGTAATTTTAATTTATGTACGACAAATTTTGTGTATCGACGTAAATGGGTCATTTGTAATTTAAATTTACACCCATGCCTTTTTTATAATTTTTATCTTTTATTTGGTATTTCATTTTATGTTTATAATAAAAATTATTTTTTTAATGTTTATCATTTACTCAGTAATAATTTCCAAAGTTGCCTCAAAAAACTTGAAATATTAAAATATTTAACGACCCTATTTTACAATTTAAAATAAAAATAAATAAAGTACCTAGATATTTGATGTACCTTTTGATTACAAAAATATTTTTTCAGTTTGGTTGGGTATTTTGGCCTCCACCTATGTAACATAATGCTCGTAGCGTAATAAAATATATTTTATTCGCTTGGCAAGGAAGTAATTTATATTAATATTATTCTAGTTTGTCATTTAGTCATTTGCGTATGTTAATTTATCTGTATATCACCTGTATTTATTTACAGGACAACCTCATACGACTTATTTTGTTGTGAATAACGCTTATTTAGCTGGAGAAAATAATAAAGCTCAAGAATATTTTCGTACGTCTTAGTTATACCGTACTTCGTTTGACCGGTCAGTGGTTGAGTGGGCATCGCGTTTGGGTCCTACCCAGGCATTCCGTGTTCGATTCCTCGGCTGGCTAAGTCCTCCATCACGACTCAAGTAACATTTTCGGCTTACGTGGTGGTAGTAGGAGATTTTCAAATAAAGTCGGGTTATTCGTAACCCGGGAATGTTTGTCTTTCTTTCAAGAAAAAAAACAAATATGTTTAGGGAGGCTGGTATGGGTACCGCCGCTCTTATTCATTTATTGGAACCAATACCTCCCTACCCCAAGTGGCTCGCTACGTTTGGTGACTTAGCAGGGGTGCCCGGATTCATGGGGCACTTCATGTTTGTCAAAATCTTGGTGGCCGGGTGTCGGGTGCCGGGTGTCTCACCTGCTGCGTGGCGGGCCGGATCGAGGGAGGCTAGTTGATGGGGTCTTTTGACCTCTCCAACCATAATCTCTCGACCCATCGCCTTGCACCGCAGTTGAAGGGATGGATTGATACATCCCTCACTCCTGAACACACTGACCCAATATTCCTACCCGCCCCTCTTACCTATTTCCTTCCCAGAACTTCCTCTTCTTCCTTTCCCTACAATTTCAACCTTTTACACAGTATCCCCTAAGGATGACATAGACCCCGAGGGAAATTATTTTCTTCAGGGTCTCCTGTGTGAAGCTAATGAAAAAAAAAAGTATAAATTAATATTTTTTTAAGACATTAGAAAAAAGAAGAAAAAAACATTTCTTTGAATATAAGTGACTATCTGGGGAATCAACATAAAAATATAAACATATAAAACACATTAGGGAACGTACCCATACTACGTGACCAACTTTTTACAATTTTTAACCCCCCCCCCCACCCCCGGTGACCAAAAACCTAATAAGCCCGCCGCCGCTCATTTGTACCAAGCGTGACATTTTGAAGACCTCCCCCCCCCTAAACGTGTCACGTAGTATGGGAACGTTCCCTTATCTGGTAAGACGGTACAAGTTAGAAAAACATCATTTTGCAAAGAAACAAGTAACTTTTACTAAAATAATGTCAATTGGTGTTCTGCAGGCAATTAGAATTTTACCCCTGGTATTCCAAGAGCTGTGAATTAAATTATGTTATGTTTTTTGAACACAGCTTTAATGTCAAAAAATAAAATGTCGGTCTATTGGTTGTTTTTTGATGGGTTAGGGAAAGTAATATTTTTACGTAGGTTTAAAGCGAGCGGTGCCCTTTGGTTTTGCTTTGAAGGTGATGTTTGAAAGGGTTTCCACCGCACATCAGAGGTCATCATCAACTCATTTCAAAGCTTTTCTCCCCACACTCAACACTTTGAAGCAGAGTGAATGGTCGTACATCTTATATACCTACATATTGTTAGGAGAGTACGACAAAGGATGACTTTTTAGATAACTTAAATATGTTTGTATCTTTCCGTTAACATACGTTTCGCAATCTGCTTCATCAGTTCGTGCCTTTGGGATAGCAAGGTTCTATCTGCCATGTGCGTGAAACTGAGATATTGAGAATCACGAATAAAATGCTAATACAGGGTGGGCCATGAACATTTGCACTTTTGAAATAATCGTGAAAAAAAATACTGATTGTATTTAAATAAATGATTATTGATATGAACAAAAATATGCTGGAAAATCATTTCGTAACGTCTAAATGGCCGCCATCTCGCCGCTGGCATTCCTCAAATCAGGTCCTTAGATTTTCGAAAACTTTTCGACACAAATCCCGGTGTATGTTGACCATTTCTTGATAGATGCTCTCGTTTAATTTGAGTATAGTCGCTGGTTAGTATGTTAGTATAGTAGATTGCAAATATCTGCGAACTTATATTGACATTTTTAGGTAGAATTTTAAAGAGAGAAAAATCTAATAAACTTTTGGTCTATTTAATTTTATTGTAAGTCAATTTTGATCAAAATGTCAGATAGAACATTGTTGTCCCAAGGGCACGAGCTGTAGATAGTTGTATCGAAACCTTGTTGCCATTTAATTGCTTCAAATGCGACACTAAATGTCACCCATAAATATCTTTATAGGTAGACTTTATCGGAACCGCATTTCTGTCTTGCACACACTACACGAGTCGAGTGCTCTTAAAGATAGCACCTCCGTTATCTCCCCCCTTGTACCTTGTAAAGTCCGGGGAAATTTTCTTAGCGCCATTTGCCCGTCATTGCTGTATGCACGTCACACTTGCAATTCAATTGGCTACACTTTATTTTATTTAGTGCACTTGTTCGTTAATTAACAACGCTTTTCTGAACAAGTATCATAACTACCGAGAATACAATCGGATCGTGTTTCACAAAATGTATATTATCATTCGCTTCTTTCACATTGATTTAATTAACACCTTCATTATTATTGATGATTTTTCTTAACAATGGAGAAACCGAGTCATTAACCGGTTAAATCTTTGGCTGAAATAAAATAGTTTTTTTTAATAATCAACACACAGGAAAATACAATAATTAATTTTAATGGCTTTTTAAAAACCGTTTTTCATGTTTGATATTTAACAGACTTCTATCACTTATATCAGACGGGTACCTAGCACGGTCGTTCGATAAAGGTTTTGTCGAAAATGTCTGTAACTTGGCATCGTTCAATCGTTTTGGGCCTTTAAAACAAAATATGCGAATATGTGGAGCCAGTGAGACTATGGCATACCCAATTAGAGTATGTTGTGAGCCTGAAGGTAGCGTGGAGATAGGGAAGGTGGGGAAGTACCTGGCTATTCACATCTAGTCACTTAACGCGACTAAAGCCATTTCAAGCAACGTTTCGATTCTGAATGGTGGTCTTTGCGATGCTGAGAATAACTTTCAACCTGGATTGTGCCGTAAATATACCTTACATTATTTTTAAATGATTAAATTGTGAAATAACACAAATCAATCAAATAAAATTTAGTTGCGCACGCCGAAATTTAAACCCGCGACCTCCGGATCGCTAATCGGGGGCCTTACTCATCGACCACGCAGACCCTGGTCGAGAGGTAAGGCTCGAATGATGGTCAGACAACTCAGAATGAAATCAACTAAACACCTTTGAAAAATCGTTAAAAGTGATAAAAAATGGTTAAATAGGTTACGTCGTGTTAGGTTATAGGCTATCTTACAATTTTTGTTTTGTAGCTTTTAATCGACTTTTTAAAGAGGTGTTGAGTTGACTTTGTCCTGAGTTGGCGTGAAACACAATTTGGGAGGCGGGAATGGGAACCGCCGCCCCGGGAACATTCATTGGATAACCAAAACCTCTGCCGTAGGTCACCCTAAGCGGTTCGCTACGTTTGGTGATTTAACACGGGTGCCCGGGTTCATGGGGTGAGGTTTGTCTAGGTTTTGGAGGCGGATGACCAGGACACCCTGAACCCCAGATTCCTACCCACACCTTAAACCCTTATCCTTCCCAGAACTCTCCTCTCCTTCCTTTCCTTAAAAATACCCTCCACACAGCATCCCCAAAGATGACATAGGCCCTGAAAGAAATTATTTTCTCAAGGTCTCCTGTGTGGAGCCTCCCTGTGTGAAAAGAGGGCTCGAATATGCCTACGCGTTGGTGCAGCGTTTCACAGCTCTTTTCATTTAGTGATTATATTTCGCCCGATCAATCTTTTCAACCCAGTTTTTTTTTATAAGAGCTCAAGTGTGATATTCAGCGCTTGAACAAATCAAAAGGTTTCCGACCTGTAGCTGGTGGCTGGTGGCTGGCAGCTGGCAGCTAGCATGTGTGCTATAGAAGCACGCTACACAGACCTGCTTAATTAGCAGCGTATAATCCGTTCTTGTAAGTGTTTGGCATTGTTTGTTCGGCCCGTTTGTTTGCAAAATGCCGCCGGGCGGTGCACCGAGACCGGGCCAGGCTATGGAGAGCAATAATTAATATTTCAACACGAAACCGAAAAGCGTTTAATGTTGCCATGCTTGCAGTTTGCAGCGTTCGATTCTCGGAATTATCCAAATTGCACAAAAACTAACGATTTTCTCAAAAAACTTTCGAGTGTTATACGTTTAGATGACTCAAAAAAATTATTTTTAATTTCATAAAATGTTAGTATGACTCAAAGATATTGAAATGTAATTAAGAATAAGTTCTTAATGAGTCTAGTTTTTGCACTGATAATTCGTGGTGGAATTCCATTGTATTAGAATTTGAAATTAAAACACTTTTGTACTTTCTTCCATTAATTTATATTTCACCAGTACCGGTTTCATCCTATTACGAACATTTTCAGACTGGTCCAGACGACCAGACGACTGGTGAAACATAAATTAGCGGAAGAGAGTACAAAAGTGTTTTAATTTCAAATTCTAAGAATATGTTCCCAAAGTTCTAAATAAATTTCAATTCGTTCCGGTGTTATAAGGGTGTTTAAGTGTGCATCTAATCCTTAAGTGCCGGACCGCGTGGTAAACTTGAGACGGATTTTTCTCGAAACCGCCTTTTTTTAATTTGTGTGCACTATATTTCAAAGATTTTAAAAATTGCAGACACTTTCTTTATATAATTACGCTCAATATGAACCTAAATTCGAGGTAATATCATTGTCCAAAGTATTTTTTAATTGTAAAAAAATGTTAAAAATGGCAAAAATCGAGGTTTTCGTTTGCACACCTGTAAAAATTATTAAAATAATTTTTTAAAAAATCTATTATTTTGGAAGAAGTTAGGTTCATATAGACGAGACATTTTATGTTCTTAAACAACTAAATTCAAAACCCAATTGATTTGATATGAAAACTATGGCCTCCAGAATGCACACAAATAGCTAAATGGTGGTTCGATGGGAAGCTGCTGATAATTTTCATATTTTTCGAGGAAATGCTTGAAAAAATCACAATATTTTCTTAAGTAGATATATAAAATGACCTTAAAGTTAAAAAAAGAAGTTGAAATAAATTACATACATTTATTCCATGCCAAAAAAATCATGAAATTTATTTTAAAAAAACCTAGTCCTAAAGGCATTTCCCCCCTTAATAACTAAATACGCATTGGTTTTATATTATAGTGATTTCTGTTCTTTGGTTAAAATAACTTTTGTCTGACTGCTTCTCTACGCCTCTACGCGTAATTTAGTTCATTGCCAGAAGGTCCCGAGGAGATGATGATGAAGTCATCAGCCCAAATGACAGAAATATTGAGTTATGTTGATTTCTCTAATTTAGTCTGACCTTGAAATTACATCACACGTAAACTTTACGTCGGGCTCGCGACAAAAAATATTATCTTTAAAACGGATTGTTTTGGTTTTTTTTTATTTTATGCATTTTTGACATTTTTATTTTTTATGTTAATAAGGGAGTACCTAAAGAGGTCCAACTGCTCCTAACCGCCTGGAGCCAGTGAGACTAGGTATGGCTTCGTTTCGAGTATTTTGTGAGACTGAAGGTAGCGGGGACAGGGCTGGGCAAAATACATGCTTTAGTGTAATTAAAATACAAATTACAAAATACTTTTTCGCATGTATTTAAAATACAAAATACTTTCAAGTCGAGTATTTGAAATACAAAATAAAGTATTTAACCATTTTTTTTAATTTCAAATACAAAATACAAATTACAAAATACATTTGGTTTTGGTAGAATCTTTGGTTGCAATAAATTCTCATAAGTGCCCATATCTAAGGGTGCGTTTCCATAGAAGCAAAGCTGAGCAGAGTGAAACAGGGACATATTTAAATTGACTAATCATATTGCTCAGGAGACACGTATCGTCTCCGCTCCACTTGTAAAGTTTTGTGATATAGGACTTAGGTGTCAGATTATAATAATTATTATGATAACACTAGCTGGTTCCCGGCATGCGTTGCGATAACATATTCAAAGAAATAAATTGTTTCTCCCTGCATGTCCTTTCCCGTGCGTCCCCGTTCCCCTACCGCACCCCTTTCCCCTCTTGCATTCCCTTTCCACCTTCCCTACCCTCTCACCACTCCCGCTCCCCCATCCCGCCAACCCCCTCCCGCGTTCCCTATATTTAGTCCCAGTACATCAGTTTTCAAACAACTCGCGTGCCAGCTATTACAATTTTTTTATTCAAATTTTCATTTTTCACATGTTACAAATATTCATTTTTCTATATTATTAGAACAATCAATCAAATCTGGTACCTAACATAGGTACCTATTTCAAATATCTATAATTTTAAAAATCCATAGACAATTCTTTTGTTCCAAAAAAAAACGGCTGCCTGCTAAATTCAATTTCATCAAACGCGCGAACTGTCAAACGTGCAAAGTTAAAATAATCTTTAAGTTTTCTGAAATTATCCAATTTTCTGCGTAATTTTCTTAATTTTTCTTTCCGTAAGAACATTCTACAAAGTATTAGAAAACTTAAAAAAAAATAAATGAAATAGGTTCTGAAGTTATGGCGTGACCAAGGGAAACAAGGATTCATTTTTATATATAAATGGATGACATTTGTATAGCGCAGTTTTGTGTTATTTCACTTCAAGTGCGCTCTACAGTAATTAACTTAAAAATAATCTAGTAATCAGGCAAACTATTCCTTTAGCTCTTGATCTAATACTATGATACAAAAATGTACAATACAAAGCAATGAAAAGTATAATATAATATGATACAAAATGTACAATAACAGTGCTATTGTAGCACAGGACAATAATAATAACTAGCATGACGTTAAAAAAATGTACAGTACATTATAAAGCAATGATAATGGGGCATTCATTAATTACGTGAACAGTTTTTCTTCCAAACTAGACTCCCCACGCCCCTTGGTGAGATAAATTTGGGCCACTTCGTTTATTCTTTCCAAGTAACGTGAGATTTTGCTGGACCCCCCCCCCCCCCTTTTTGAGCTCACGTAATTAATGTATGCCCCCTAAGAGAACTACAAATAATCATTCGTAAGAGTGCTATAGCAAAGGACAATAGTACAGTATTCTAGCGTTTTTATTCTATGTATTATCTATGTGTGTTTATTTTTCATTATCATTATTAAGACCACTAAATATATTTGAAAATGTATTTTGAAACCATAAGTATTTGAAATACAAATTACAAAATACCTCAGCAGCAGGTAATTGAAATACCAATTACAAAATACATTTTTAGGAAGTAATTGAAATACAAAATTACTAATACAAAATACGTATTTGTATTTCAAATACGTATTTCAATTACAAGTATTTCAAATACTGCCCAGCCCTGAGCGGGGAGGGGAAGCAGATGAGGAAGAGGAAAGTGGGGAAGTACTTGGCTATTCAGATCTAGTCACCAAACACGGCTAAAGCCATTTCAAGCAACGTTTCAATTCTGAATGGTGATCTTACACCAGTGCGACACTGAGAGTACATTCCATGATACGTGCCGCAAATATATACCTTATACAATTGTGAAATACCCAAATTAATCAAATTACTTGTGCTAGCCGGTATTTGAACCTCCGGATCGCTAGTCGTGAGTCTTACCTCTCAACCACGGAGGCCGACATGTAGGGAATAAAACTCATTCTTTTGCCTGTAGTGTTGTCTACTGTCTTGGATCTTTTATGCAACAGAATTTCTGTGAAATGTGTACCATATCTTCGTAAAAATGATATCTGGTCATTAGTTTTCCACGTGACTACAAATTGCACAAATACAGTTGGTATCAGTTTTAAACCCCATACAATGGATACCCAAATTTTTCAACGAAGTTATTCCGAATTGTTTCACTGAATCTGGATAATTTGCCAATGCAATGTTCGGTATTAATTTTGTCTGAATTTCGTAAAAGCAGCATTTCCTTCTGTTGGACGTAATAATGCGCCCGATTAGGCATGAGTCAGTTGACTGGTAGGTTTGTTGTTTGGTTGGTTCGGTGATTTGCATCCATAATTGGGCGTGTATCGAGGTCAGGCCGGCTCCTTCCGCAACCAGGCCAGACAGGTTCCTGACCCTTTTTGTGACTGACACAACTGTCTGTTTCACAACAAGCAAATCTCCACCGGTGTTCTGGTATTATTGTCAACGGACTCTGAATTTCCTCACGTCTCGCATCGAGGGCTCGTACGTGTTTTGATTCGACCGGCTGCAAAGTGGCCACTCGTGCCATTGCACGGCTACAATGCACAACATTTCAAAAACGGTTCTTATCGCTTTATTTCCCATTAACTTTTGAATAAAATTTTCCTGAAATCAATTTGCGAGACAGTTACTCACTCAAAGATTATAATATTTCGACTTTCTTAATTCGCACTAACCTAGCGGTCTATCTATAACCGTTCGTGCAATGGACACAAAAGACGATAGAAGACAGTCTTCTTTGGTCCTACTTAACTGACATCTGTTGAAACTACATGTATAATCCTATATCCCTAAGTCTGCAAATTTAAAGATTTGAGGTATACACGTAAGGGAACGTACCCATACTACGTGACACGTTTAGGGGGGGGGGGGGGTCTTCAAAATGTCACGCTCCGTACAAATGAGCGGCGGGTTGCTTAGGATTTTGGTCACCGGGGGGGGGGGTTAAAAATTGCATAAAGTTGGTCACGTAGTATGGGTACGTTCCCTAATGGTTGCATGTGCGTGTTCTCCCTTTCTTTAACTAGAAAAAAAAGGATCGTCATTTCGGCTATCATATTTTGATCGATGATGTTGCAGGACGGATGCTGTTGCATGACGGATACTGTTCGAGATGAAGATGAATGAACCAGCTGCATTCCAGGAGATATCCTGAATGTATAGCTGAACAGTGACCTTTTGTCAATATAATCAATGATAACTTTACAAAACGTATAATATTATAAAAATCTATTGATGAATAAATGTATTTATTATAATTATTATCATCTCTGAACTGCGAGCTCCTCCTAGAACACATCTGAAAAATATCTTCCCACTTCAATAGTATCCGTGTCCTTATAAGGAATGTTGCTTGTGAGTAAACTAATACAGAATTCTCATTATTCTCAACCAAGTGGCTGGGTATAGTTTGTGGTGCGCACCGGGCCATTGTTCAAATCACCTTGACCCTCGCCGGAAGATATATTAGAAATCTGTTTTTTAATTATTTTTATTTGATGACCTTCACATGTATTTAAACTTCATAATATCAACTACCAACCGCATCTACTGGGATTACATAGTATTATTATGGCTTCTACTCTAGTTTGTTTTATTCTCATTGTATTATTACTTATTACACGACTCCATTACTAATGTTCACAGCGCCAAGAGAAATAAAAAATATCTCTTTTAGCTGAGCGTTTTTCTTATCGGATGATCCTAGTTCAGCCATTCAATTTGTTCAAAGCATTATCTCTGCTGTTCCGATAACCCTCGTTCATTCTTTATTTTACCAGAATCTTTTCGTTTGACCTGCAGTGTAAATATTTGATTCGGAACTAGGATTTCACCCCAGTTTACGTGGTGCCGCTTCGGTATGAATTGTATGAATATTGTTCGGTTTTAATAATTTCTTAGGCTTCTTTCCATTTCCTTTGGGAATGTTTTGGCAGCATCTAGAAAAAGTGAACCATTTATCAACTAAATCCCAACTTGTAATTTATGATAGTCTGTAGGAGCAGCAGATATTTGCTTTATTGGGCAGTATTTTTCGTAAACAGGATGATTGATAAAAGATAACTTTCCAAAATTATATTTTACTTTCCTATGTGCTTTGTTTTGAAAGTATAATTTCAACGAACTCATTTATAAGCACGCGTCTTCAGGAATAATAATTACCTAATTAAATTTATTTACATATTTTTCAAATACGCATATCTAGTGTAAGAAATACAAGAAAAAAAATTTAATAAGGACAAATCATATTGAAATAAAAACTGTCGTAACTTTATTAGCTTCTTTGTTATGCACGGATTATTTACTTCGGACAATATTCCTATTGTTGCACAGAGCTGATATTCGACTGAACACAAATTAAAGATTTCCAAATTATCCTCTGCACGGCTTATTCTTCTGGAAAGCATGTATTGTATCCACATTAACCATCCTAGGTATGTATATGATTTTAATCTAACTTAAAGATGAAGCACTACGAAGTAAAGCAAAAGCGTGTGTTTTTGGTTTGAAAATTAGACAGCTTACAAATATTTTCGATGTTTTAATTTAGTACTGCGAGTAGAACACGTATTTGCCTTTGAAATAAAAGGGTATTTTTATAGTCTTTTTACGGGCCCAGAAAAAATAAACTATCAGGCTTATGAAAAATGTTTTCAAGTTCAAAATCTCCTATTTATGAACCTCTTTTTGGTTATTTTGAGGCCATGCACCACAATGTGGTGCATGGCCTCAAAATAACAATTTTTCACTTTCTCTTTTTAAATTTAATTTTATTTATTAGTTTTGGATGGCTTCATAAATGCTGTAAGAGTAATAGCAACCGGAAATTTCTAAAACCTAAAAATAATGCAAGAAAGTCAAGTAAAGATTCATCTCCTAAGATTAATATCAACTACTCTGCTTATTTTCGTATTTTATCCAGTTCGATCTCAGAAGTTAGTGAGTGGGTGTATAACTGTATATACTCTACGTATACACTATGTATAATACCGATAAATATAATTCACTGAATATAAACGATAGTTTGTCAAAGCTCTGTACGATAGATGTACAGGCTTGAACTTTAAATTTATTTGGTAGACGGTTTCAATTGACTCCAATCGTGATATTATACAGAACTCAGTCATGGATTAAATCGAAAGTGAACGACCAATCTATTTTCTTTAGGCGCGCGCGCCTTACCTTGCCTTGTAAGAATGTAATGTCATTACTTAGACTGTTATCCCTTATTTTGAATGCGAGACACGCATTTAAACACGTTATTTTCTTTTGCCAACCTCAAATGCGTGTAAATTTGCTGTTTTAAAAAAATCGTATTAATTAAATATTACAAATTTTTATGGATCAATTTCAAGTGAGCCGTTTTTTTGTACTCGAAAAGAGGTTATTGAAACCGGTTGATGTACAAAAAGAGTTGCAATATTTCACATAGTTTCTCAGTGCAGCCAAGTGTGAGGTGGGTACAGTGTACACTGTACAGTACAAGGCCAAGTGCCAACAAGAGAATGTAATATTTTACAGTCACAAAGATCATAGTAACTCGATTCATTCTGCGCATTCCTTCCTGAACTTCTTGTCTCAATGTGACAGAAAGGATAGGCAGCTTTCTTGGGACAAATAACCCGACCGTGTCTTGTCGTTATACGTTTTAATGGTTGCGATCCTTGTGACATCTTTTAATGGCTATTAATATGCAAGTGCTTCTAACTCTGTTATAAAATGCCATCATCATTTAGTTTTCGTTCGATATTGTTGACATCAGTTGGCAATTCCCGGCATCCGTCTTTCCTCCCTTATTGAATTGAATAACGCTTACAGCTCCAGAAATTAACATGTTATGAAGTCATCAAATGGCTATTCAGCGACATTTTGTTTTTTTACAGCTTTTGAACAAATTGTGATCTGCAGAAGAGGACAACTATCATGTGGTTAAGCAGAATCGGCGTTTCACGGGAATTTTCTAATGTCAAAAAATGGCCATCGATGACAATGTTACATTTGTTTTTCTGCGAAACAACTGTCCCCAAAGAACGTTCCGTAATCCGCCTCACAACACTTAATCGGGTGGTGATTAGTTTTAATACGGTGTACCATGGTTTAACACTAGTATAAAGTGGGGGATCGGAAGGTAAAAATAAAGATAAACTTATTTTTTTTACAAAACATTTAAAATATGTTTCGCTGCATGTTATGTATAATATAAAAGTATCGGTTCGATGGTCTGAACTGAATTTATTTTAGCAATCACTTCGTAAATGTATCACCTGTCCAGCTGCTCGTCCTAAATAAGCCGTTTACGTCCAAACACCAATATTTCAGTCGAATTTTATATCGTTTTACGAAGAGCTAACGTATTTCATCTTTTACCGGTGTTTTCGGATGGTTTCAGTCCCCGTGGGAGTAAAATAGTACGTCTACCCCTTAAAAGTACCCCTGCAACACGTACACCTTGATGCTGACTTCACTGGCTTATTATTACTTCATTCTTATTATTATTATTTCTTCATTCTTATTATTTCTTTATTATTTCACTTCTTATTATTACACGCTAACTGGAACAAACAGAACACGATAAAACAGAGTACGAGAAACGAAAAGTTGATAAAAACAGAACAATGATAAATAAAACTGCTTTTGTCGTAATTCGATGCAATCTAATAATTTAAAAAAAAAATTGTACAACAAAATAAAGCAAATATATAAATAAAATGTTAGAATAGGTTATTTCTATTCCCTGTTCCATTTTTTCACAGTTCTGTTTTATCACTGTATTGATGCCTTATAACTTTTTTTTTTTTTTTTTACATTAACTCCACACAGGTCATCTATGTCATCTGGGATGCTGTGTGGAGGGTCTTTTTGAGGGGAGGAAGGAATGAACATTGGTCTTGAAGAGACCCATGTTGTAGGAAGGAGGAAACACAGAGGCCGGCAAATCATTCCACAGCCGAGCTGTTGAACACAAGAACGAGTCGAAGAAACGACCCGTTCTCATGTGACAAATGTCAACTGTGTACAAATGTTGGGCACGCGTTTGGCGTGTTTCCCGACTATGCACCGGTGCCGAAGGGATCAATGACGCTAGTTCCTCGGAGCATCTTCCATTGTAATACCGGTAGAACAAGGATAGCATTCCCACCCGACGCCTGTGCTCTAAAGATTGCAATCCGTCTGTTAAGATGGGAGAATCTATCAAACGGACCGCCCGTTTCTGCACAGAGTCGAGGGTATTTTTCACGTATTTTGGAGCTCCAGACCAGAGGTGGCTGCCAAATTCAACCGTGGGGCGCACTTGCGATTTGTACAGGGTTAGCAGTTGTGTACTATTAAAGTATCTGCGGGCCCTGTACAGTACGCCCAGTTTTTGGGAGGCTAACTTTACTCTGGCTTCGATGGAGCCCCCATACCTGAGCTGGTCACTTAGGGTTACACCAAGCATATCAACGGAGGGCCTGTTCGGAAGATTGCTTCCGTTGAAAGAGACTAGATTTTCATTTCGATCCCTTTTAGACGTAATCAGACAAGATTGGGTCTTTGAAACATTAAATTCAACAAAATTTAAATTTAATCACCTGTTATTGATGCTTTAGTATCGTTCTGTTCCATCGTGGAATCCCTCGTAACACACTAGTCGTGGGTCGATCGTGAACCACCCGATCTTTGTAACCCAATCACGAACCACCAAAGAGCGATCGGGTATGTTTTTCAAAAAAACATTCTAACGTCACTCGTCACGTCACGTCCCGTGATGGGTGTCGGTGTGGCGACCTATCATAGATGAGTATCGTAAACCCGGCATCTCGAATCTCGTTCTCGCGGCAGACAAATAGAGATGGTAGATACCTACAAGTAAAAATAGGCTAACATTTACCTACGTCAAATAAAATTACCCATTCAAAGATCTGGTGTTGGGTATTCGAGTCTCAGTTTCGGTGGATTTTTTTGACTTTCGGCGGATTGATTTCTTTTCTCTACTCGATGGTGTTTTTCCAAGTGTTAAAGTACCCAATCACTTGGCCGGTGGGTCGTGAGCGACGCGGGTGTAAAGTGATCGATCGACTGAGTTCTATAACACTTTTACCCCCGATGTCCCATCTGATATCGCTGGTGCTGGCATATTCACATACATATGTGTGTCAGCAGACAGCGATGTTCGGTGTTGGGTGTTGAGTGTCGGTAACATTAGTAAATGAACTTGTTAGCGGCCGCTCCCGTTAAACAGCCACATATCTATACTCAATTATTAGGTACTATTTCGCGCTTGTGACGTCATGCCACCTACTGCTCACTTTACATACCCGATCAAGCGTAAAGAGTAATGAGTAATTTAAGGTATTATTTATTTTTAACGGTGTAATTAATCTAATGTAATAAATTGCCTATTTAATGTATTCATCAAGGCGTTGACGAATACACACTATTAGACAGGCAGGTTGCGGTCACGGAGCAACCTCTTCCCTTCTGGGTACCTATATATTATGTAAATGTCTAGATTCTGACCGAATTTGTAATTTATACATTTGGATTTAGGTGGTTTTTTTCAGTGGGTACCTACACGTATTATAATATCCACAAATTGCAATGAAAATGTGAAGATAACGACACCGAAATACACTTCATACTCTTATTTTGGTGTCTTTATCTCTTTCGTACTTTGAGAGTTGTTGATATTATCTTCTTCAATGAATACAAACTTTTTTTTATAATGAGTTTTCGTAAATGTCTGCTAAGACTAGGCGTGTGCAAATATGTACTAACAATGCCAAAATATACCTATGCCTACCCTCAACTATAGAAAGATAAAATATGTCTAAAATGAAATAATATCTACTGTTTATGTTTCAGCGTATAATTCGGTTTTAAGAGAAATTACCTGTTTATTCTTCAACTATGAACTAATTGCCTAAATCTAATAAAAATATTTTGTAAAATCGATTAGAAAGATGTTTTTTTATAAAGGACATACACGTACATGGACAAAACTCACAGAGATTTTTTATTTGTTTCGATATACCTATCACAAAAAAAACACGAGCCCAATTATTACATCACTCATCACTATCAATATTATCACAAAATTCACAGAGGTTTTTTTGTTGTTGTTTCGATATATCGCAATAAACTCACGAGCCCAATTATCAGATGTTTAATTAAAAAAAAAAATAAAAAACATTTTTTCGGAGGAATGAAAACTAGAACTGCCTTAACTAATCCACACTAAATCAGCTCCTGTACAACAAGTGATATTTGATTTGTTTCTAATCGTGTTTATTTCTTTTTCTTTCAGGTGAGTACCTACTTCTTACGATCGGCCCAATAATCGTGAGTAAACATGAATCTGTAAGTTATTACGACCCCGTGGTGTAAAGCTTGGGAGCCATTTCTCTGCATCCCGTGGTTTGCGGGATTAATTCTCGTATACTCGGAACTTCTAAGAGTGCTTTCACTATAATACATTTGGAATTTGCAGTGCCTCTACAACCGATTATTATAGCCTAATCAATTGTCTATACAATTATGTACACGCCTTGCACTTAACCACTCAATACCAGAACATTAAAGTAGCCAGTCATTATCAGTGCTTCTAATTTTACCGTACTAATTTTTAAGAAATATGTATCAAGTTGCCACTTTGTTTTCTGGGCCAACAGATGCAGTACCTTGCTGTAATTAGCTAGGGAAAGTTCTAATTTCTAGTGGTAGTTCTTACCAGGTAGTAAGAGTTATGGTGAAACTAGGTGAGACTAATGGACCCAGACTGCTTATTGCCTTCGGGCAGATGGAAAAAATATCTTAATTTATGTAAAATTTATTGTAGGTACGATGTACCTACGGTTTTCTAATTTATTTATACTATGCGAAAAATAATCTAGCTTTCGACTGGTATCTCTATTTTCTCGTATTTGTAATCATTCAAAAATGTTATGTAGTATTTGTGTATTTGCCTTATCAGGTCAAACACTTTACTAAATATCGATGATTGTATTATCAATAAAAGTCGTAACACATAATCGTGTTGCATAAATATTCATCCTCTTAGTATTTCAAAGTTGGTAAAATATTATAATCTCGGAAGCGTCTAACTTGGTTTAACTGTCTATGGATTTAGCCAATGCTATGTTTATTTGGAAAATGTGGCGACAGTACTAGGAATAAATTTAACCGTCAACTCGATTCGCTCGCTCCAGTGCCTTTAGAGTCAACAACCACCATAAAAATAATAAAATTCCACCGATGTGTACGAACATGCTTGAGAGAAATGAGTTAGTCGGTTATAATGTCGCAGGCGTGGGTGGCTGGTTGGCTGGGCGGTTGGGCGGCTGACTGCTGGCCGTCTGGGCGGCGCCCGCCTACCCGCTGCAAATAATCACCGCCTCCCCGCCCTAGGCATCATCTAACAAAGTGCTGTCCAATGGCTCCACTCCCCTATTCGATCATATTAATTGTACGCGTTGATTCTGCGATCTTTAGCCAGGGGGTCAGAGGCTAACTAATTATCTCCCCATTTCTCTGCAGGGATAGACAAATAGAGTAGAAAAAGTCACAACAATTTTCTTCTTGGCGTACACCTAGGTACCTATATACAAAAAAGGGTGACCCGGAATGGGTTTGTTTTTTAAACAAATTTACAATTTTATTCTGAGATTAATGAAATTTTACACACTTGACCTTCAAAACATAGGAAGGTTACTAACTGTCTACACGAAATTTCGAAAAAATCATCTCCACTCTCGTTTCCCACTTTTAAATGTAAATCAGAATTTTTATATTTCTTAACGAAGTTTAGCACAATTAACGTTCACAACAAAATGATAGTTACTGCCTAAACTCTGTGTCAACATCGGGATTTCAGCTAATTTCTAATAATTTTATAATTATAGTTTTACCTCGAGGATCTCATTTCTAAGACTGAGTTTAATAATTTAATATAATATTTTCAATCATCGATGTAGATACCATCACCATCTGGCTCGTACGACGATAAGTAATTGTTGTCTGGACCAAGTCATAAGATGGAAGGGATTCCTTTACTAGTTATGCAACTTTATGAAAAAATACTATTTTACAATTTGCTTACCCGTTTGAAAACTTTGAAAGGTTTATTTTACAGGTGTAATAATATGGCCAGCAAAGCGTGTCATGACATTAAGATTAAGTGTATGCAATTATGTTCATAACAATACGGCAGGTGAAATCGTAAAACAACCCATTGCCGATATTGTTTTCGTGATTCATCGTGATGGTGATGAGTAATGGTAATGACTGATGACGATAGATTTACATAGTTCCGTCGACGAGACCCGCGCCGCACAGTGGGCGAAAAACCGCAACATCAATACCCATCGAAGCAATAAGCCCTTAGCTTAGCTTAGGTTCAACGTCACGAAAGATATACTGTCGCTAATAAAACATTTGCTTACCTTCTGCGTAGCCGCTTAAGTCCATGAATTATTTCGAGAACTTTGAAATCATGAATATTGTGATTTTATAAATCGTTTGAAATAATGCTTCTGGAAAAAAAATAAAATTATAGTGCTTACTCGTATCAAAGCTTGCCCGAAATTCTGTGCAATGTATTTACATTTTTTTTTATAAAACATCCCATTATTGTTTCACAAGCCTAGAAAAAGAAATCTATCCTGTGAAAATGTTTTGAACTCTTGAATTTCCGACTTCCGAATATGTATGTATATATTTTTATTTTTTAAAAGAAAGAAACGTTTCCTGTAAACGAATAACCAGATTACTATCTCCTACTACCATGACAGTTAGCGGAAAATAAGTTGCTTGTGTTGTGGTAATGGAAGATTTAGCCAGCTGACGAATTGAACTAAAGACGCCTGGGTGGGAACCAAGCGCGATCCCAACGATCGGTCAGTAAAAACGGTTTTTACAATTTTATTTATAGTATATTTTGGCAAATCAATTATCTCCAAAAAAAATTATCTACATTGTCCGCTTTTTGGCTATTTATTTTTTGCTTTGTTTAAAACTTGTCTTTCGATGCGCCGACGTGATTTCAATCTTACAGAGAATACGTTTCTGAAAATGCATCGCGTTGAAGTTACATTGCTGTTGAATATAAGCTTATTTTTCTCATAACCCCCTTTTTACTCAGCGTAGGGGTGAAATATCACCACTCAATATAAGCATCCCTGCATTCATTTGTATCTGACTTGTTCCATTTATATTTCTCGAGCAGTCCAACTATTCGAGAAATTCTACGCTTTGTTCGTGTATTGTATCGCGTTCCATGTAAACGGCGACCTTTAGTGAGCTTTCTAAGTGCGCACTTAATCTCGCCAATCTTGCTTCCAACATTATTTTGGTGCGGATAAAGCCGCCATACAAAAGACACGATTTTTTAGCTGTCTTTTTTTTTTTTTTTTTTTTACAGTGAATACCGCACAAGAATCTCAACTGCTCCCGTCTGGAGCCAGTGAGACTATGGCATCCCCAATTGGGGTATGTTGTGAGGCTGAAGGTAGTGGGGAGGGGAAGGAGGTGGGGAAGGGGAAGGTTGGGAAGTACCTGGCTATTCAGATCTGGTCACTAAACACGGCTAAAGCCATTTCAAGCAACGTTTCAATTCTGAATGGTGGTCTTACACCAGGGCGATACTAATAGTATCTTCCACTCTGGAACATGCCGCAAATATACTATATATTATTTTAAATGAATTAATTGTGAAATAGCGCAAATTAATCAAATAAAATTTATTTGCGCATGCCGGGTTCGAACCCGCGACCTCCGGAATGTGAGTCAAGAGTCTTAGCCACTGGACTACGGAGGTCGTCAACGTGACCGTCGTCGTCGTGACCGTTTTATCCATTCATACGCATTTTCAGTTCCACCATCTTGGTCGTGCATCATTTCGCTTGGCTTCAATTAATTCATTACAACTGAACAAACGAACTGAACAAATCTTTTACAATAAAAACATATAAATTTGTTATAGACTACTTTCATTTTATTTTATTCACACTCTACCAGTTTCGGAAGCACCCTTCCTTCGTCAGGAGAATATTACTCTACCAGTTTCGGAAGCATCCTTCCTTCGTCAGGAGATTATTAGAACTAACCTACTATGGAGAATATTGACAGACATGTACATAAATTTTAATTGTTTGAGTGGGAGGTGAACAAAGGGGAAGCGGTAATTAAAGGATTTTCGCGAAGAACAGCGCGGTTTATTGGAAGTATGTCTAGAATGGGACTAAATGATAATTTAATTTAATTAATAATGGATGTCATAATCAATAATTTGTCATGATCTCAAAATGTTTGCTTTTGACGAATGTGTGATTAAAAAAATGTTAACCTTATTGGTTTGTGCATTCAAGCAAGTCATGTACATTTTCGCAATACGTAAGTATGTTATTTGGCTTAAAAGTTTTACCGCTCAGTATTGATTGATGAAAGTGGCTGTCAATCAGTTTAATATAATCAAAGAATTGTGTATTCACAGCTGTGATCAGATCTGAAGAAATTGATAACAGATGTTTGAAACATTGAATACCAAAATTAGCCCAATGAAAGAAGTTTTAATGTGATGAGAGTTTGCGATGTTGGTCGGGCATATGTTATTTTTTATTGGCAGATATTGAGATTATACACACTCACATCTACGTACTGTTTATCTACAGGACCAAATGGCTGGGTCTGGTGTTATTTTTGGATTCATGGCTTAATAAAATATAGTTTTTACGTTACACCCAATCTGTCGTAATTCAAATTCGAGTGATTGAAAAAGAGGACTAAACATATTATGGGGGTTCACGCTATTTATACCCTAGTGCGCAGTAAGGGCCTTCGCTCACGGAGAAACCGAAAACTGGTTGGCAACTCAATTCATGGCGCAATTCAACTTGTTTAACAAAAATATAACTTATCAATTATATTATCAACCTGTTAAGTAATGTAATAATAATTTCTCAACCTCCTGAACAAAATCGATATTTTCCTGCTCTGACATATCGCAAATTACTCGAAAACTTGACAGGTCTTGGAGGCGTAGCCATGTCAACCTGCCAACATGGCAACCGAAACGCACCAGCCGCAGCGACTAATACTGCGAGTTGCGGCGTCACCCTTGACATCTAGTCTAACAAGATAATCCTGGGGATAGCGATCGAGTTGCCAACTGTTTTTTTTTTCAGTTGCCCCAAGAGCGGATGGACTTAGAGAGATGTGCGGAATCGCGAATCAAAATCGAACGATTTGAATTACGTCTTTTTTTTAAATTATCGAATAATATATTGATTGCTTCATAGCACAGGCAGCATAAGACTTTACGACCCGTTATTTTCAAAACAGTGACTTTATAATGTTTTTATTAAATATTTTCCTATTTCGCATTCTATATTCAGCCTATTTTTAACTCGTATCGATTCGTGACATAACACTGTTCCAAATCTAAAATTGTCACATTGCGTGTTCCGCTTCAGTCCTTTGAATGTTTGCAGACATTGTTTTCTTTGTTTTACGATTTCCTCTAAATACACGTCACGAATTACTCTATTTTCATTTGTTATCAACAGGAGGTTGATAATGCATATAAGATATCTATAACGTTTGAAATGATTATTCATACATGATACCCATTGATTGTCGTTTGAGTTTTTTTCTATTTGTGAAAACAAAGTTCTGCTCAAAATATTATGAAGGTCTTTTGATGGCAAACGTAGATAGGTTTCTATGAGATTTATAATTATTTTACGGCACGTTCATCACAAACAGTCAAAATACTAATCGTATATTGATATGGCAGATGATACCGTTCTAACTGGCTTTATTAAGAGGAAACACGATCGCGGAGAAGTGTGAATAATAGGTATTTCAACAAACTGTTGCTAACACTATCCCTGTTACCCCCCCTCCCCGAATTCTGAGTGAAAGGGAAACCTCAGGTTGATACCTAAATAAAATTGCCTATATAAATAGGTTTGAATTCCTTATTTTTCTCCTCCAAAACTAGACCGATTTTTAAGATTTTTTTTCCAATTGTATTCGAGGAAAATATTATATATTTGTGCCTTTTGATTTAAAAAAAATACAATTAGTTTGTGTACTAGACTTCTGTTGATGGCGTGCAAACCAGGCAATTTTAACCATTTTTGAGGGTCCATAATAGGAAGTAACTTATCAAAAAAAGCAAAATGTATCGACACTATCCTTATCTATATTATATTAAAAGTATTTGCACTAGACAGTGTCAAAACCCAGAGCGCAAATTTAGGAATACTCTGATATGTATAACTTCTCTAAGGGCCAGTTATTTCGCAGAATTTAAACAATTCATCAAATTTCGAAGATAATTTTCAAGTCCTGTGAAAGTTCTGTTAATATATCTACCATTGTGAGCTGGTTGCTTCACAGAACTGAAATAATAATAAAACTTGAAAATTTGATGAATTGTTCAAATTCTGACAAACAACTCTTCCAGTGTCATATCCCGACACTTGAACATGACCCGACTGAGGTGTTGCTTTTCTTCCTGCGACGTCAAACGTCTTCCTCCATACAACTTTCAGGTACATTCACCTGACACCCTTTTCTCAATCCATCCGCTGTATGTGTCCAATTCATTCAAGGATTCGTTACGCTTACAACGGCAATGCTTCTTTACTTATGAATTTTCTCATTCGCGATTCGGTCATGAATACTTTAGCACACATACGCTTGCCTTAGACTTAGACACTACTGCATTCATTCTTTCATTCGTTTTAACGCCTGCATTACATGATCACCTTTCTGTTTATATTGTTTATCAGAACAAACTTCTTATAAGTATGCTGTATGCAGCATATTTTAGACTTACAAATGTATCCAAAATCTAGCACAAAGAATATGATAAAAACATTTAACAATTCGCATTAAAATACTCATAGTAGATATTGTAACGCATACAAAAATGGCTGTTCCCTATTGTAGCGATTACAATTATTAGTAGTTGTGTCGTTTTCGTCAATTCATAAGAAAATACATAATGACGTATAGGTATATAAACACTCCTCAAAATGAGAGTATCCAACACACGAGATAGCTGTTGCAGTAATTAAAGCCCCCATGGCCATGGTGACTGGTGGCAATTATTTGACATTATAGGAGCGTCCTTTTGTGTTTGTCTTCTGAGCCATTGTCCTCCTTGTCTGGCGCGTGGGGGGCGCTGGGAGGTGCCCCCTCTCAGAGGTTCACCGCCCCCTCCCACACAAACCCTTCCAACAGCCTTTAACCCGCGCGCCGCGCTTCAAGTCTCCCGACATTTTAAATTCTATGTTCAAATAAAATATACATAAATACATATTGTAATTATATTCTGAATGCTGCGAAACTAAATCTATTTTTTCTAACATGATATTCATTCTGTTTCTATGTTATTATTTTTAAATTAACAACCATTTTTTTGTTACTTGATTTTCGTGGTATTGAACAGTGTTCCTCCCCCTTCTTGCCAACGTTTCGCATAGCCTCTAGTCTCCTTCATCTGGGCAGATGTTCAGTAGGTAGATACATGAATGTACTAGGTCATGTACTGTCTAACTAGGTCCACTAGGTGATTATTTGAAGGTGAACTTAACAATTGTGTGTGGCATGTATTAGGGGATGAGTCAATATAACCTCTGGCAAAATAAAAAAAAATCTAACCTTTTTGTCCTTGCCATGTTTTAATACCATCGAATCGTACCACAATATGTCTTTTGCTTTAATAAAATATCTTTTTTTTTTCATGTTTTATTACTTCTATGAAATGTATAATAATATCGTATTTGGGGAATAACAATGGCACAACTCAAAAAACTTCTTTTTTCTGGAGAGCAGTTTGAATATTTCGTTTGAGTGTATTAAATCAGTTTATTAACCAATAAAAAAAACATTGTTTTACGAATGTTTGGAAGCCGTTATGTAATTTCGTTGCATATCTAGTGGATAGTTCAGCTCAAATGATCATTGTGCCATTATTTTTGCTTGAATTCGAGTAAAATATTATAATTTTTTTATTATTCATCTTTATTAGTTTTGAGTTACAATTTGTTTTATTCTATGCCTGTCTCACTAGGAGAACCTGTGTTGAGAGCAGGCGCTTAGCATGAGCAGTTTATAATAATAACACATACAAAGTACAAATAATAACACAATATTACAAGTAACAGTTAATCATCAACGTAAAATTGAAAAAATAAATACTTATAAGTTAGTTTTGATATAATCTTTGATGTTGGATCTATTTTGGCTGGTAATCCAGGACTTGGTAATATAACAATTACATTTTCGCCTTTAAGGCCACAATAATATTTTTTTAAATTGTCATTTTTATCGAAGGTAGAACAGTTATCCAGGAACATTTCTGCATACTTAACTCAAAAATGCAATTTTTTGATTTGTGCCGCTATTATCACTCGGTGTGAATGTTAAATGTATGTACTTACGTAATTACCGATTCTTTTATACTGAATTTTATTACTCACCCCGTTTTTGAATTCGCAAAAAGTAGTACATGTGTATGGGTGTTAATGTATTAAGTTTTATTGCCAATGTGCTCTTTACGATCTCCATAAAAATTTAACTCACTTTTCGACATTAATTGACAACATGAAGCGGCAGTTCGCGATTTTCGTTCATTATTCGTCGCCCGTTGCCAATTTGTAAGGTTTTGCTGTTCACCGTTATTTTTGTGGTTTCTTTATCGTCCTCGCCAACTAGTGTATAGTTTGAGAAAAAAGTTCTCCAACGGTCTTTTTCAGCTACATGCAATATACAATCTTACAGACCAGGGAACAGCACAAAATATCAGATTTTGATTGGCCAATATCACATTTAACTATTGAGTTGCTGGGATTATTTTACTTATTAAAAACTGTTCTTTACCAATCTAGCTTTCCGCAGTTTCTCCAATATCAGAGAAAAACACGAATTTTCTGTAAAATTGTGTAATAAGGCGCGTACCTACCCACCTTTAATATAATAAATATTTAATAGAATTTTAAAGGAGCACCTTTTCAATTTCCTTAATGACTACTAGCTTTGCTTTGCCCTTTGTGTTTCATATGTTTCTCCGAAAATTTTAATTTAGTTTCCTCCCCGTTTTTCTCTCTCACGAACAATTAATTATTATTAATTTCGTCTCGTAGTCAAAGTGAGTCAACAATAAAGAACGGAACAATAAAATTTAATAATGTGTGTTTTTTAATATTCTAACCAAACAATTTCTATTTCGCTCTCAGTAGATTTTTGAACACCGGTTTTTTTCAAATCTTTTTTATTATCAAAGACTATTTATTGATTCATATTGTGTAGCAGAAACGAACAATGTAGATTTACAGCTCATAATGGAAATGGCATTTTATTGCTCAGGAAGATTATACTTGTGCAGTAATTCAGGTGGGATGCTAGACCAGTTTCTTAATTGTGTACCTACCTACATAATATATTTATTTATTTTGAAATTCATGCCCAGCTGGGTTATTACAAAGATTTTTTTTCACAAAGAACATCTAAATAAGCATAACATTCCAAAAACAAAGTACTCCACCATGCAAGACGGACACATAGTAGATTTCAATTTCTTAATATAATATCTTCAGTGTGTGGCAACGATTAATCTATAATACCCTAGTATTTATTTAATTATAATAATAAGCCTCTTTATTTCTTGTTTTACAATAGGTGCTAGTAACAATATTACAATAAACCCAGATTTGATTTGTATTTGTAAGTTTGCTTAGATTATGTTAGTAATATAAGTATGTAAGTATATGTTTTAAAAATATTTATGAATTAACAAAAACCCCGGTTTGGGTAAAGGCCTCCTCCAAAGATGTCCATTTTTGTCTGTCTTGTGCTATGGAGTACCAGTTTATGCCAGTTGATCCTTTCTGTAGCAAAGTATAAAGGTGTTGTGTTCTTCTATTTTTGTTGCCCTGTCGTCTAACTTCCTAAATTTCCATAATACCTTAGTTAATTTTACTTAAACATTCTTCCAGTTATATATTCGGTCGGATGATGACAGGGTGTTGACGTTGTATGTTATAATTTTTAATTGACAGCTTAACTTTGTGTGATTTTTTGTAGCTTTTAAGGTTGAGCTTGAGTTTTGTATCTTTGGAGGGTTTTGGTCATAATCTTCCACGGTGACCAGCCGGGTTGGAAGATTAGTATTTATTTATATATATATTTTTAAATTTTTTTTTTAAGTATTTATTTATAAGTTAAAAAATAAAATGTTGCCAGATTTTATGTTGAATAACGTTAGTATTAATATTTACAGTTTATTGATATCCCACGAGGCACTGTCACGATTTTAGGCTCCCTAAAATAAATGTATCGAGAACATAAAACGATATTTATTATAAAGGTTTCAAAATATTCCATGAACTCCCTGTAAATGTTAAGGAAACTAAAAAGTCTTGCAGTTTTTCGTGGGCTATGATCTCAATGTTGTGCAGTTCAAATTTTAATTTGTGGCTCATAGCTTATTACAGTAGTTTAAGAATAGATGTATACTATCTATAAGATGTAAAAAATTATAACTAAATTAAATATAGGTACTTCAGATATATAAATTACTACTTTAAACTTAATAAATAGTTCAATAAATAAATTAATTTAAGTCGAGCAGAACCACGATTGTTTTTTAAATTAGATAAATTGTTCTGCTTTGTGCTTTCCTGCTAAGACCTGAATAAATTTAGTGATTGATACGTTAACAACATCCTTATAATCATTACCCAAATTCTGTTTACGGCAAACGGGAGTAGGTACTTATACAATTGTGATTCTGTGTTGGAGTTGTCACAGTAAAACGGTAGATTTTTCCTCGATGTTGGTTTGCAAAGTATATTTAGTCCGCCTCGGCATAGGAACCCCTAGTGAGGAGGACTAAGAAATACAATATCTTTACCTAACATAACCATTATATTTTGTATACTTTTAGAATTATTTTATACACGGTGTCCGGAAACTCGTAGTACAAGCGAGAAACTAGTAAATCTACATCAATCACATTCGGAGTCGATTTGTGATATAACTTTTTTGATTTGAGCTTTCGTTTTCGATTAAATCGGATCCGAAGTTGGATTTTTTTTGGTTAAATTTGAAAAAATTGTTCACTAGGGGGTTGATTTCAGCTGTGTAATGTCTTATAAAATGCATCGAAGGGCAAACCGGGCTCAAAAGTTTTTTTAATCCTTTAGTTGCCGAAAAAATGGAAAAATAGAAAAAAACATAATATTAAAAACGATTTACTCAAATCGAAAAAAATAAGTTTTTTGGGTTCTCTACGTGATGTAGATTCACCAGTTTTCCGCTTTTACTACGAGTTTCCGGACACGTTGTATAGTCGCTTAAATATTTTTTTTAAATATGGAAAGAAATCAAGTATAATAAATAGTTCAGGGCTGTCAATTATCGAATTTATGATTTTATATAAATAAGTCATTAACTATGCACAGTTCGGATAATTTCAATAAATTTAATTGACAGTAGATAAACATAACTCACACATTCCCTAGTAATAATACCCATTCTGAAGTTAATAAATCTTCAGAATTTATTTAGAATGTGTTGTGATTTCTAATGAATGTCGGTGAAATATATATATATATAGTACGCCAGTGCCAGTGGGTTGAACATCACCATTCGGCTCCAGGTGTGGAATTATCACGACCGAATCAATCAGGTTTCGCGATGAACGCCAGTTTCGTACTTCGTAACGGGACTCGGTTCACGTTCTTTGGGCCGATCGATTACATCATCGCCACCGGTTCCATCGCGTACAACCAACACATAACGTATTAAATACTCACTTAAAATTGAATAATATACTGAAGATTTTAACTAACTAAATAACCATCACGCTATTTCTCCGAAAGGATAAACAGAGAGGCTAAACCGCCTCACGTCTAGTATTGGCACACACTCATTCTTGATTCATTCTGACGTATGCATAGTCTTTTGACATGATCAGATTCAAGTTTTGTATCTATCTGATCGTTTCATGTCTTCCGGCTTCTTCTACCGTATACGTTGGAGTCGTACATACGCACAAGAGTCCCAACTGCTCCCAACCGCCTGGATCCGGTGAGACTATGGCATCGCCAATCGGGGTATGTTATGTGGGAAGGAGAAGGCGCCGGGGAAAAGTACATGGCTATTCAGATCTAGTCACCAAACACGGCAAAAGCCATTTCAAGCAATATTTCAATTTTGGAAGGTTGCCGTACCTACACCAGGACGATAAATATACCATATATTATTGATGATTTAATTGTGAATACACATACCTACCAATCAAATAAAATTTAATGCGCACGCCGTGATTTAAACCCGACACCTTCGGATCGCGAGTTGAGAGCCTTACCCAACGGAGGCCGTTTACATTTCTTTCTCCGTTCATCCGCTCTGCATATTCAAACCTTCTAAGCGTTCCTTTTTTGATCCTTACACAGAGTTTTCTTGAGTCTTGCATTACTTCCGAATCTACACATCTTGTAACACGATCATAAATGGTTCTACCCTTCTGTATACCTCCGGGATCTCATTTATACAGCATTCAGTATATTTTCATCCTTCCTCGCTAGTTACATGCCTCACTGATGTATGGCAATACATCAGGGTTGATATCAAAACTCCTTTACGAACTGCTAGGCTATATGAGAAATTCTGAAGATTGGACGTATTTATTCATTCGTGTCCAGAATAGAGCAGCGTTCATAACAAGAGGAGATTAATCAGAGATGAAGTCTGGATGCTGTGGTTCCATCTCGTAATAACTAACGATTATTAATGATCTCGCCGCAATAGGCTGTCGTATCTGGTTAGTATTACTTCCGCGTGTGGTTCATTATTGGACTCACGCAACAGTGGAAGTTGACTGCAACCGTCCTCACGAAATATTGCGCCTCCTAATTTATGAACACCGAATAACATCTTTACAGCATTATCGTCTCGACTCTTCGTGAGTTTATCGGGAACAGACGGACAGACAATTTATAATTTTATTTTTTAACTGTTTGAGTAAAGCCTCAAATTGTAATATTTAATTAAATGGAGACAATATTAGCGAAACTAAATCTGGAAAAGGAAAAAACAAAAATATATTTGCACTTCTGGAACTCGAACCCAGGACCTTTCGCGTAAGCGAAAAAGCAAAGGTCCTGGTAATTACAGAGAGATTTTGAAGCCATTTTCTTTTGGAAAAAACGGTGTTATTTTTCAGTAAAAGAGTAATATTTTGAAAAAAATGTATTATCTTTTAGGTATTTGCAGTTCAAGTGGCAGGTCGTCGTTTTTTTTTAAATCACGCGATGTTTTTTGGAATTAAAGTGAGCTATGTTTCGGTTTATGTCTATCCAAGCTTGTCAAAACCATAAACAAAGAAATGTTTAGAGTATACAATATTACTCTTCTACTTTTTAATTACCGAAAACCACGTCAAAAATACGAAAATTCACGGTATTTGTCAGAAAATTGAGAACTTACTGTGTTCGCGTAAAAAATCGCGGCGTCGTAATTTTCAGGTCTCTAGTTATTATTGAACATGTTGATTGTATTTTTTATTCCATTATTAATGCTATTGTGAATCGAATACGCGAATGAATACGGTATTGAAAGTTACTTTTCATAAGGATTTATTTTACGACATAGTTGACCTGGATTCCTTGACACGGCTTAACAAATCGCGTTAACTTGTCTACCGTACCAAAAACAATCGATATTTCGACAATACGCAGTTTTTATTATCAATAACGCAACCTGTCTTATTTGATATTAAAATTTCATAGAAACTTCACTGTTTTAGCAATCTATTATTTTCCCTTTGACAATTTTAAAACAATTCGTCTCGTACCAACGTGCGTTGTACATAAGAGCACTTAAAATTTATTCATCACTCTGTGGCTTTTTCCTTTAAAGATAAAATCCATTAGTGAATACATAGCCTGGCCGTCGCGTTTAGTGCACAAAAACTTGAAATTCCGAGGCGCCCATTAATCAAGCCAGCCGCATATCTGAAAGTGATACAACGCTAACAATAAATTACACGGATATTTTAAAGTTACTTACAAATTACTTGCGAATTTGAAAGGTTTTACATAGAATTTGTGTTGATCACGTTTGCGGCCGTTCGGGTCTTTGATCCCCATATATTATGAAAATGGATTGATTTTCAGTCACAAATTTCCTTTGAATTTGTCTTGTTTCCGCTTAACGTGACTTTTGTGTTTCGTGTGCTGGTGAGGCTCACTGAATTGATAATCGCAAGAAGTGTGGTGTATACCGATTTGAAAGAAAACTGAGAAGTGAAATAATGCATTTTAATAGCTATTTCGTATTAATATAATTTACAAATTCTTCGTGTTCGCTTTGCGGCCATTATTCTTCTTCTTTCGTATGGGCATCTAGGTCTGCGAGCCAGTTTAGGACCTCAGGCGATGCCCTGTGGACCTCATCAGTCTGCATTGAACGGCATTCACACATCGCTGACTCTTTAAGACCCCATCTTTAGATCATATGGGCACAACGGTTATGGTGCACCTTATCCTATTGATGGCGGACCAGAGTTTGCGAGGCAATGAGAACCCAGGCTGTTTCTCAGTGGGGTCTTGTACGAGATGGGTATTTTTCAAGTTGGTTATTGCCACTCAAGTTTCAAGGGGTGAGAGGTGAACGGAGGAGTCTTTCTCCTTCTATCCAGAATGGTTTTCGGGACTTCGCAAAAACAATTTCCCAAAAAAAAATTTATAGTGTATGTCAAAACATAGCGTGAACAAAATACGTTAAATACCTACATTATGCAGTAGCCATTAAAATGCGTTATTTTGCTTCTCTAGAGACTGAAAAAGATGCTCCTCGTTTCTATTAAACCAAGGCAACGTACCCATACTGCGTGACCCGTTCAGGGGGGGTCATCAAAATGCCATGCTTGGTCACAGTGAGCGGAGGGGGGCTTAGGTTTTTAATCATCGGGGGGGGGGGGGGGGGGGTATGTTAAAAATTGCAAAAAGTGGGTCACGTAGTATGGGTTCCCTAACAAGATTTTTTTTAAATAATTTGTGCGTATTAAGTTAGTCAAGCAAATCTGGATATTTACCTTTACCATAAAACATTTCGACTCCTTCCCGTCAGAGAGAACAACACAATTGATTTTATCTATTCTAGAAAAGGCTATCTGCGCTGGAGCTCCCTTGATTATTCTCTGGAATATTATCTTGATGTCTGCTTGATTCTCTACAAATTAGGACGGTCATCTGATTGACAATCCATTTTTAATAGACCGATTGCCTTTTCTAATACACAAAAGCAATGCAGGTAGGTATACTGAGCCTTTCTGCAGGTATTTAAATAAAGCCTGCTCCATGGGGTTGCAGCTTTGATCCCCTTGCTCCACGATGACAGCTCGTAAGTCGGATCGTATCTCATAACATGCCACCGAAGGAGCCACCGGCCACTCTTCAGGGCCCGTATTAACAAATCATAAGCATAGAAAAGAAAGAGTTTCGATTTTTGTAAATTTTAATCGAAGGTAAGAAAAAAATAGCTTACTTCGGGTACACTGGCACTCCACGACACACACCTATTTGTATTTTATCTCTTCAGTGAAAAAGCTCCGTTACTCCAAGCCAAGGCGCGTTGGCTCTGGTGGCGGTGTATTTGCGACAAGTGGGGATGGGGTCGGCTGGTGTATCGATTAGCGTCTACATTAATTTGACTGCCAACAGACTTTGTGGTGGTGGGGAGAAGGTGTCAGTAATACCGCCTCGCATTTTGTTTGGGAGATTGATTAATAACAAAAAAATTCTAGAAAGTCATTGATCGAGTGTTTCACAAAAGATACAAGCGCATCGCCTTGTGTTTATTTTGTAACTTCGTGTTGTAAATATTTCTTTTTTGTAGTGCGTGAGGGTTTGAAAATTAAAACCAATGACTTTTCAAACGAGCAAATTAAAAAAAATATTTTATCTGAAATCAATTAATTCGTTAGGCTGAATTGAGTAAGAAACAAGAATTATTGAAGAAGATAGTATTATAAACTAATCTTAATGAAACAGAAAGACATTGAAAATAAAGAGATAACGGTCGTAATTTGGGATTGAACAAAAAGACTTAAGACCTTTTAAGCTATTTTTATTTTCCATATTTTTTATCCATCTCAAATAGATTCAATTTTAGGAATTACCAATATTATCCTCAATTAATTCCCATATCTTAATTCGATTCCCTGTTGCGACCGTGTTACATAGAGGATTTTGTTTAAGGTGTGTGAATCCTTTTACGTGTATTTTATCTACGGTTTTGATGTGTGGCAATTACTTTATTGAAGCATTTACCATTGTTTATTGGCCATGTTAAGAACACTGGATTTTTTGGGTCACTGCGGTTGACAAACCTGTCATTTAGTCACCGAACCTGGGATTTCATGGAATGTACACATTGTTTTCCCGGAATTTACAGCTAAACGCAAATTCTCTCGCAACATCAGTTCCGTCATGGAACTAAGGAGATTTGAATGGCCTGTTAACTGTCAGAAATAAGAACAATTTCGACATGACCGTTTGTAATCTCAAGTATCAATATTTATGCGCTGGGCGTGGAAAAAAATATCGTGTTTATTTAGTTGTCTCGTGAAGTCAAAGAAAATTTCGTAATAATATTGTTTGTACAAATTTTCTCGAGATTGTTTTAATATTAGGTTTTTGTTGTCGATGAAGTCTTTGTCATAAATTATAATTGGTGGCTTTACCTACTGTTATACCGGTTCCCCGTATCGATAGCGTTGCTTTAGCCGGTCAAAGGAAATACATAAATAATAATGAACTTCATTATATTTTTTTTCTAACCGGCTCAATTCGTAGTATTAAATTACATTCCATAAGACAAAGGTAACATTTTATCATCTGATGTTTCTAGGAAGGAGAGAATACACCAATTGAGTCACAGTTATTAATATTATTATTCTGAGACGCAAAATATGAAAGATGCGAGCTGATGGGGGGTCACATTAATATTCACGGCTCGTCCTGTTCCGAACAAGTCCGCCTGGTGCCAAATGAGGTGAATGTTGTGGGAGGGACTGTAGGCACCGAACCTGCCATTCTACAACTGTTGCAGTCTATGACCGGGTCTGTTACACAGGTGTTTGATGTATAACCATAGATATACTATCACAAAGGCAGGTTAACTGCTCATTGGATATTGATATTAAATAATCCAAACGTTCGTCAAATTTTGGCATTGTGGTTAGTACAGTGGATGATACTCGTACCTCGTACTCTCAATATCGCCGTGGTGAAAGATCACTTTTCAGAATTGAAGTGTTGCTTGAAATGGCTTTTGTCATGTTTGGTGATCAGATCTGAATAGTCAGGTACTTCCCGACCCTCCTCGTCCAAGTTCCTAGTTTCCTTCCCCTCCCACGTCCTTCCTGCCTCAAAACGTACCCCAATTGGCTCCAGACGTTTTTTTTTACTTAGCTCTACAGGAGGCCCTGAGGAAAACAATTCTGGAGGCCTATGTAATCTTTAGGAGTGCTGTGTTTTAGGGAAAGGAAGGAGAGGAAGTTCTGAGAAGGAAAAATAATGGGTAGGAATCTTTAGGTCAACGTGTCCAGGAGTGACGGAAGTATGAATTAATTCCTCCCACTGCAGTGCAAGGCGATTTGTCGAGAGTCCGGCTGAAAGGAAGGAGAGGAAGTTCTGAGAAGGAAAAATAATGGGTAGGAATCTTTAGGTCAACGTGTCCAGGAGTGACGGAAGTATTAATTAATTCCTCCCACTGCAGTGCAAGGCGATTTGTCGAGAGTCCGGCTGGAGAAGTCAGAAGGACTCCCTCGGCCAGTCTCCCAATCCGGCCTGCAATGCAGTAGGTGGGCAAACGCATCCGCCGCCAAGACCTAGACGTAGCTTACCACTTGGGGTGACCTACGACAGGGGTGTTGGTTATCTAATAAATGGTTCTCAGGGCGACAGTACAGATACCGCCTCCCAAATTGTGAACGGTTAAGCGCAACCGAGACTAGAGTGCAGTATTCACAACAAAATAATAGTTACATAAATAGAGAATAGAAAGAAGTTGCTACCAGGCTTTGAACTCCGAACCTTTTTTGCTTTTTTCTGCTCTGACCACCGAGTCATTACGTCAACCGTTTTGCAGGTTAATTTGTGTTTTCGTGTATTTCTTCAAAGTTGGCTCTCTCTCAATTTTATTTTTTAGATTTGTCGCTTTTCATTCATGATCATGAGTGACGATTTATGTTCGTCATACATTACTTCACTTTGCCTTCACATTGAAACATTTGGTTTATTAACATAGGCGTATTGCGTACGCCAGAAACCTAGACAAGTCCGGTGATGAGTCACAAAGCCATAAAAAGGGCGACAATAATAGGCGCTTCATCAGATTCACGTGTTTTATGTTGTTGTTGACGCCGCACCGCTTGGCTGCTTTTGCTGGTGTGTGGAAGGGAAATGTTTCAGACAATACGTTTCATTAATAATGTGCAGATGTGCAAGGCCCAATTTGTTTTCCTTCATACAACTAATGAATTAATTCTACAAACAACAATTGTAATATATCATTAAAGAAGAAGACAACACTAATAAACGAACATACGAAAGAAAACAAGACACAGAAAAATTAAAAAGATGATCGTAGCAACTGGGACTCGAACCCAGAACCTCTCGTCTAATGATACGTTGTAAACCAGTTTCGACCGATTGTTTCCAATGAAAAGGGTATTTGTCTATAATACGGAAAAAATAGTCGAAGTTAATATTGTTAATTCTAACATTTGAAATACGAGGTTGACAAATATTTAAAATGTAAATTGTCGCTACCGCGACTGAATCGGTATAGGTTTTGTAAATACGCGTCCCAGTTAGACGAGAGGTTTTGCGTTCGAGTCCCAGTTGCGACCATTACCTTTTTCATTTTTCTGTGCCTTGTTCTCATTCATATGTTCATCTAGTTTGTTATCTTCTTCAATGATGTATTACATTAATGGGAATAACCATCAAATCTTATAAAAAGAGAGTTGTTCTTATAAAAAATTGAATTGTAATATAAGTTGAATTATACTTCTTGTTACAATAAGGGGGCATTCATTAATTACGTGAGCTCAAAAGGGGGACGGGGGGGGGGTCCAGCAAAATCTCACGTTACTTGAAAAAATATATACGAAATGAATATATATGAAATGGCCCAAATTTATTTCACTAATTGGGGGGGGGGGGTGGGGATCTAGACTGGAAAAAAAATGCTCACGTAATTAATGTATGCCCCCTAAGTATGTAAAAACCCCTAAAAAGGAGCGTTAATAAATAAATAGATAAAAATAATTAAAATTGTATTTATTTTTATGTGAAGCCACAAAAGAGTCCCAACTGTTCCCAACCGTCTGAAGCCAGTGATACAATGGCATCTCTGATAGGGGTATATTGTGTAGTGGGGGGGGGGGGAAGGAGATGGAGAAGAGGAAGGTGGGGAAGTACCTGACTATTCAGATCTGATCACCAAACAAAATTAAAGCCATTTCAAGCAACGTTTCAATCCTGAATGGTGGTTTTACACCAGGATGATACTGAGAGTATCTCCCACACTGAAACGTCCCGCAAATATACTACGTATTACTTAAAAATAATAAATTGTGATGCAACACAAAATAAAACAACAAATTAACCAAATAAAATTTATTGATTTGATCCCGGGAACTTCGGCTTGCTCGTCGAGAGCCTTACTCCTCTGCCACGGAGATCGTCAATAAATGCTGAACTTTTTTGTGGACAAATTAAATCGTTAAGTTCCCGATTTTAAATTATGAGGTAAATATTTGAACGATTTTTTTGAAATCTATGTCTATGTAAAAAATTATTTGTATAAAATTTTGTCTATGTTTCGTAATGTTATCTGTTCAAGAGTCTATGTTATTAATTTTATGTTTTGTAGAGAAAACTATTTGACCGTGTGTTGTTTTCAAAGGCGCTGTTTTTCGCGCTGCGCTCCATCTCAAACAAACTGAATCATATTAATAATGTACTTGTCGTTATTTGATGTTGATGTTATGCCGTTAAAGTGGAACAATAAACTACAAATTAATTCATTTACCTCAACTAGTATCTGGGCCAAAATATTGGCTCGCCTGCCAACTGGCTTTTATAATGAACCCCGCCACCCATGGCATTATTCCTCTCTTCGAAATCAACAAGATTTTTTTGCCTAAATAAATAATAAACGTGGCTACCGCACCTTTATTGCAAGTTTTTTTTTGCATTAGCTTCATTTAGTAGATCCTGAGGAAAATTCAATTCAATCCAATTGAATTTATTCATTTTTAAAACATTACAAAATTAAAAATTTCAAAGCGTTTTAAAAGAGATAAAGTATTAAGATTCGAACAGATTTAAGCAATTTATACTTCAATGAAGCACAATCATACTAACAGCAACAAAAATTAGTTCCCTTAGGGCCTACGTCATCTTTGGGGATGTTGTGTGGAGGGTATTCTCGTGGAAAGGAAGGAGTGAATCTGCATCGTAGGAAGGAGGAAACACAGAGGCCTCTTGTTATATAGTTCAAATTAATGATTTGATTTGCTTTGTTTAACGTCTGATTTTCAGGTTCAAATTTCAAGAATTATCTGCACTTGTGTATTAACATAAACTGATATATTCTAATTCATTCTAACTTTCTTTTATTTCGGCTTTGCATAATATCTTTTTACCGACAACGGAGTAAGCTTTGATTGAATTCATAAGTATAGACAAAGCTTCAGATAGAAAAAATCAACCTGATCTTTAAATTTATCAAATTTTGAATGTAAAAATATAAGTTTTTTTTTAAATATTTTTAGTGGCAAAGTTTTTTCGGTGCACACAGGTATATTTATAGATAATAACATAAAATATAAGACAGTGACAAAAAAACCACAAGGCGATGCCTGTATTATAGTATTTGTGTGTAATAATAACATAATGATAATTTATTCCAGAATGTATGCAAAGGGGTAATGCAATGCAATACATTCCAAATTTAGAAATAACAAAAGAAAGACAAATAATTAGAAGATGAGGTAAAAACTAATAACACCACATAAATAAAATGAAAACGAATAAGCCTGTAGTGTAATAAAATAGTAATGTTTAAATAAAACACGGTGCTTAATTAACAACAGATAGATTAATGCGATATAATGATTTTTACAAGAATTTCTAATGATTTTTTGTTTTATTATTTATATTTTTAAAGTTTTTTCAAAGGCGCGTATTGGTGGAATGGGTTTAGGAATTAAACATTTTTTTAGCAATTCAGTTAATGTGTCTTTGGTTCAGCTCGCTTTTGCAGTGGGGCACTGTGTACATGCATGTGCACTGTGCCTTGCTCTGGGTATGTCTTTGGCTAGAGCGGTTTGACTTACAATAATTATTGGACATTAACAATTTCGTAAAAATTGACTGTTATGGAATTTGAACTCTCGCTGAGCATGCCGTAAATTATTCATGCTTCCCTCATTCAATTATTTATTTATTCACGACTGGCATTATTGTATGTGTTGTTGCATCGCTGACCTTGCGTTTGATCAAGAGTTCCCAATTAACCTTACCTTATTCAACGGGTTAAATTGCAACAATGATGAAAAATACCTATTGGGTATATACTTCGATTAGGAAATGACCAATCAATTCTACAATTGAAGTGATTACCGCTGTAATTGAAAATTACTCGTTCATACGTGTTTTATTGATTATTACTATCATGTTGTTTGTTGGAAGTAGACCGCTTCGATTGACGTAAAAACGCCTAAGCAAGTAAATGGTCGCGTTTACGGAGATTATAATGTTTAAAGAGAAAATTATTGCATCCATCTAGTAAATTGCATCCTACAGCGCAGCGGTAAGTGAGACTATCATTATTATAGTTGCCCATACCCATACCCGGCTGGCGTCGTTACGATTCTCTCTCGCGCTTCCGTTCTTCTTGTGGCTTATGCGTCGGCACGTGCCACGGAGCGGCGAGAAACGACATCACTAGTAACAACATCATACTAGTCCCAGGGATATATCGTATGCAAGTCATCGACAATCGTCCTAAAATCCATTCATAAAAATCGTATGAAAGATACTGGAAAGTCGAATTGTTATGGTATTGCTAGTTTTGAAAACAAACAAAAAATGCTTTATTTCTTTGAACGCACACTGTGGTAATGAAATTAGTAAAGGTCGAGGTAGGCATTTAACATTAATTACGTATTCATTTGTTAATGATTTTATCCGTAAAAATAATATGAATTATCGTTATAAAGTATAAAAATTTCCTTCCGGGACGATTTATTCTTAGATTTGGAATACTTCGAATTCAAAAGTTATACGCAATGTAAAGAAATGATAAGGTGAGCACACAATTTTGAATACTGAAATCTTTAGAGCACAATAAATTAATACACTTATCTCTTGTTTTCTTTTGAAGAAAGATCATTGTCACCCATCAATATTATGAGAAGCAAATTACCACGAAGCAAGTTACCTCGAATGCTCTATGATGGCGTGGATACGATCTCTGCCTGGTTTTTATTTAGTCAGCGGCGACCTCTTATATCATGCGCATTCCTCCGCAGGTAGGTCAGTGTGTGACCAGATTCTTCGGTCACTGAGACAGACACGAAACTACCAAAGAATGCTTTAATTGCCAAGGTCTTAGCACGGCAAGTCTTGCGGTCATATCACCTGTTTAATGACTTTAAAGTTTGTCGGTTTGTTTTTTGTTCATTCAGTCTGTCTTGTTGTGTTTGGTTGAAATGTCCAAATAGGACTGATCGTTTTTTTGCCTTCCGTGACTGTAATTGCCGTGAAAATGTTTCCGGATTGTTTGCGACCAATTTGAAGAAACTAATCCGAATCTTATTTGTTGCGAAACTTTACGTGTTTGGGACAAATAAAAGTCGAAGACAATTATGTTAAAAGTGACTTTTACTGGTTTGGCTCATTGTTTGTACATATCTATATTGTCGTCATTGATTATTTTTTCTGCTTCAACATACTATTATTTTTATTACAATGACGACCCGGAGGTCACGGGTTTGAAAAGTTGTCTGGGCAGATAATAATATTTTATAAAATTTTACTTAGGTAATAAAAATACCACCCTACCTATATTTTCACTTCATTCCAGATTGACACGTTCTCTCAGTTTTGTCGCGGTTAGAAACCACAGAACAGAAACGTTGCTTGAAATTGCTTTAGCTGTGTCAATGACCAAATTTATTGTACGTCAGATTAATTATCGTTAATACAATACAAGATTTCTTATTTTAATATTGAGATGGTGAACCTCAGATAAGTTCCGTGCGTCCGCATCTAGACAGGGAGGCGTCTACTAATATCTACAGGAATTCCAAAAACTGAAAAAATCGAACTAATATCTATGAGAACCAAAGTGTTGACGTATATCTACAGCACTGGCAGAGGTTGGATTTGCAATTATGTATAGCATATTGGAATAACGTAATATTGCGTATGCAGTTTAAAAAACTTAATTTATGTAAGTACCTATGTATGTAAAAATAATCCCTAATATCGGACTATTGGACACATTTAGCTGATTAGTCCAACCTACGCTCTGTAGATATTAGTTCAACCTACGCTCTGTAGATATAAGTCAACACTGGGACCGTCATAGATATTCGTCCGACCTTAGCTCTGTAGATATTAGTCAACACTCTGAAGTTCGTAGATATTAGTTCAACATATGAGCTGTAGATATTCGTCCGACATACAGGCTGTAGATATTAGTATCTGGAGTCGTAGACAGATGTATTTGAGGCTTTTTTTTCTGGTTTAGTTCCAGTCCATACTCTACCAACATACTCCAGATATGTACCTCCCGGTCTCCCTCGCACACACGTGGATGGATGCCTTAGTTCTCCTGACTGTTAGTGCGAATCAGGAAACTGTGTACTCTGTATTTTAGTATCGAAAGTCAAATAAATCTTTAATGTAAGCGACAGCTTTATGACCCCCTCGTCCGTTGGTTATCTCGGACCACCTCCTGTATTCTCGTCGCCATAGCTTTCTCCGGAAGATTCGGTTCACCATCTCTCATCTTGAGCGCCACCGGCGTGCGGCATTCCTCGCCGCCGAACCGCTCCCTCATACCCCATACCTCATACCCATACCTCATACCCATACCCCTGGTGCGGATGACACCTGGTGCTGGTGCTGGTGCACGGAACCTGTTCCTAGATGTAATCAACGATTTCTTTTCACCTTATTCATAACTCAACCAATGAAATCACTAAACTACCTGTACAACAAGCCATCCAGCATTTTGTCGCTAGAAATCGTCGAAGTTTGGGCAAAGTGTCATTGTTGAGAAGTCACGATTGTTATGCTCGCATCGCTGATTAACTCCAATTTAATTCTGTTGAACTCTGACGCCAATGTTTTTATGAGAAACTTTCCAAATGTACAATAATTTATTATACTTACTTTGTCATTTTTGTGAAATGCCACCTTGGAGCTAAAGTAAACAGGCAACACAGCCATTCAAAACGAGGCTTAGAGAACGGACCGCCAAACAACCCGGTCTCGGCACACACTCCTTGCCTCATTCACATTTATACATACTATTCTATTATTTTGACTATCGACATGGCCCAACTCAAGTATCTGATTCACTTCTTCTTCTTCGTTTTCTTCGGGCGTCCCCGACTTCTTCTACCATTCACATTTGCGACATATATTTTCCTTACACTCATTTCTTCGTTCATTCGCTCTACATGCTTAAAGCATCTGAAGGTCCCTTTCTTAATCTTATTCATTTCGCTCCCATTAACTTTGCAATTTTGGGGATCTTCACATTTCTCACACGATCATACATGGTTTTACCGCACAAACGTCTCAGGAATCTCATTTCTACAGCATTCAGTCTACTTTCATCCTTCCTTTGCCAGTTCCAAGCCTCACTGCAACACATCAGGGTAGGTACCAGCACTCCATTGTTAGCTTAGCTTTGGACAGTTTTTTGTTAGCGCCAACGGCATTCAGTCCTTTACTAACGGAGTTGCATTTACCTTTCTTTTAATATCCTTATCATACTACCCAGTCTTTTCCAGTATTTTTCTTAAATATAATTCTGTGGGTGGTAATTTTGAAGAAGGATATCAACTCTATTAACTATTTACCTTTTGTATCGCTCTTACATGTTCTGAATATGGTAGTTTATTTCAAGCTTTAGGGCCTTTTACAACGAAAGCGCAATTACCGAACTTATTATCTGGAATTGGTTTTGGTTCCTTCAATATTCCGATGACTGATGAAGTTGCTGATTGTCGCGAATTTGTGTTTTCAGGAATGCACAGTTCGGACAAGTCTTTTACATTCGTCAGCGACACAAATTTCCGTGAACATCAATCAGTTCAGCTGATTACGGATGGTCTCCGCAATTTAGTATGGGTCAATGGGCAGGACGGGACCGCTCAGCAACCGATCTTCAGTAATGGTTCCCACGTCACACCCACATTCACGGATTCAATCACGCCTAATGGTAGGTAGACAACTCTATTGCACATAATGAGTTAGCAGTATGCGCTGACTGCTGGGTAGTATGCACTTTGCAGTGTGCACCCAGCATTTATTTATCTTCAAGTTTCTCTCTCTATTAATCAGCCATGTATTTAGAAACCACGGGTAGGCGCATAGAGCTGTTCGCTCGAACCATTTCATCCGTTGGAAATCGACGCGAAATCCGGTTACTTTGTTCATTTACACCGGCATATGGGTGATGAAAGTAAATTCTTCAGTAATATAACTCTCCTAATAACGCCGTCTAGAAACCGCGAATATTTTCACATTATCCAAATGGGCTGAGACTCGCTTAAGATAATATTGAACGTTATACAAACATAATTTCGGTTTATAGATGCTGATCGTGCATGATCCGCGCTAACACATGGTGCTATCTCAATTTATAAATAGATAGACTACAATTTCTTTCGACCCGTAGGTACCCACTATGAAATATTTAATATACGAGTACTCGTATGTAAATTGTTTCATCACTATTGCCATATGTTTTGTTTCTGTTATGTGTATAAATAAATATCAAAAAACTAGAATTCGCATTATAACGTGTGCGCAAGACAAAAGTAAATGGTAGAAAAGGTAAAAGGGTGTAAAGTGAAAACCGTTTCCTCGATTTTAGATCTTTTAGAGTTATAGTTACTACAAGACATACTAGCTCTAGTTTTTTATTCAATAAATTGGTCGATATTTGCTCTTCTATATTAGTCTTATTTTATAGCGTCATTGATGGATACCCGAAGGCCGCTACGCAAAGCTAAATAATAACAAGGCACCAGACCACTGTAAATAAGTATTTTATTTAAATTTAATTTTCTGAAAGATGCATTTGTTAAGAATGCTCTCACCAAATGCTTTAAAGAAATTCGTAAAATTGACCGAGACGCGGCATTTCATGTGAAACCATTTTAACCAGTTTGTATGTTGAATTATCCTTCAGCAAAACTTTGAACGCGTTTCTCTCGAATCTACGTTTTTCAACCTGGTTGACAACATGACCTCATATTATACATACGATTTACATGTAGGTACCAAGTCTTAAACTGTTCCAAAATCCAGTCACTACGGCACCAAGTATGGATTTTTTTTTAATGAACTATGAAAGTTTTCCATGAAAATCGGAAATGAAATGTCTGCTATTTTTTCTTTTTTTTTTTTAAATTATAAAATCTTAAACGTTTACATTTTCATTATTTTGCGGTTAACTTTTAGATTTAAATATAAAGCGTGGCGTTTTCTCTTTCTAACATCGTTTAGATCATATCTCTAACCCTGATAGTAAGGAAGACACGACGATTTCTATGAGACCTACATTAGTTATTCTGAAAACCGAACAAATTAACCGTAGTGGTTAAATAAATAGACAATTCCTACGTAATACAAGATACAATTCTGTAATATGAAATTACGTTAATCTGTTAGCTAGTCAAGTTCTAGAAGAATGTCTGCGTCGCTAGATGACATGGTACTTACGCGCAGACAAAATATATTAACAACGGCTATGGTAAATGGCTTGGAAAATTTTCATCTAATATCTACGCGTTTGGCAACATTTCCCTTATCACGTCATCTGGGTGCGGCGGGTAGTTACTACTTGCACGGGGGAAATAAACCATCTTCACGCTACTCGCCCCCTGATTATTTTTCCGTTAAAACCGCGTTCCCAATGTGCCACATGACTGATTTTTGGTTGGCTTTGAATTATTCTTGGATAGAGTGAATAGATTTTTTTAATAATCTTTAATGATCGATCCTTGAATATTCCTTGTTCCATCTTGGAAACGTCTCCGCTCCTTCGGATGAAATTTCTAAAAACACCTCATTCCCTTTTCCCACCCCTTAAAGCAGAATTTTGAATTGGTGAATTTTTGCACACTTCACGAAAAATTGGAGGAATATTACTGTCTACATCTGATTTCGAAAAAACCCTTGGTAAAACCCGAACAACACTGGGGAAATCAGATAGTAAGTCATAAAATTGGGTTTGTTGTTTGTTTTCATGCCTCGTGTACGCTCAGTTCTTTATTGCAAAAATTAGCTGATTTTTAATTGTTTTTAATGGGAAAAACCAATGTTGACAAAATTTTATAAAGGTTTAGGGCGATTTCGCTACAGACGATTCTCGACAGTAAAGAAAGATGTAAGTTCTTTTTGTTATTTTTTAAGCATCATTGACTACAAGAAGTCACTGTTAGTTTGTTGCACCCGCGATACAAAAGATATAAAAGTTTCTGTTTTTCACAGAAATAAAGTGCTAACGCATAGGTTCCCAACGTGGGCGATAACGCCCCCTTGGGGGCGTTTCAGACCTTCAGGGGGGCGGTAGAAGGCAAAGAGAAAATTGGGGGGCGTTTCAGACTTTCAGGGGGGCGGTAGGAGACCCAGAGAAACCCATAGCTAGTTTGCTAGCACATATCGAAGAAGTCGAAGACATGCTAAAAGAATACGAACTGCACATAGTGATGATGAGCGAAACCTGTATTACCGAAGAAATTAACCAAAATGAAACAACATTTCAGGGCTATTCGACAATTAGTTGCGACTCATTTAGCAGTAGGCATACAGGTGGAGTTATCACATTAATTCTGTAGTGTATGTGTGTGAGTGTGTAAACAACATCTCTTACAAAGTCACAACAAATGCGGTACTAGATAAAAATAATACCTGGATACCTACTGGCTATTGAAGGATTTTAAGCTGGGAACCTATGCAGCTATTTATCATTCCCCAAATCAAAATGATACAAAATTCTTAGATTCTTTTGAAGAATGGTGCCGTTAGCAAATAAATACAAGAGATTTGAAAATCATCTGTGGAGATTTTAATATTCAATATAAAAAGCACATGATTACACATCATCATAAATTGCCTGGGTAGGAAGCAACTTGTCAAAAATTATACAAGAATATGAAAAAACTCTAAAGCCATGATTAATTTGGTAATTTCAAATGACTTTTATGCCGAAGTTAATGCTACGGAAGAATTCAAAATCAATCTGATCACGAAACAATTATTACAAAAATTAGATATAATAGTCTGAAGCCTCAGGGAACACGAAGTATAATATATATACAGGAATAAAAAGAACTATAATAAGGATAAATTGTGGACGGCATTAGAAAACAAAAAGTTGATCTGCGATAACCAAGGAAATTTAGACAGAAAAGCAGATGAACTAATAGGACACCTGAAAACAGTAGTAAATGAACTTATGCCTACAACGAATATATCTTCTCTTATATATAAAAATGAATCGCTTAATGTGTTGCTAAGCGCAAATCTCGAGATCAGCTGAACCGATTTCGCTAATTCTTTTTTTTTCGAATATTCCTTGAAGTACGAGGATGGTTCTTACGGAGAGAAAAATTAAGAAAATTGCGCAGAAAATTGGATAATTTTAGAAAACCTATTACTAACCTAAACGACTATCGCACGTTTGACAGTACGCGTGTTTGAGAAGGATATTTTACAAAACAATGATTGTTAAATAAAATTCTATTTTTGAAAATCTTTAAGTTGATAAATTTATTTAAAGTAGTTACTCCCCTAATAGTTTGAATCGAATCAAGAATTTTAGATATTTTAAATAGGTACCTATGTTAGGTACCAAATTTAATACACATGAAAAATGGAAATTTGAATAAAAATTGTAAAAGGTGGCACGCGGGCTGTTTAAAAACTGAATGTACTACTGGGATTGAATATATGGAACGCGGGAGGAGGGTTGGCGGTACGAGGGAGCGGTAAAGGGAAGAGGGAAGGCGGGGAAGGTGAAAGGCGAAGACGAGAGGTGGGAGGGGAACCTAGGAGGGGGAGGGGAACGTGGGAGGGGGAGGAGAACTCGGGAGAAGGGTTTGCGGGACGGGGGAAGGGGGGGGGGGGGAGTGGAGTGGGGAGAGGGAAGGTGGAGGTGATGGAGTGGGAACGCGAGAGGGGAAGAGGATACAGGAGAAGAAGGGGAGGCGGAAGGGAAACGGGACGAATGGAAAAGGACACTCAGGGAGAAACAATTTCTTTATTAAATGGCATAGCAACGCATGCCGGGACCAGGTAGTATTTATATTTATATAAAATGAAATCCTGTTTCCCTTGGTCACGCCTTCATTTCACTTTTTTTTAAAGTTTCCCAATACTTTGTAGAAGGTTCTTACGGGAAGAAAATTTAAGAAAATTGCTCAGAAAATTGGATAATTTCAGAAAACTTAACGACTATTTTAACTTCACACGTTTGACAGTTCGCGCGTTTGACGAAATTGAATTGTGTTTTCGAACGTTTTTTTTTGTAAAAAAAGAATGATCTATGGGTTATTTAAATTATAGATATTTTAAATAGATACCTACGTTAGGTACCAAATTTGATTGATTGTTCTTATAATATATAAAAATGAATATTTGTTTTGAATGAAAAGCGAAAATTTGAATAAAAAAATTGTAATAGGAGGCACGCGAAATGTTTGAAAACTGAATGTACTGGGACTGTTATATGAAACGCGGTAGGGGGATTGGCCGGACGGTGAAGTGGAAGAGGGGAGGGGGTAGGCGGGGAAGGTGGAAAGGGAACGCGGGAGGGGAAGGAAATGCGGGAGGGGAACAGGGAAACAATTTATTTCTTTAAAAATGGTATATCAACGCATGCTGGGAACCAGCTAGTAGTATATTAAAAGATACAAATAAATAGTATACCTATGAAATCCCTAAATCTTCTAAAAAACAAAGGGATACAGTTTATAAAGCCTGTAAAATACAATTTCCAGAAGAAAGGTGGGAAACCTGTAAGAAACTTAGAAACATGTATAAGTACAGAAATAAAACATACCAAAAATTCGTATTCGAGGCTAAAAATTATTACCTCTCGAAGAGATTCAAGAAAAATGTGGACTACACTTAAAGAAATTATAAGTGGCAAACAGAGGGAAAACATTAAGGAAGTTCGGTTCCCGATGGAGTTGAAGATGATAAAACTAAAATAGCCAAATTTAATACTAAGTGTCGAAAACATAAATAAGAGTATTTCATTATTCACAGATACTTCTTCTCAATCATCGGAAAGAAGAGAGAATAATAATATTTTCAGGTAACAGTGAGTATTTAATGAAAAATTTTAATACAATGACGCAAAAATCATCGACGTCTGAAATTACTATAGGCATAATTAAATTTAAGTAGTTGCACTAATAAATTAATCTGTGTTAAAGGGAATTTTTCCGCAGTCGTGGAAAACTTCCATAATAACTCCAGTGCCCAAAATAATAAATGCTAAAAATTTCGAAGATCTCAGAAAAATAAATGGATAACCTACATATGAACAAATACTAGAATCCATAGTTAAAGAAGAGATGAGAAAATTTATTGAAAAAAATAACATTCTTGTAAAACAGCAGGGTTTAGAAACAAATATTCATAATGGAAAACCAGTATGGATCAGAAGAAAAATACAATAGTAGTGTTCTTGGATTTTAGACGTGTTTTTGAAACGATAGACAGAGAAATACTAATAATAAAAATAAAAATAGAAAGGAAAGAAACAAAATTGGAGATGCTATATCTGAAGAACAACAGTAAACCTCGGAGTTCCTCAAGGATCTGTATTGGGACCGCTCCTATTTATTAAGTATATATATTAATGATATAGTGAAGTGCCTAAAGTACTGTTCTATAAAACTTTTGCTGATGACACACTTTTATATATTATACCAAATAATATCGGAGATGCATTGTCAAAAAAAGCTTTTTTTTAAAGAACACTTCTATATTATATATTAAAGTTTTTTTTTCTTCGAATAAACTGAAAATAAATGTAACTAAAAGTAAATTCATGGTATTAGAGAAGAAACTCAACGAAATTACTACCCTTAATATAGAAAATCAAAATATTGAAGAAGTAGAAGAAATTAAATACTCGGGAATCATAATCTATAACAAATTAAAACTAAACACTGACTTTGAAATGTTAAATTAAAAAATTGCAGAAAAGATTAAAATGAAAAAGAAAAGCAGGGTAAAGGGAAAGTTAGACGTCAAAACACGGAAATTGGTCTACAATACCACTGTAGCGTGTCACGTGAATTACTGCACAAGTGTAATTTTTCTGAGCAATAAAACCCAAGAAAAAAAAAATTCAGAACGGTTCCATGCCAACTCAGAATTAAACCATCTCAGAAACACCTCAGAAAGGTCATTAAAAGCTATGAAAAAATACATTTAAAATTGCCGGTAATCCTAACCTAACTTAATCAATATTTTTTTTATCATCACTCTTTAATGACCTTTATGAGGTGCTTCTGAGTTGGTTTCATTCTGAGTTGGCCGGTCACCAAATAAAATATACAATAAAAAATAAAAATAAAACGCATCTTGCCCCATCCTATCTCCCCCCCCCCCGCCACCATTGGTAAATATAATCGTGACGACAAATTGCTCTTTCAGATTTACGAGTTGGGGGGCGCTAGAAAAAAAAATATTCTCAAAGTGGGCGGTGGGCAAAAAAAGGTTGGGAACCTATGTGCTAACGTTTTGAAACTTTGTAAAAGTAAGAAGAAATCACAGGCAAACATGAATAAAAAGTTTTTAAGAGTATAATGTTAGCTGAATTGAAATAAACGTTGACTCAAATTGGTTGCACCCCCGATTGTGTTGTTAGAATCGCGGGTGCAACTCTTTGGCAACTACCCTTATTGTATGATTTATCATATATTTTATTGTTTTCTATGCCTTCAATAATAATATATGCTGTGTATTACTAGTGATTTATATTTAATAAGTGTGTTTATATTATATTCAGCTTTTTTATTGAAATTCTACGATTTGGCACGCAGTCTCTCTGAAACATCTTCTTCATATAAAAAAAAGCAGTTAAAAAAAGATGGTCACTTTGGATGATAAATGGGAAGGGCTGAAAAATAAATCAGGCATTCAATCAAAACATATCTTTCAATCTGAAGACGGCGATAGCATTTCCGTGGCGCGAACCTCACTGTCTCGTCTAAAATGCACATTGTTTTGAAATCTCCGAAAATTACCACTGACGACCTCCGTAGTCCAGTGGGTAAGACTCTTGACTCACAGTCCGGAGGTCGCGGGTTCGAACCCGGCATGCGCAAATAAATTTTATTTGATTAATTTGTGTTATTTCACAATTAATTCATTTAAAATAATATATATAGTATATTTGCGGCATGTTCCAGAGTGGAAGATACTATCAGTATCGCCCTGGTGTAAGACCACCATTCAGAATTGAAACGTTGCTTGAAAATGGCTTTAGCCGTGTTTGGTGACCAGATCTGAATAGCCAGGTACTTCCCAACCCTCCTCTTCCCCACCTCCTTCCCCTCCCCACTACCTTCAGCCTCACAACATACCCCAATTGGGGATGCCATAGTCTCACTGGCTTCAGACGGGAGCAGTGGAGATTCCTGTGCGGTTATTCACTGTAAAAAAAAAAAAAAAAAAAAAAAAAAAAAAAAAAAAAAAAAAAAAAAAAAAAAAAAAAAAAAACTGAAAGAGAAAGTGATTGGGATGATAACAATTTGGAACCTCTTACAAATTACAAAATATAAAAAGAAATTCTACAAAATAAGAAAAAAAACAATTTTTTGTTTTTGAAAAGGATTGATGAATATAATATGTTCGTAGAATTTTCGGCAAATTTTGACGTAACCGAAAATAAATAATTAACATAAATGACCAAGAAGCGTACTGATCAGTAGTAAGCATTGTTGGATTTCTTATTTCGTTCCTCTATCAGGGTTTATTGATGTTTATATACACTTAAACTAGACGAGTTGCACCAGCGATAATTTAATGTTGCACCCGCGATTGCTTGAAAAGCTAATAATTCATTGCTTGTTTTAGTTTTCTATATATTTGTTTATTTTTTAGTTGATTGGTTTAACGCCTTACGAAATATCAAGGCAGAACATAATAAATGTATCACAATTAACAGACTTTGTGGTTTTGTGTTATGATCTGGAAAGGGTGGGCCAAATTGGTTGCACCCGCGATCGCAGTTTGAACCTCTCTCCTGACTATTTAAATATTTCAATAAAATTCTTATAAACTAATAAAAAGCAAACACGTTAAAATGTAGCTCTTCCAATAATAATTTCATTAAAAATGTTTTAGGTTTTATCATTAAGAATATATCTTTATATATACATATCTTTATATGCGTCTAAATGTTGCAACCCGCGATAATGGAATCACCCTTTAGTAAAACATGTACAACAAAAGTTTTCACTGATGTTTCTTAATTATTAGTGAATATGAAATAAATAAAAGAGTTACAATAGTCCAAGGCGATGGGATGGTGGGAGGGAGAGGAAGGGGAAGTAGCCAGTCTGTGTAAAGTAATATTTATTCTGTGAATGTTATTTATTGATTTTAGTTTTGAAGTTGTGAGTTGTTGAGTTGGGTAAGTCGAATTTCCAGTTTGTGTTGCATTAAGGGATCTTTAATATGTGCTTTTGTCTGGTTTTTCGGTCTTACCGTCATGAACCGGTTAATTAACTAATGTTAAATAAACGAGAATTGTATAGCATACAAATTAACAAAAAACAGCATTTTGACAACACCTGCAAACCATTTATCGACTAAAATGAATAGTAGGCATCTTCAATTCCACATAAATCTACTACGCAACACATTTGCAAATCAAAATCAATCGGAAACCGAAGTCTTCGTCTATTTTTACAAGGTCATTTTTGTGGTTGTTTTTAAAGGCGCATAATTTCTTTTAGTTTTTATGGCAGTCTTACGCCGCTCGGGGTCTGATTTACGACTTAAATAAATGAATGAAGAATAATTCGATTCCAGTGGGTAATTTTCTAAAAGGGAATTAGCCATCAATTCGCATTAGCGGCGTGAAAAGCGCCGAGGAATACTAGCCACCAACTTTATCAGGTAATCAGTTATCCGGTGGAGGTGGGAACTGGTAACATACCGCCAGTTCACGCGCGAGCGAACGTAATACGGTAACGGCTATTTCACGGTGTGATGAAGGGCCATCACGTATACATTACTTTTAACGAACGTAAACAACAAGGACAGCAAAACTAGGTTTCTGTCTCTTCAACGGGTCATTAGTGCCCTATTTTTATAATGTCTTGTTTTTCTTGTAGATCATTTCTGTATTGCTGGGATGTTTTGAATACGGTGAATACAGAGTTCCCATCAATCATTTACGTGTTGAGGGGAAATTGCGAAAAATGTTTGTATAATTTAAGTAATCGGCTTTTAATTATTTAAAGTAAATGCTACTTCTTTTAATATTTTGCCTTAAATGAGATTACTACTTAAGACACGTCCGTTTTGAAATACCTCTTACAGTTATGCTATTTGCTGTTAGTGCTTCCTCTGCTGTAATATTATTTTATAGAGTTTTTTTTTGTAAAAAATCTTTACTTGAGCCACACTGCAGACTTCTTGTAATCTGGCGTTTAGGGATATTTGGAGATATTACCTTTGGTGCTCATTTAAACAAGACTCAAACACTGTACAACTACTTCGGAATAAACAATGCTCTACATACCTTCTATAATATTTATCTGAACTATACCATCGAAGTCATCCGGTTTATTTATAAATGTACCTACCAAGATGTATACCAAGAAAACCTATCGCAGGTACCACCTATGAAATATTTAATACATGTAATGTAAATGGTTTTATCACTGTATTCAATATTCTGTTTTGTTTCTACAATGTGTAAATAAATATTTAAAAAATCTAAAATTTGCAATATGACGCTACAAAAGTAAATGTTTTAAAGGGAAAAGCGGTGTAAAGTGAAAAATATTTCCTCGTTTTTATATCTTTTAAATTTATAGTTCAAGCTATAAGACACCTTTATATTATATGGCTTTGGTGAAGATAGAAGTCATTAGAGGTTGTTTATCCGACAGATGTCGGTAGTATATTTAGCCGAAAGATGTTGAGAGCATAATAGAGAGGACGTTGGCATGCATATATTCTACTACAATCGCGCCTTACCCTCTGCTCCGATGATGAAGACTCAAGTCGCAACATTGGTTAAAAGGGAAGAAAACAAAACCCTAAACTCAAACAACATTATTCGGTTGTTATTAGCCGTGGGAATTTTAAATATTTTCTCTGTTAATCAAATTGATTAATCCCAATTAGCATTAGTGTGATTTTTTAGACCAGACGTGATACTATTTAGACTAATTTGGATCCGCTTTTCCCTAAATCCTGTCTCGGGGCTGTATGGTTTTTCTCTGGGCAGAATGAATCGCGCGTAACCCGTAACCTTCCCGCGACTGTTTTTTCGCTCTGTTGATCGATTGATTGATTTTGCGAGTGAAAGTGTTGCGGGCACATTTACCGTACCATTACAATTACCACTGAAGAGTTAAACCGACAGAAGTGCGTCGCGTGTCTATGTAAGATCAATTTTCCTTACTTCGGGTGAACTTGATTAAACTTTACTTATCTGGGGCTCAACACCGTCCAAAAGTCAAGAGTCTCGCATGCTTGCAGCCAGTGAAACAATGGCATCTCCAATTGGGGTAGATTGTGAGGCTGAAGGGAATTCAAATCTTTTCATCAAATTCGATCTTTCATTATTTGAAGATAGAGGTTTTCGTTCAAATCAGTATATAGATTAAATTTCTATGAATTTTCTATTCAGTGTCCATTGCCATTACCGATTACGAATATAATTCGGTGACGCGTTACCGGAGTTACCCGGCTCGTCATATCTCATTAGGGCCTCTGGCGAATTGATTGTTAAATGAGGAGGAAAATCGGCATTGTTAAAAGCTTTCGTTTTAGTTTTTACTGACGCCAAAGTCATTGTCGACACTTCTGCGTATAAAAGAGCAGTTCTGATTACAAATAATCTTTTCCGAATTTTTAAACATTTTTTTTGTACATGAGCTCCACACGGGAGGCCCTGAGGAAAATAATTTCCCTCAGGGCCTATGTCATCTTTGGGGATGCTGTGTGGAGGGTTTTTTTAAGGAAAGGAAGGAGAGCAGAGTTCTGGGAAGGAAAAGGGTTTAAGGGGTGGGTAAGAATCTGGGGTACAGTGTCCTGGTCATCCGCCTCCAAGACCTAGACAAACCTCACCCCATGAACGCGGGCACCCCCGCTAAGTCACCAAACGTAGCGAACCACTTGGGGTGACCTATGGCAAAGATGCTTTGTCAAAAAAGAAACTCAAGCTTCTAGAGTTTTTTTTTAATATCGGCCGTTTGGTGGTCGATTTTGTCAAAGGGTCATAAGTCCACTCATGCGTCGCGGGTGCAACACTTTAGTAGTAACACCCCAAGTGGTTCACTACGTTTGGTAACTTAGCAGGGGTGCGCGGGTTCATGAGGTAAGGTTTGTCCGGGTCTTGGCCGCGGATGCGTCTACCCAACAACTGCGTGGCAGACCTGACCGGGAGAGACTGGTTGAGGGAGACGTTTTGACTTCTTTAGTAGTGCTCTCTCGGAACATCACGGATTCGTGCGTCACTCCTGGACACACTGACCCCTCATACTTTTTTCCTTCCTAGAACTTCCCCTCTTTTTTTCCTAAAAAGATCTTCCACACAGCATCCCAAAGATACGTAGGCCCTGAGGGGAATTATTTTCCTCAGGGCCTCTCCGGTGTGGAATTAATGTAAAAAAAAGTAGCCCCATGGAAATATAATCTAACCACTTCAAAAATATCCTAACAGGCACAGGATCGTGATGGGGCAAATTGGTAATTGATTCACAGTGTGTGTAATATCCTAACAGGCACAGGATCGTGATGGGGCAAATTGGTAATTGATTCACAGTGTGTGTAATATCCTAACAGGCACAGGATCGTGATGGGGCAAATTGGTAATTGATTCACAGTGTGTGTAATATCCTAACAGGCACAGGATCGTGATGGGGCAAATTGGTAATTGATTCACAGTGTGTGTAATATCCTAACAGGCACAGGATCGTGATGGGGCAAATTGGTAATTGATTCACAGTGTGTGTAATATCCTAACAGGCACAGGATCGTGATGGGGCAAATTGGTAATTGATTCACAGTGTGTGTAATATCCTAACAGGCACAGGATCGTGATGGGGCAAATTGGTAATTGATTCACAGTGTGTGTAATATCCTAACAGGCACAGGATCGTGATGGGGCAAATTGGTAATTGATTCACAGTGTGTGTAATATCCTAACAGGCACAGGATCGTGATGGGGCAAATTGGTAATTGATTCACAGTGTGTGTAATATCCTAACAGGCACAGGATCGTGATGGGGCAAATTGGTAATTGATTCACAGTGTGTGTAATATCCTAACAGGCACAGGATCGTGATGGGGCAAATTGGTAATTGATTCACAGTGTGTGTAATATCCTAACAGGCACAGGATCGTGATGGGGCAAATTGGTAATTGATTCACAGTGTGTGTAATATCCTAACAGGCACAGGATCGTGATGGGGCAAATTGGTAATTGATTCACAGTGTGTGTAATATCCTAACAGGCACAGGATCGTGATGGGGCAAATTGGTAATTGATTCACAGTGTGTGTAATATCCTAACAGGCACAGGATCGTGATGGGGCAAATTGGTAATTGATTCACAGTGTGTGTCATGAAAGTGGAGAAGCACAGTTGTGGTAATAATAATGCTGATTGGCTTACGACACTAGATAATGCCACTCATAATACTAGAAACCTAGTTGCTATTCTCGATCATTATCGATCCGGTGTGATGACTTATTACATCCATTCGCATTCGTTACACCAATCTGAGCGATTTTGCAACTCGAGATACAACTATAATAGAAGAAATCTCAAGCAGCCAATACTCTTGAACGGTGAGATGTCTCGTCATAAAATTTTCACTTGTCTGTCTGGAATTTCAGGGTCATTGCAACTATTTTACGCGGGTCAGTCCCATCACGAGCTATGTAGCTTTGCAATAATGATTTTTACTCTAACAAACAAGATACGATTTAATATTATTTGCTCAGTATTTTCCGGGAATCATTTATTTTATAACCGACACCCCTGCCGTATGTCACCCCAAGTGGTTCTCTACGTTTGGTGACTTAGCAGGGTTGCCCGGGTTCATGGGATGAGTGTCTGGGTCTTGGCGGCGAATGCATTTGTTCAACTACCGCGTGGCGGGCCAGATCGGGAGAGACTTTTTGAGGGAAATCTAAACTAGATTCAAGCTAAATCCATTTCACCCATTGCACCACAGTGGAAAGAATGGATTCATACGTCTATCACTCACGGACACATTGGCCCCTAGATTCCTGCCCACCCCTCACACCTTTCTCCTCCTCAGTACTTCCTCCCCTCCCTTTCCCTGAAAAGACCCTCCACACAGCGTCCCCAAAGATGACACAGGCCTTGAGTGATTTTTTTGCCTCAGTGTCTCCTGTGTGAAGCTAATGTAAAAAAATATTGTTTTATTACTATTTTTAAAAGTGTCTTGAAATCTCTGACTTAGCTGAACAGTACAGAGTTCTTCACAAAAAAATTTTTTTTTGTGTATTTCTACGTTTGTGTTATTGTTAAGACTCCATAACTCCCATTGTTATTTTTGCATATGGAAACCACAGATTGCCCAAAATTTTACCACGGGTCATAAAATTATTTGTAAAATCACGCATCACGGTTAGCGCTCGCAAAATATCAATTTCTGTCGATTAGATTACTGCGAAAGGTGGCAGGTATTGAAACCGCTGAACATTTCTACGATACTACTAGTATAGATACTGGAGGGTGTGAGTGTGAAGTCCGCTAATTCCGTTACGAGGATGACATTCTCCGTTGCGTGAAATAGCGTGACGAATACGGCTTTATTAATTATAGTTGAGCACCGCTAATTGTGCTAATTGTAGGGAGATTGTCAACCTCTGTCGAACCTACCACACCTACTCACCATAATCGCAGCAACTTGATTTCGTGAAATTCCAAACGTTGCTTTTCCTTGTTCCTTGCGAGATTAAATTTGTGTGATGAAATTATTGTGTAATGCATCGGGGTATGATTCTTGAATTATTAGTTGTGGTGTATAGTTTAGTCGTGTAGTTTCAACATCCTTCAATAGATGTCGTTAGTATTGTTAGTTATACAAAGTTTTGTGGTATCTCAACAAATCGTCACTTCAGTTCGATACGGTTCTAACTTCATTTTTCCTTGTTCTGAGATATGAGGTATCAAAGTTTGCAAAGAAGATTTCTCATAATCTATTTATTACCAATTTCTGATTTTAAGGTTGAATCTTGTTTACAGTATTTTAATTGAACATATTTTAAAGGAAAACATTTAAATAGGACGTATACTTACCATTTTAGAAAATATCTAAACACGCAAATAGAACCGTATGCAACCAGCTAGGGTATCATATCTTAATTCGTAGCAGAAGGTTATAATTACAACACAAAGCCTATTCGAGTTCAACAGCTCGGTTATGGAATGATTTGCCGGCCTCTGTGTTTCCTTCCTCCTACAACACGGGTCTCTTCAAGACCCATGTTCACTCCTTCCTCTTCTCGTAAAGACCCTCCACAGAGCATCTTCAAAGATAATATAGGCCCTGTGGGAAATTATTTTCGTCAGGGCCTCCTGTGTGGAGTTATTGTAAAAAAATAGTAAGGACGTCAACAAAAATTAAACAACTTGTAATCTTGATGAACCTTGATGATATTTGGAAATTTTCCTTCACGTTTCAAATAGTCTTAATCATTGAGATTAACAGATACTGCATTAAGGGATTAGATTACCATCTCATCTCATTTTATTCTCCTTGTCTATTCGAGTCGGGTACCCGTGACCTCGACAAGGCGCCAGTGTCCTGTCCTGCTTCTGCGGCCTCCGTCCATAGTACCTACGAGTAGTTCAGTAGGTCCAGCATCTACGAAGATAATAACACGTAAAATCAATCGTAGGTGAGGCCGGTGTAACACAATCGTGTGACTGCATTTTTCACTTGTGATACTTCTAACTACAGACTAGACGAACTATTATAACAACTTATGGCTAACAGATTGCATTCACCGGTTCGTCGATCACTAATACAAAACTATATGTGCAATGGACCTTTTGTGATGCTGTATTAAAATATACAAATAATATTGTTTTAATTATATTCTGTACAGGCGGAAAATATACAGGACCGTACTTACCTGGGAGGTCACTTGAGATTAAGACTATTTATTGTTTACTAAAGAAATTTTGTTGTAGTTTGCACGTAAATGATGCAAGGGCGCCAACAAAAGAAGTCTTCAAGTCCCAAATATTTAAAATACATATATGCTAAGAATGTTTTATTCATCCTTAACCGGGCACCCCTTAAATCACCAAACGTAACGATCTACTGAGGTGACCTGTGGCAGGGGTATTGGTTATTCAAAAATGGGGCGGCAGTACCCATTCCCGCCTTTCAAATTGACCTATACTTGTTATCATGTAAAAAAAGAAAATACTGAAACTAAATTTAAAAAAAAATTAAAGTTCTAACACCATTAACCACTGTGTAATAAATCAATATGAAAGATTTCAGCCATTATTATTGACTTGTCATTTTTTCATCCTAATTTTGAAGTTGTTTCTCGGTGTCTGAACACGAGTATGCCTGTTGTGATGATGCTCCGATTGGTTCCGCTCATTGCTATGATTAATGCCAACATTCGTCTAACTGTCTTGCGGTGGGGTATCACCGTCGCCCGGCGATGATCATCATAAATCATTTCGGTAAATTGTGGGATATTACCCCAACCACAACCTGCCTAATATGAACCCACCATAAATTTTATCAAAACAGGTCAAGTCTTTGGGTCTACCAACCAACCTGCTAAATAACTACTAAAGGTCTACGCATTTTCTATTCGTGATTTAAATTAAATGTAATAATTTATTATACGGGTGGTATATATTATGAAGGGTGGCAACATGTTAGTATTATTTATTATTTGCTTTTTACCGAAGGGCTGGGGATGATGTGAGGAACATATTTAATGTAAATACAATTTTTAATGTTTTCAAAACATTACATAATGTCAATTTTAATGAACGTGTTAGAAAGCAAAATTATATAAATATATTTTAGTAAATTGAGGTTTTGTATTCCCTATTTTTCTTCTCCAAAACTGGGCCGATTTTTAAGATTTTTCTACTGTTTTTTTAATGCTTTGTCTGGTTTGTTCGTGCCATTTAAATCACCCGGTTTTAAGGAGTTTTGGAGTTCCTAACTGATAATAAGCAACTTATTAATAAAAGCAAAATGTCGCGACACCGCTAGTGGTCGATATCTATATTTAGGGGGCATTCATTAATTACGTGAGCAGTTTTTCTTTCAATCTAGACCCCCCCCCCTCTTAATGAGATAAATTTCGGCCACTTCGTATATTTTTTTCAAGTAACGTGAGATTTTACTGGACCCCCCCCCTTTTTGAGCTCACGTAATTAATGTATGCCCCCTTACATTCAAAAATATTTGTACTAATATGAAAATCTAGATAGGAGATTTGTAAAATAGGAATTATGTGGATAAAACGCCGCCCGATTTCCTCTTAACACTCTCCCGTTCGTGGTATTTTTATGGAGATTCAGCGTGATGGATCCTGAATACTGTATGTGTCACACAAATTTGTTTGAAAGAAAATAAGAAGATCGATGTTGAATTCTTTATTTATTTACACAACTACACAGTAGCGTAGCGAGGGGGGGGGGGGGCGGGGGGGCGGACCGCCCCGGGTGCCACCCGAGGAGGGGGTGACACTCGAACGTGGAGAAAAACTTACGAAAGTGCAAAATTGCCGTAAAAAATATTTTACACGTTAACACTGACTGTTATTTTGCTCTATGGCTTGGTTGGTCGGGGATTCCCGAAAAATGTTTTTTTTTGTTCCTAGCTCAGTCGGGGATTTCCTTGAAATATTCCTTGTGTCATTCTAATTTCGTTCGTATATTGTGATTGACGTAGACTCGTGAAGTGAATTGTTATCTATGGACTGACGTGAATTAGTGAAGAAGTTATTATTGTGTTAGCGGGTTTATTAGTGCTGAAAGACCACTTTGAAACACAAGGTAAGAAAAGGTTTTTTCATCACTGTGAGTTAGCAAGTACCGTTTTAGTTATTTTTTTCGAGAATAAGAATAGTTGCACTCAGGACATGAAATAGGTTTTTTTCCACTGTCGGTAAACGTGTGATTTTTAGATTTCTCTTCATAGTACATGAATAGTTGCAGTTGGAACATGAAAAAGGTTTTTCTCCACACTGAGTCAGCAACTGACTTCTTATGTATCCCTTTTGAGAACACGAATAGTTACAATCAGGACATGAAGAAGGTTTTTCTCTTCTGGGAATCATACTGTGGACTTTTAAATCTTCATTTTGAGGACTTGTATAACTGCATTCAGACCATGAAAAAGGTTTTACTCCACTCTGAGTAAGCTTATGAATCATAGTGGAGTAAAGTGTTGCTCCATATGGAAACCTTCTCTGAGTAAGCTTATGAATCATAGTGGAGTAAAGTGTTGCTCCATATGGAAACCTTTGTAAAATTACTTTCTTCAGGGCCTCCTCAGTTTAGCTAATGTAAAACAAAATATGCGTTGTAAAACCATGTAGGTGTATTAAAGGTAAGACAGTAGATAGTAGTATTAAATTGTGGAGATCCGGAAGGAATGCAAGGCCGATAAAAATAATAATATTTTCCCAATTTGTTTATGAATTACAATTTAAAACAATAAAATAAACAATATTCGCATGCACCTATTGCGAGTTTGAAATCTCTTGTTTTATTTTTACCGCCAACGCGATTAAAACGAGAAAAAGGTTTTTTTTTTTTTTTTTTTACAGTGAATACCGCACAAGAATCTCAACTGCTCCCGTCTGGAGCCAGTGAGACTATGGCATCCCCAATTGGGGTATGTTGTGAGGCTGAAGGTAGTGGGGAGGGGAAGGAGGTGGGGAAGAGGAAGGTTGGGAAGTACCTGGCTATTCAGATCTGGTCACTAAACATTTTAAGCGACTTTTTAAGCGACTTTCCAAAACTTTGCGCAATTTAATTGAGACTTTTAGGTAAAAAATAGTCACTTGGGTGTTACGTAACGTTTAGGGGGAGGGAGGTACAGAAAGATGTTACGGCGCGTTGCATGGGGGGAGAGAGGGTCAAACATTTTCAAAAATTGCGTTACGTTATACTTGAACGCCTCTTTACTATTTCACGATTAAAATTTTATCGTTACACTCTGAACACAAAACTGGTTTTAACCTAAATATTGGTTTTTATGTTTTCATGCCAGCAAATTATATTCTCTAGATTTTTGCAGCTTATTAAAATTGAAGCTAGCTAGCTGGGGGGGGGGGGTGACACCGCGTTTTCCGCCCCGGGTGCCACCCATGCTAGCTACGCCACTGCAACTACATAATACAATATAAATATATGTATACCCAATGAATTACTCTAAAGATTCTCCTCCCACGAAACAGTCCTTATTGAAGTGGGTTATTTTGGGATTATTGGCTTTTTAGGCATTTGCAAAGGCTCGCCTGTTTTGGTCCGCTATCCACTTCCCGATACAAAGACCGCACGCTTCTCACATTCATCATCTGACCGAACCAGAGCTACGTAGCGCCTTTATGTGTTGTGATTGAGCGTCCGTGAAACCGTCTACGTCTCTCCCGTTCAGAGTATCGTGACACACAGTATACAGTATATTGTAACTGTGCATGCTTCATGCCTAGCATACACTATACTAGCTTTGCCTAGTGCCTACACTCCTGGGCGGTTTACACGACGTTTTTTTAAATCAATCCCATGTAAAAACTCTATGAAATATGATTTTTTTTTGCTTTACACGATACTAAAACGTAAAGAAATGGCGACGCCTTAAACATAATCATAGATCACATTAAAGCATTTTTTATTTTCACATTTCACTTTTGGTGACGAAGCAGGTGTGCCCGGGTTCAAGGGGTGAGGTTTGTCTAGATTTTTGCTACCGATGCGTCTGCTCACTTATTGCCAGACGGGCCGGATTGGGAGAGACTGATTGAGGGAGGTCCTTCACTCTTGTACTCACTGACCGCCAGAGTCCTAACCACCCCTTATACATTTTTCTACCCAGTACTTCCTCTCCTTCCTTTCTTTTAAAATACCCTCCACACAGCATCCCCGTAGATGAAATAGGTCATGAGGGAAATTGTATTCCTCTGGGTCTCCTTTGTGGAGCTATTAATTAAAAAAAATAATAATCACGTAAGATTTTAGTACTTTTATATGAACATGTATTTTAAATGCAACACCTAATCATCCAACATTTCCACTAATACGGTTACGTTAAACCGTTAAAGGGTGACAGACAGCAGACGTCAAATAATGTCCGCCATCTTAAACTGTGCGAAAATCGATACCAAAATAGAGCACCTCATCCCGTTCGTGAAAGAGAAACCGTATGAAACTCGACGAAGAAAGCATTATCGTGTAAAACGCCCACATTTATCTGTATCGGTATCTAGTGGCTAGGTACAGGCGCTACAACGGGCACCGGGTAGGTACTGCCTCCATTGTGACATTTTCACGGACCGTTGTATGTGACATACGATCCGTTTGACTTTGGCCTGCAATAGTGTTATTATTGTATTAGGTATATACGGAAAACAGGTAAACCGCTGCCAGTCCGACCTTTCCAATACATGCATACACTATTATTATAACACGGGTAATTGACGTCGGGTTCAATTGTACACCTGTGCAATGTGCAATTTAGGTACCCACTTATGTTTATATTCTGATAAGGTCTTTATTGTTTCTCATATTATTATTTATCTTTATTGCGCATTCTGGAGAGGGTAACTAATCCTAACCTAAAATAACTACGGTCTTGCGTACTCAAAATTTCCTTAATCACTGATAAAGAAAAAACGAAGAAACAATATAAAGTAGATATAAAGTGAGGCTTTTTCTTTTTTCTTATGGAAGAATAATAATTGATAGAGAAAACGAAGAATAATTTGGCATTTTCTTATTTTTTTGCAGTAAATGTGATTTAAATCAAAGCTACTTGAAAATGGTTTTTGTCTTAAAAAATTTTATCAAAAAAGACAGGAAAAACTTTGCGAATTTCATGACACCATCGCTAAAATATCGAATGTTTTTGCTGTACATCAATAATTAGATGTTGTGCTTTAAGTTTATATGTATTTTTTATTTATTTCTATTATAGCTAAAGCTGCACATCTCGGCACAGGAAGCCCTAGTGGTCGGGGGGCGTATTTACAAAACCTATACCGATTCAGTCGCGGTAACGACAATTTCCATTTTAAATATACCTCTATATTAGTTATTTTTTATCACATTGCAAAAACAAAAATTGTTCTAAAATCTAGATAAAATAATCTTTCTGGTGTGTATATTAGAAATTAATAATTTTAATTCTAAACATTTAAATTTTAATATTATTCCCATATATTGTAAATACACCTCTACATTAATAATTTTTTATCACTTTGGAAAAACGAAAATTGTTCTTAAATCTAGATAAAATTATCTGTCCAATGTGTATATTAGAAATTAATAATTTTATTTCTAAATATTTAAATTTAGATATTGAAAATTTAAAGCGACTGAAACGCGTTAGGGATTGTAAATACGCGGTCGGGGGGGGGGGGGTAAGGCTCTCGACTAGCAATTTGAAAGTCGCGGGTTCAAATCCCGGTGTACGCTAGTAAATTTTTATTTGATTTAGTTGTGTTATTTCACAATTTAATCATTTAAAAATTATACATAGTATATTTGCGGCACGTTCCAGAGTGGAAGATACTCTTAGTATCGCCCTGGTTTAAGACCATCTTTTAGAATTTAAACGTTGCTTGAAACGGCTTTAGCCGTGTTTGGTGACCAGATCTGAATAGCCAGTAACTTCTGCCAAGCCTTCCTTTTCTCTATCTCATTCCCTTCCCTGCCACCTTCAGCCTCACAAAATACCCCCACTGAGGATGCCATAGTCTCACTGGCTCCAGAAGGTTGGGAGCAATTGGAAATCTTGTGCGGTATTCACATAAAAAAATTAAAAAGTGAGATGAGCAGCTTATATGTTAACCTATCTTTTTAGTAAATAAATAAACTGTTGCAACTCCCTACAGTTCTTATTCTTGGTTAATGCGCCGGGTGCTTAAAGACTCTAATTATTATCCTGACATTCAATAGGACCATTAATCGTTTTTACGTTTGCTGTATCTTTAATAAATAATTTGAGTTTTGAAAGTACCATTTGGCTTAAAACTAATGATAATATTATTTTTATTTGGTAACTGCAATTAACAACCATGATCTGCTGATTCATCGGCTAATTACATCGATGGTAACGAGAATGATTCTTAAGAGGTAATAGCACCGGTGAGAAATCTCGACGGTAGGTATTTTAAAAAATTCTCGCTATCGCACCGCGCTCAAAAAAGAACTAGCTATCGATGTGTTGGTGAGACCACGTGAGTGTTTGGCTTGTACACCCTCTCGCCCCCTCTGCATCTCATGCCTACCGTCTTTCGCCTCATACCGCCATATCCAATATTCTGTTTAGATAAAGCATGTTTCGACTTATTTCGTCGCTAATGAAGTTTTTGAATCGGCCTTGCGGTGTGACAGAAAAAGGGCCCATTATTTTTAAACGCACGAGGTCTGCTATTGTCGGTTATTTATAAATATCGTCGATAGGTATTGTAACAATGTCTTCTGTTCACGCTTATTACCGACAAATTACGAATTATTTTACTAGAACTCTATGTAGGTTAGTAGTTTTAAAGTTTTCACTGTATTTGCGTTTATAAATATGCAGTCAAACCAACTACATCGAATTATTATATACATACATATGATTATTCTCTATGATACATTAGTTATTATTGAAAATTAGTATTAACCTCTCAGGCCTCGGGCCTGTTTTTCGAAAAGTCAAAATATTTCCGCTTTCCAATAAATTCCAAATAACTTTAATATTTGTGAACGCATCCGAAAACTAAAAACTGTTTTTGAAAGATGATGAAATACGCTTTCAAATTTTATAATTCGAAATAAACATATAATTTTGTTTTTATTTTATTAATAACTAGCAGACCCGGCCACACGTTGCTGTGGCTAACGAAACACAACGCCATTTACCCAACCTTTATAAAATCCACACCATCCGCTCGCCAGCTGCCCGCTGCGCGCTGCCCTTTGCCTAAATTGAATATTTGAATTTCTTGGCTTTTCTCTACTATAATAAGCATTTATTATACACATAAACCTTCCTCTTAAATCACTCTATCTATTGGTGAAAACCGCATGAAAATCTGTTGCGTAGTTTAAAAGATTTATGCGCACATACATTTTGAGCGACTTCATTTTATACTATGTAATGATGATGATACCACAAAACTTAAATTTCTACTCATATAATTTGGCACTTACCTATCTTATTAAAAAAAAAACTCAAAAATGCATATGCAACAAAAATGTATTTTTGACCGATTATCTCTATCTCTACATATTATAAAGTCCCCCGCGCCGTCTGTCTGTCTATTCGCGATAAACTCGAAAACTACTGAACGGATTTTCCTGCGGTTTTCACCAATATACAGAGTATTTCGTGAGGAAGGTTTAAGTATGCAATTTGTCAATGATTTGTGTAAATTGGTTGAAACATAACGATAATTGTTAGAAGTGTCGGAAATAAGTCCAGCCGCCTGGTAGCTTTCATCGAAAACGCTGCACAATCCTTTTGGGATATAACAAAACAATTAATGGTGGGATATTCCTCTTTTATAGATCTACAAAAAAGTCCGCGAAGGCATATATCTATCTTTTACGGATAGCTTACTATACACATTATATCTAAAATGCAATTGATAAGAATAATAAGATAAGAAGATAGAATGCGTATAGTAAAAGATAGATATATGCCATCGCGGACTTTTTTGTAGATCTATAAAAGAGGAATATCCCACCAAGCGTTGTTTTGTTATATCCCAAAAGGATTAGGCAGCGTTTTCGATGAAAGCTACCAGGCGGCTGGAATTTTTCCGACACTTCTAACAATTATCGTTATGTTTCAACCAATTTACACAAATCCTTGACAAATTACATACGTAAACCTTCCTCACGAAACACTCTATCTATTGGTGAAAACCGCATGAAAATCCGTTCAGTAGTTTTCGAGTTTATCGCGAACAGACAGACAGACAGACAGAAAGACGGCGCGGGGGACTTTACTTTATAATATGTAGAGATAAAAAAGGTTTAAAAATAGCCCACCTTAAGTTTTTTTCTAATTAAAATTACGATAACGAAAAAGATAAAAGCACTTACATATTTTATTAGACAATTAAATCTAAATGGATTTATTGTGTTGTGTGTATCATACGTGTGAGTTGACATGTTTGTAAATAATAATGTTTAAAATGTTAGATATATCGCTTGCTGAGGTTTGATTTGTACTCCTGTATTTTTGAGTTTCTTTAAGCAGTAAATACAAAAAAGGATGTGTTAGTTCGTTCAAAATTCAATAAAAAATGTTGGTCTTTTACCTATAGATAGATTTACCTACACATTTTTTTTAAATATTTATTACAGTCAGTTTGAAATAAAGGAAACAAACATATATTTATTATTTACAACTTAATCTTAAAAACAAAACAAAAAAATACTTTATTTTATTTTGAATCAGATCTCAAAACTATGGTCACCCTAAAAGTCTACATTAATGTACTACCTAGCGCCATCAGTTTAGTGGGTACTGGGTACCCATAATCTCAATCTGTAAGAAATACAACAATATTGTTCTTTCAAAATCTGTATAATTTTGTGTTATTTTGTTAACTTGTATAATTATTGTTAACCTCAACACAGGCTTGTCCTAGTGAGGTAACAAATTGTATTGTAAACATTTTTACCTACAGTGTAAAGAAACAATAAATAAATAAATAAAATAAATATAATTTTTTTAAACTTCAAAACTTTTTATTTTTATTTTCAACTTTATAAAACCTTAAATTGTAATATTTAATTACATGAAGACAATATTAGCGAAACTTCAACCCAAGGCTTCAGGCCCAACTTCATAGTACAAAAAAAAGTGCAAAAATCACTTACTTCGCAATTTTTGCAATAAAATAAAAGCACTTAGAAAAAAAACCAACAACGCTAAAGGCTTTGTACCAGTTCACATAAGGAAAAAGGTTGAAGCAAACGTTTTACGTATGAGAAAAGCTATAGTTTGAGCAGTAAATTACAGAAAAGAGCAAGAAAACACGGCACAAAGTGATAAAGTAAAAAATCTGAAAATGGACAAAAAAATGCCGCAAACCATGTTTTTGGTGATCATACAAAATGTTCGTCATACTATTGCAAGTCGGAGAAGTATACTAATGATCCAAATTTAGTAAGCGATCTTCAAGATTGTGGAACAGGACTGATATTCAACAATTATTGTCGTCTCTAATAGCAAATGCAGAAAGTCTTATTATTAACGTGACAAATAACACTGTGGAGCAATTCAACAACGTTATAGCCAAATTTATAGGCGGAAAAAGAGCAAATTTTACAAAAATGGGATAACTTCAGCAGTTGAGCTTCTTGAGCAGTAACTTCGTGGAATAGTGAAATGATAACCCATTCACGAATACAAAAAAAATCCAAGGCCACAGTCCTGGCAACTACACGAAGCATTTTATTGAAAGAAAACGACGTTCGAAGGAGACAATGCAGAGGTGTCGAAAAATAAAACTAAGGTATTACGAAAACACGACAGAAAAGAGAAAAAAAGTTACAGGGCCTGATGAAAATTATGGTCAATTGGAATTAGATCCAGATATGCCAGCTGAATTATTTGAAACGATAAAGAGGAATTTTTCAAAGAATTATCTCCATCGAATAAGGATGAACTCGAAAGGAATACGGTGGGCCAAAGCAATAATAATTTGTGGACAATTGAAAGGCGTAAGCGGCTTACAGCTTCTAACTTTGGACAAAAATATGTAAGCTACGGCCAAAAACTTCAGTTGCGAGAGTATTAAACTCGCTACTGTACTCGCCATTTAAAGGAAATATGCCCACAAATTATGGGAAAGAAAATGAAAACCAAGCAATTGAGCAATTTACAAAAGAAACAAAATTAGAGGTATTCGCCTGTGGACTATTTATCGATGAAAACAAAAACTTTTTAGCGGCAAGTCCGGATGGCCTTTTTGGCAAGGATTCTATAATTGAAGTGAAATGCCCATATAGTATAGTAAATATGTCACCAGAAGAAGGATTTGAACAAAAAAAATTGATAACTGTAAAATTGAAGACAATGCTTCAACATTAAAACGGAATACAATTACTTCTACCAAGTACAAGGCCAGTTACACATTACTCGTCGTAAATACTGTTATTTTGTCGTGTGGAGTCCTAAAGGTTTGCCGTATGAAAAAATTGAAAGGGACGATTCAATCTGGCAAAAAATTGAACCACTGTTAGAAAAACTTCTACCACCAATGCCTTTTACCAGAAACAATTGACGGTCGCATATCAAGAAATTTACCGGCGAGAGAAAGATCTAAATCATAAATTGTTTAAAATTCATTGTATAGTGGTAAAAAATTTTGTACAATAAAGTGTTTACAAACAAAAAATTTCAATTAATCACTGAAGGCAATGTAAGCGACTCTCAACTAAAAATTTGAAACAGATTTTTTTTAAAAACATAAACCTCACATTGGAGGCACCGAGGAAAAATAATCGCTCAGGGACTTTGTTGGAGAAGTTGTTGGACATCATTGGAGAAGCTGTGTGGAGGGTATTTTTAGGATAAGGAAGGAAAGGAAGTTTTGGGTAGGGAAAAGGTAGGTAAAAGTATGAAATGATGGTGGAGAGTCCAGCTGTAGAGATCAAAAGATCTTCCTCTTCCAGTTTCTCCCAATCCGGCCCGCCACGCAGTAAGTGGACAAAATTATCCGCCACCAAAACCCATGCAGACCTCATCCGTGAACCCGGGAACCCAGGCTCTGTCACCAAACATAGAGGACCACTTGCGGTGACCAAGTGGCGGGGGTGTTGGTTATCCAATAAATGGTTCCCGGGGCGATGATACCTAAAACGCCTCCCAAATTGAAAATTTATTATAGTACTTGACATAAAAAAATTTAATTTTGCACAATTTTAGTATGAAAGCTCGGTCAGTATTGGTATACCGCGATGAGTCACTAAACAGAAAAAAAACGAATAAAAAATATCGATTACTCGGGCAAGGACAACACTAGTCTACCGATAAAATTCTTTACATCACTACTTCGCATTATATGTATGTATTTGTCAAAACCCACGTTCCCCGGCCCCCCTCAGGAGAAATGAGCGAAAGGGACACCTGCACGTCGGGCCGAAAATACCTAAATAAAATCTTCGAAATCGATGTTTTGTATTCCCCATTTTTCTTCTCCAAAACTGGACGGATTTAAAAATTTTTTTTCACTAACTGTATTAAAAGAAAATATTCTATGTCGGTACGTTTTGCTTTTTTTCAAAATACATTGTTTAGTTTGTATACTGAACGTTTTTTGACGGCGTTTAAATTAGGCAATTTTATTCATTTTTGGAAGGTCGTAACTTCTATGAGAAGTAAATTATCAAAAAAAACAAAACGTACCGACACGCTAGTGGTCAATATCTATATTATGTAAAAAAAAATTTTGCTCTAGGGTCAAAATCCAGAGAGATAAACGGGGAATACGTTTGTATAGAAAAGCGCAGCTAGTATTTCCTCTTAATAATATCCGTCAAGTCCTCAGGCTAGCTTTCTTTAATTAATAATAAACATAACAGAAATAATTGCAATCAATTTTTTAATGCTAACATTCCTCTTTTTATGTAGATTGCTTTGGAGAAATTCAACTACATGACGATTGCTTTATTTCTGCCAAATTAATACGAAGCCAAAGCAACAATCAAATATTCACACTCATTCTATCTTTTCAATTGCATGTCAGATGTCAGACTATGATTTTTACTATTTTCACACATCAAATCTATGTCACTTGTTAAATGCAGTCATAATACGATGGTCTAAGTAATTTTATTTTTACTGTCAATTAACCAACTCCCAACGTGATGATTTTTGATCAAGCCTACACTTTAAAAAATAAACTAACTATCATAGTAAGATTCCACAGCCACAGTTTGAAATTTTAGCAAGAGTATGCCAAATTTGTGGATGCTATGGACCTGGAGCTCTGGCACGGTGAAATCGATAGCTTTCAGTATCGGATCGATCGATCGATCAATCGATGATTTTACATCGATGTCCCGAGCATGGTTTCACCGTTGACAGCCGAGCCGATATTAACAGAGAATAATTAAGAAATCGATATACGCTGGCAACACTGAAGTTATTTTCTATGAATTGACCCTACGAAATGTCAAACGCCAAGCAATTACGTAAAAATATTAATAAATTGGCAATCTTGACTTGAAATATTAACCTAAATATGCATTGGCATTTACATCGCATTTACTTTTTGACGCTAAACGGGAGTTAATTAGTTAATCAGGTCTTAAGTCATATTTCAACCACTTTAATTTCTCAAATATCGAACGGAATAAGTTGGTCGGGTCTTAGTTGAATTATTTACGTCTATGCATCGCTTATATGACTTTTTCAAATCTAAGAGCCCCGTTCATTAAGAGGGCATTACCAGAGAAAACCGGAAATACGTCATTTTCAAAAAAGATTTTAGACGGAGAATAATTAATCTTTCTCATTGTAACCGCCCTGTACGATCGTAAGAACAACTTTCGACGAAATGTGGATTTTCGTCCGCTGGCTGGTTAAACGCTCTTAACAAGTCAGTAATTTTGCATTTTACAAATAAATGCGTATATTGACAATTAACCGAAGCTTATCTGATACTATTGAGTCCGGGCTAAAATTTATCAATCTTCGGACGGAAATATGTCTTACCAATTGTTGACCGTGATCACAAATAATAATACCTGACCATAGATGACGGATTTGGTCAATATCGTATTGATATAGGGGGTTTATTGATTGTCCGTGCTAGACCCTCCTGAACTCTATAGCTTTGTCTATACATATTTTTAGTCTAACGGTAGTCTATTCTATTCAGGGCTTCTCTTCTCATTTAAAATTACTCCCACAGTGGCTTGTGTTTACTCTGTGTAAACAATCCATCTTGCAACGTAATAACTAATAACTGAAACCATAACATAACGTATTAAATACAGATATTGTAAACATTAAATTTCATAAACTGTTTAAAAATGTGCATGCGGTATTATGTTGGGACTTAACAACAATTTTATTAGTCTAGTAAGAAACGGTTTCTTAAGCCTCGATGACACACGGCGAGTTACAAGCTACTATCTACTAAGTTTTAAAAGCGGGTAAATCGGCGAGTGAGATTGTCATGATGACACAAAACTGTCCACTCGCTCAGAAGCGTAGGAAACTGAGGCCGCTGCTAGCGCCAGTAACAAGAATAACGACGCCTGCGTGAACTAATTCTTCAGACATAGGCCAGTGCAATTAGCGTAAAAAAGGGGGTCGCGATCGGAATTATTCCGGTAGTCCCAATTTTTTTATATGTTTTATACACTCATCTTGTGATGTAAAATCTGAGTTTTCGACTTTGGGTCACTTGAGCTTTCGCCGCCATTTTGAAAAAACCAGCCGAAATCGAGATAAAATCTAGTTTTTCTCAAATATCTCGTTTTCAATAAAAATTTCGGCTAAAATAGCTTTACAAGTTTAGAAGAACATAAAATTACCTACAATTTTTACTTAAAGAACTTTCCTCTATCTCTAATAAATATCGAGATATGCAGTCGTAAAAATGTGTATAAGTTTGTAAAAACAGGTAAATTTCTCGACTTGGTTCGGTTTTTTGTGCGTATCTCTTTTCCAGTACAATTTTGTGAAAAAACTACTGATACAAATTTTGTAGAGAATAAAATTTTTTAAAAGATGTGTGATTTTTTTGTTTTTTGTAGTTTTTTTTACTCATATAAAGTATATATAAATAAATATCGGTAGGTGAAAACCGAAAATTTATCACGATATTACCCCGTTATTCAACTTTTGTTCACATTACATTTTTACATATAATAACTATAAATTAACGAGAGTAAGGGGTCGACCCCCCCCCCCCCCCAGGCCACTCCAGGACGGGCCATCAGGTGTCACCAATGTGCCACCAGGTGTCTGGATCAGTGTTTCCAACTCTGCTCCATTAGAGCTACATATAATTTAGTTGAGGTCGTCAAATCCAAAAATGTGGTTCAGCTTCTTAGATGATTTTTTCAGATAATTTAGCTCTAAATACAAATGTCATAAACAAAATGATATTTTAACCCGTCTGCTTGGTTCAATATATTCACACCTCACAATCCGGAAGCCTCAGTCCCGCACGTAAATTCTGAAACTGTCACTTTGGATCGAGATTGTAAAATATCTATGCAAGATAGCTTTCATATTTCAAAAACAATGAGAAGCATAATTTTGTTTTCTTTCTGGTTAAAAGAAAAATACATATGTTTGCATGATAGGAAGAGAGATATATAGCTTTTAAAATGTAAGGTAGCTCGGGACGTTTTTGGTCTTATGAAAGTATAATGCAATTACGTGTTTTGGGATGTATTTATTCCTAAACAAGACGGGTTAAGAGTTTTCTTTGGGAATCGGTAATTTTTGTATTGAAATTTTTGTTCGTTTTTTCTCATAAATTCTCTATAGTCGCCAACCCCCATGAAACTATTGTCGGTCATAACTTAGACTACACAGGATTATATTTATCTGCATAACATTTGTGAGGGAATAGAGTCATTCTGCGGGGCTGAATCAGGAACGTCAGAGCAACATGTAGAGATGAGGCCTACACGAAATAAGAGGGATGACAAAGACGTCCAAACTCTCATTGATTGGTTTGCTTGCCATAAACCATTTCCTAAAACAAACGTAATTATGTCTACAAGCAGTGGCACGACGAAAAGAATGGGAAAAGATGGGGAAATTTGCTATGTCTAAAGTTATCAACCAGAACTTTGGAAACCTATGCTTAAAACGTTAGAATGCGATTTTTTCTTGCAGCGGTGACCAGCAGCTGTGACAATAGATACATTAATGTTATTCCATCGTATGTGTATTGCCAAAAAGTGTGAAATTGAACTTAAAGAATATTTTCAAGAATTTCATGGAGACAATGCAGTAGTGGTATTCGAGGATACCCAGATTCGGTTGAAAAGAAAAGCACTAAGGAAAAGTTTCTGGGAAATGAGAAGAACAAGTCCCGTTTTATTTCCCTACTTAGAGCCTCATTTAATCGATCGCAAATAACGACAGTACAAGCTGAAGAGGATGCTGATGTTTACATAATAATCACAGCAAACTCGTTGTCATCTCAACATCATGCAGTCATAATCATTGGTCAGGATATCGACTCTCTCACATATATTACCAAAAAGTTGGTAAATGTAAATCATCAAAGGTGTACTCTGACAAATATTTTAAACACATTGAAATGGTTGAAAACATTTAATTCATTCGTGCCATAAACTGGGGCTCCATTCGGTCAAGGTACGAGTATTAAAATTTTGAAATATTCTTCTCAAGAACCACTCAGTGAATAAAACTTTTTCTTTTATTTCAAGATTCAAAAGCAAAGGAGAAATAATCACTTTGGCTGCCGAACAATTCTTTGCACTTTTTTGTATGGCGGCAATGAGAAATCAAATTTGGAAAATTTAAGGTAAGTACAATCTTGTCAAAGGAGTGAAAAAGAACAAATTCAATTTATCTAGGCTACCACCCACCAAAGATGCACTCCAGCAACATGCTTCAAGAACATACTTCAAAGTGCAGACTTGGCTTGGTCACCATAAAGATCCCACTGAATGGGGATTAAAGAAGGACGCTGTTGGGTTACTAATGAGTATACTAACCTCGATGAGCGCAAGCAACAAGTTAAAATATTGAACACTCTTAGCAATCAGTGCTCAACTAACTATGGCATACCACAAGGTAGCATATTAGGACCGTCTTTGTTCCTTTTATATATCAATGACTTATGTAACATTAATATTCAGGGAAAAATAGTTAGTTTTGCCGATGACACTGTCTTACTGTTTGAAGCTGACACTTGGGTAGATGTCTACAAAAAAGCTGAAACGGATATAAACATTGTAAAAAAGTGGTTAGATACAAATACGCTCACTTTGAACACCGAGAAAACTAAATATGTCACATCAAGCATAAATATAACAGGTCAGCCTAATGATGATGTCTCCATTAGAATACACAAATGTTTTAATTCCGATGAATCTTGTCAGTGTCCCTACATTGAGCGCACTACACAGATGAAGTATCTCGGCCTCACAATTGATCCATATCTCAAATGGAATATACACACTCAAATAATTGCAAACAAAATAAGAAAAACCATGCACTTTTTCAGAACGATAAGAAACTTTCTCGACTTACAACACTTGAAAATGATTTATTTTGCAGTCTGTCAATCTATTATTGAGTATGGTATCATTGCATGGGGAGGCGGTACTGCATCAGCACTAGACCCAATCATAAAGGCACAGAAAACTATTATAAAATTGATTCTTAGACTACCTCTAATTACAGACTCGAACTTAATCTTCAATATTATGAATGTGTTTGACGTTCGGCAGATATATGCAAAAACAATCCTTACTCATCTATACACAAATATACATAAATACTATGAAAAAAGATTAAATACTCGCTGTACTCGAAATAATGACAAAGACTTACTACAAATCCCCAAAACGCATACTACTTTTGGTCAACGAAATTTCAGATACCTTGCAACAAGGCTTTACAACATTCTTCCAGATAGAATAAAAAAATGCGATTCCCAAAAAATTTTCAAAAATAACATAAAAATTTGGATCAAAAATAATGATAGGGCCTTTACCGGTGCACTCACCCAAATTCTAAATTATTAATGATTTGGTATTATACAGTGGAAATATACAAACAATGTATTGGTTGCTTTTATTTAAATTTATTATTAATGTAACCAATCTATTATGTGATTACTTTTTTAATAAAAGTGTAGGTGTGTCTATAAGTCTTATAAATTGATTTAAAAATTACTGCCTCAACACAGGCTAGCCTAGTGAGGCAGATTACTGAAAAACCAAAATTTATAACTATTTTCTATTTTTCATTTATCTACTGTTCATATTTATATATTTTTTCTGTTGATATCCTTTTGTCCTTATGTAATTTTAAACCACTGTAAACATAACACTGAATATGTACTTTTTAGTTATAATCTTGCAAATTTCTTTCAATAAAGATATATTATTATTATTATTATTATTACTAACTTCAGTACAAATGTTGAAGGAGGCTGCACCTCAGGCTTTTCTGAACTTTATATCATGCCAATGCAAAAACGTAGCGCTGGAAAGTGCGCATGTAGAAAGTCGGATTTGAAATGCTCCCTACTCACTGTTATGGCAGCACGTGCGAGAATACTGTGGAAGCCTTCGTTCATGATGATGACGAGGAATTCGATGACCCAGTCGCCACAAATTCGGCTAATAAGACATAGGAAGACTATATTGAAGCTGTTCGGAGCCCATAAGTGGCAGCAAGAAACTAAAGTGAATAGTTGTTATAAATTTTAAGAATAAACTTCTTTTTTTCTTTTTTTACCACAACTATGTAATTTTATTTATGTGTTGTGATTACATTGGTGGTTAATGTTGCTGTTATGTATGTTGTATGTTATATATAATTGTTAAAAAAAGAATAATCAGGGTATGCCTGAATACTATTCTTCTGATTCAATTTTTGACCTAATTTTTTTGATTTTTTGGTGTTAGAACCAGGTTACCTAATTGCGATAAAAACATTAAACACATACCTACGTGTTTTACGAAATTTTATTCTCTATAAAATTGATATTAGTAATTTTTTCACAAAATTGTACTGGAAAAGAGATACGCTCAAAAAACCGAACCCAGTCGAGCAATTTACCGGTTTTTCTAAACTTATACACATTTTTGCGCTTGTATATCTCGAAGTTTATTAGAGATAGAAGAAAATTCTTCAAATAAAAATTGTAGGTAATTTAATGTTTTACTAAACTTGTAAAGCTACTCTAGCCGAATTTTTTAATTGAAAACGAGATATTTGAGAAAAACTAGATTTTGGCTTGATTTCGGCTGGTTTTTTCAAAATGGCGGCGAAAGCTCAAGTGACCCAAGGTCGAAAACTCAGATTTTACATCACAAGATGAGTGTATAAAACATATCAAAAAATTGGGACTACCGGAATAATTCCGATCGCGGATCGCTAATTGCACTGGCCTAATATTTGACAGTCGAAATCAGCTGTTTATCGGAAGCCATGTTGGAAACATAAATAAACCAACCACGAGCAAGCGGAGCAAGCGTGTAGGCGAGTAAAGTTGACGACCTTTCAACTTTTTTTCGTATATTGTCAACAATCTGCTAGTCGCTGCTAGTTAGCAAGTAACAGGATGACACTGGGCGAGTTTACTAACAGATAGTGAATTTCCCAGATAGTAGATTGTAAACTCGCCGTGTGTCATCGAGGCTTTACTAGTGGTATTTTAATAGAATTTGCGTTGGTCGCAAACACTCTTTCGTGGAGATAGACCAGACATAAACTAAATGTTAGTTTATCTCACTGCCTAGTAATACCTCGTTGATATTTTCCATTTTATGCAATTTCCGCATTAAAATATAGAAGTACAATATTTCGTTTGTGTTAGTGAGGATTTCACCTTGGTTATAGAGCTTCGATTGAAATTTGAAATCCATAATTCCCTCCCGCTTTGTGCATCCATTATCCTCTAAATGCCAGCCAACTTTGCGTTAATGGAAAGGTCGGGTCTGCTCGACTGTTCCGCCTCCATTGTCGCCGACAGATGTCAACATTGATCAACATTTCAATAGCTTTGGACGTTATTATTTTCACGACGATATTCAATTATTTACGTAAGCTCTTTGAACAAACTCCTAGCCATAAATTGTATGAAGCTGTGTGATAATTTGGAACCAACATAATTTTATATTCTTCCCCATTATTGTTCTCCAGCTTTCCGTCATTAATCTTCACAATAGAATGGTCACGCCGGATAAAAGCTCGTCCCACTGTTATTAGACACTCTGGATTAAAACAAGTCATGATGGATCGCTTTAGATATATATATTTTTTTAAATCTTCATCTGGAATCTAGATTGATGGTTTTACAGTTTAGTTTATTGTCCTCCACCCACGCTCTTATGTTTGTTTCGCTGGTTTCGTCTTCGATCCAAAATGGTTTGCCTTCTGAAATTACCCGCCTGTCTAAGTGTCAAAAGTTGAGCTTTCTGAAAGGTGATGCTCTGGATTTATTAATGCCTCTGTACGTCAGGTAGGCAGGCTTTCCTTCCTCCTCCTTCGTACTGGAGGTTGGGCTTTGAGCTATTTGAGGGCGAGCTTTCTGCAATATGATTCATAAGCTTTGCATACATATCGCTCGAAACACTCTGAAGATAGTAGAAATGGCTGATAATAGAATCAAGTTAACATTCTCTAACCTCTCTAGATAATGCATAAGTTCAGGGTTGCCAACCTTCGTACGTTATGTTTATTAAGTTAAATATTTATGTGTTGGCGACGTCTTGCTGATTAAAACATGGGGAGGTATTTTGATACTTAATACGTAACTCCACGATCTACAGCTGTAAGTACCTACTGTTACAAGCAGTATTTTTTTAAATGTGAATATCTCGCACGAGTACGAACCGCTCCCGTCTGGAGCCAGTGAGACTACAGCTGCATATTATAAAATTGTGAAATAAAACAAATTAATCAAATAAAATTTATTTACGCATGCCGGGATTTGAACCCATGTCCTCTGGATTGCCAGTCGAGAGCCTAGTCTGCCACGGAGGCCGTCACATATTATTGTGTATATTTATAAAGCAAGCAAACTGTGCAAACACAATATGCATCTATTTCCACGATATTGAAAAGAAACTTCTATTGACTTACTACGCTGATATTTTATTTAGCTCGCACGCAATATAATTTCAATAATAATTATATCCAATCATTACGATGCGAGGCGTGAGGTCTTTAAAGGTAACTCGTTGCTGTGGAATGATAGTCAAATTATAATTTGTATAGTCGCAATATAATAACGATGTCTTCACACACCTCTGAAATTTCTCTACAAGTTATCGCCCCCGCAACACTGATCCGTGAACATGCTAGACATGATGTTAGCTGGAACATGCTAGACATGATGATGTGTGTCGTTGGTAAGTGGCGGTGGGGACCTCGGTGTCGGGTGTGGTGCGCGGCCAGAACTCAGCACTCTCACCGCCCCTGGTATGGGATTTCATCACCAACAGTGCAATAATAATAATCAGATTAATATACAATTGTAATTACTAATTACCAACAATATCTAAAATCGTCGCAAACTAGCTATTCTTATAACCAGTGGCGGCTTGTCCTCGGAGTCATGTGGTCATTATATATACCCTATAATATATTTAGAATCTTAACGACGTAAGTAAAGAAGCCGTGTATATAAATTGCGACTCGCGGCCCGTGTATTGGACGGACCTACTGTCGAATTTGCCCTATCAAAGAAAAGAAGACAAATAATTTGGGAATCTTAACGACGTAAGTGAAGAAAGTGTGTAAACAAATATACGCCCGCGGCACGGCGTATTGGATGGACGTACGGTCGAATTCCCCCTATCAGGCCTGGAGATTCGACATTTCCGCCACGTTCATTTTAATTAATTCTGAAGAATGTGTTACAAATATTTAAAATGTGTCTCCATGTTGCACTCTCGAAGTTATTAATTCACCGTCTAGAAAAATAAAATCTGGTGCTTACCGCTAACTTTATGGTTGAAAAACGGTTTATAACGTTTTAAAATCGTTGTACGTAAAATATATTAATGGTAAGGTATTGATTTTATTAATCTTAAATACAAATTACTTACATCCCCAGTGTTCTGTTGGAATAAAAAAGTTATTATAGCTACGAGTTCGCCGGAAATTATTAAAATGTGAGTTTTGAGCAAACAAAAATTATTAGGGTTGTGTACCGCCTTTGAAATTTAATGGAAACCAACTGATAACAAATACATTTATAAAGCACGGCTTCGAGATAGGTCACCCAAGTGTACATTGAACTTTTGAGCATAGCCGCATTTACTTATAACTAAACATCTTGATATTTTGACTTGATTCAGGTTTACCTAACCTCCCACCAATATCCACAGTAGGTAGATAGATACTGCACAGCACCTAGCTCTACCGCAAAAGTATTCACATTACAAAAAACGTGGCATTTCTTGTTCTTGTATCGGTTTACAAAATCTGTATCCTTTGTGATTATCAAACAGACATAAAAGCGGTTTTTGCGGTTTGTAATTTTGTATGTATAAAAACAAATACATACTTGCAATTATTTATTTTGCCAACAATAAGAAATCACAGAGAAATAAAAAACACACCTGCAGTTAAATCATGCTTGTTATTACGTCATGCTGTAGTCACAAAACATGAATTCTCTCACTTGTCAGGAAAGCCAAGTATCGCAGTAGTCATTTATGTGAATAAAATTTTATGATGGCTGTTGTGATTTGCGATTGCCCCGTGTGCAATAATTGCTCATTGTGTAATGTGTCAGTTCCGTTTATATTATGTTTTCTTATTCTCGCTTTTACTTTGTATAATATTCAGTCTAATTTAGTTCGGATTTTATAAAGCTTTATGGAAGATAACGTTTCATACAATAATATCTCTGTACATCTAACCAGAATTTTAGCTTGGCAACATCACAAATCTCGGTAACTGTCCAATCCCTGCTGATTCAATTTGAAAACATGCATGCCAGGTTGGGACTTGAATTTTAAATTTGCTTTGTAGGTACCTATTGTAAAAACAGTTTTAGTTGCACTATCGTTGGTTCGTCACGAAAGAAGTGAAAGTTTCCAGCAATTGATTTTTGTAGCAAAATCTTTGCCAACGGTCAATGCTTTCTGCCAAAACCAAGGTCATATTCGACCTGTTTTTCCTATTTTGATTATTCTGTCTGCGACGTAAATTGTCTTAAAGTTCAGTATTATTCAAAATAATATATGATCATCGATTTGTATTTTTTCAATAATTTTTTTTTCTGATTATCTGATAATAAGTACCTACCTAATTATTTGGTTCGAATGAATTATACTTGCTGATTTGCTGAATGGGAACGACATAACTAATTGATAAGTATAGATATAGATAAGATAAGTAGTCTTTTAAATAGACGATACTGGATTATCGTGTTTGAGTGCAATTAAATACTATTTATTAATCTAATGCGAACGGAACCTCTTTTACTAAAAACCGTTTCCGCCGAGGAGACGTCCCCCTCGTTAAATATTACAGACACTGATTTGTGCATCTAATTGGTGCATCTTCAGTTATTATTGAAATGCAATTCCTCCTCTTGCACAATTGACCGACTTTTCTATTGATTTAAACTGCATCGGTCTCCGAAGCCCCTCTGTGTGCAGTGTGCACCGCACAGCTTTATGCATGCGTCACTTTTCATAATTGCATTTGCGCTGGGCGTGAGATTTTAAAATGGTTTATTATTTGTAAATCCTCACATGTAGGGTACGACAGTAAGCTGTAGCCACTGCAAGTTACATGCGTTATCAACTTATCGTCATTCTATTTGTAATCTGGGGTTTGTTGTGAATCACTTATTGCTTCAACAAGAAGTGTCAAATTTATTAGTAATATCCGTAAACACCGGTTTACGTTGACCGATCCAGCAACCTACCGTCGCGTCGTCTTCGAGCAATAAATCTTAGAATTCCTGCAAATTTTCTACTGGAAAAAGAGAAAATCTAATAAATAACAATGATAATAATGTAATATGTTTTTATCGGACGCTTTACAATGAATGGAAACCGAAAGAAACCTTATTTATGGCATCTTTCATGTGAAAAATCACTTCGAGGGCCAGTTCCAATGAAAAGAAACTTTGGTTATACGTTATCCCTAATCTATCTTTAAAATATCCATATAATATAAGTGCGCATTTTATCGGTGAATGATAAATCTTCAAGCAATATTCTTGAAATTATGAGGAATGGTTCAAGATGTTAATGGAACAAAAACAATCGAACATTGTTTAACTGAATTGTGAATCCGTGTACTATCGCCATTCTGTGAAGTAGTCAAGAATTATTAACGTAGTCTATTACATGCATTAGAGAATAGATGTTAACTACCTTTAAGTATACGCTCAGCGCCGAGATAACCGCAAGATTGCATACTCAGGAACTGTTCACTTGATTACCATCCACACATGATCACGTAACCAGCAATTTTACCAGGGAGAATTTCACTTTTTATAACAACATCGATCATCTCATGAACAACAACACCACCTATCTACCACTGCCGGGCAATCAACCATTATATTGCGGCGTGTAAACATGTTTATAATTTTCTGCCATAGACAATATGTGCAAATAATGTCTGAGGTTTTTAGTATTTATTTCTAATGTTCTTTTATTTCTTTTTGTTTCAGGTGAGTACCTACACGGTTTAGAGCTTTCCAAATATATTGTTGTATAACATATATATGTACCTACTGCCGTAAGTAAATTTGATTTTATGGTCAGTAATATGCTAACGTTATTAAATTAAAATTGATTTGAATTTCTATCCATTTGAGATGGGAATTATATAGTTGTAGTTAATTTATATTTTACTTTCTAACTTTAGTTTAATAAGTTTCTCTTGGTTTTCACTGGGCTGATGAAAACGTTCGTGCATCTTGAAAAGCGTTTCTTGTAGATATTACACGTTTTATTATAATTATATTCTATAACGGATCACGGTTGGATATAAATCTTGTTGTACTGATGTCTCTCCAATTGTCGCGTCGCCACTCAGCTGGTAACGAAGTGTCCAAAGTTTCACTTATCTATCGAACGATCGGTAAACAATTCCAAAGCCATCCACGGCATTGACCGACCTGGCGCTAGTAACTTAGGTTGACAATGCCTTGTCACCTTTCAGGTATTGAGCACGAAGTATAGTTTTGTTTGTTTCCTTGGTATGCTGAAATGATATTTACGATTTAGACAATATTCGTCTTCAATACCTTTTACACCGTAGATAGTATAAAGAGTACCTACATGCCGAAGTCTGAAAAAACTTGAACGAGGGAATTTTTTTACCTTTGTCCCGTCTTTTCCAGAAATTCAATTATCTTTTACCTACATTGATTTATGATCTTGATAAACGTCACGTAAATTTCTCGATTCTCGGCCTTGTATTTTTTTTATAAAAAACCTTTTACGGTCAAAATGGAAGCCACATTTCTTTTTTATTCGCAGTACAGATTTAATTCGATTTGAATACATTCTTATGTCTCACGCTACAAGAGAAAGATACTAATCTAATGTTGCGTAACTAACGTTGTTTAACTCTCAGCATATTTTTAATTATCGTTTATTACGCATATCATTCAGTATCAGGTGTTTTGCCATATCATTCTTTGTACTTTAACAGTCACTATTCAACAAAGCGTTTTGGAAAGAACAACGCTCATATTTAAGCTATCGATGACTCTGTTAACACGCATCTATAAAAGCGGAAGAAAGTCGTTAAGCCAACTCACTCTTTATTTTAAGTGTAGTGTATATTGTACAGCGTATATTATTATTCTGTAGACATCCATCTCGGATTCAAGTCCTGACGTGTTCATATTGCTGTGATCATTCATTGTCTCTCTCGACAATCGTACCGTTCGCATAAACGCTCCCATTAGCGAATTTACTCTACCGAGCTAAGCTATTCGCCGCTTTTAATAAATTATCGAGGGAGACTCGAGCACGCTTACTTGCACTCCCGACAGACCATAAAATAAGCAAACATTCTTATTACGGTGTAGATTGTATCAGTGATTGCTGATTGCATTTCCAGCAGCTGTACTATTTTGATTCTAAAAGGTGATTATTTCGAGATCTTCAAAGTTATGAATGAAATGATTTTTAATTCGTGCGAAAGAAACCTAGAATTATTCTCATTTCTTTATATAGGCGTAAAACACATCGTCTAAATCAGAGGTTCCCAAACTTATTTTTCTCGTAGACCCCTTTCAAAATTTTACTGATTGATTTCGGTGGACCCCCTGCTGCTACATTTCTACCATATTCCCAAAATTGATAAAAAATGTGAAGATCAGATCTAACGATGGAAATTTGCGTCGCGGTTGAGATCCAACCCAAAATTCGGAGTGGTATAAACAAAAAAAAAGTTTATTTTCTTGTGTTCTATTTATTAAAATAATATATTACAGACTTAGTGGGAAATACATGTAGATGACTCAATTTTTTATTTATTTTATAAATTCTTAGCATAACTATTTAAGAATATGTTCTCAAAGTTTTAAATAAAAAATTCAATTCGTTCCGGTATTACGAGGGTGTTTGTGCCGAACCGCGTGGTAAATTTGAAACTCATTTTTCTCGAAACGACTTTTTTGGAATTTGTATGCACTCTAGCTCAGAAAGATTTTAATCAAACATTTTAAAAATGTGCAAATGCATTATTTATATAATTACGCTCTATGTCTACGTGAACCGAAATTCGTAGTAATATCATTGTCAAAAGTATTTTTTTATTGCACAAAAATGGCATAAATCGAGGTTTCCTATTTACACACCTGTAAAAAATTTACTTTCCATTTTTTTGGGAAAAGTTAGGTTTACAAAGAAGAGGCACATGTTCTTAAATTAAATTCAAACCCCTATTAAATTGAGATGAAAACTTTGGCCTCCAAAATGCACACAAAAGCTACGACTGATGATGATGTTCGATGTATAGCAGCTGATAATTTTCATATTTTCTAGGAAATGCTTCGAAAAATTCACAATATTTTCTTGAATAGATGTATAAAATGACCTCAAAGTTTCAATAAATTATACGCATTTTATCCATGCCAAAAAAATCATGAAAATCATAAAAAAAACCTAGTCCTGCATTTCCAACCTTAATAGAATTAAATATCGAATATGCAAGTTTTTACAAGTAACAGTCGCTGGCCTCCTAAAAATACACTACTCAAAAAAATGAAGGGAGGTTTTAAAAAAAGGAAATTATTGCTAAATATTAAGGCTATGTGATTCATAAGCCGGCCTAACTGAAAAAAAATTTCAACTCCGTGTACCAAAAAAATAGCAAAAAAACATTAGGATTGCATGAGAACCGTAGTTCCTAAAAAAATTGCGAAAAATATGAAAATTATAATCTTAAAGCTTCAAATTGCTTTTTTTAAAGTCTCAGTACGACCATTTTATCTTATAATTTTTCGAAATTGACAATTCATGGTGGAATTCCATTATAATCTTATATATAAAAATCTCGTGTCACGGTGTTTGTGGTCGCACTCCTCGGAAACGTCTTGACCGATTTGTATGATTTTTTTTGTGTGTATTTGGTAGGTATGCGAGAACAGGTTATAAAGTAGATATATTTGATACGCTTGGTGATTAGGGTATCCATCCAGAAAAAAAAATTTTAGACAATTTTTTTTGTATTTCTTTTTACTTGGCATCAAAAATACACCCTACCCCCACCCTTCCATTTTTTATCGCAATTTTAGTATTTTTGTATGAACAAATTTAACCATTTTATTTCAAACAGAACGAAATTATTTATGCCTCATCGAACTTTCGTCCACACATGCGCAAGACATTCACGAGAAGCGTCGCGTCATTTTGATATTTCATTCGGCATCATGTTCTCGCCTGGGCAAACCATCAAAGCTTATTTGTGTTGGCTAAAGACGGACCGACAAAAATATCGTACACTCAATTGCTCTTCGAAATTTATATTGATTTTCTTTATTTCATTTTCCTACTTTAGTTGGTGTTGGTTGAATATTAACAACGTTTGTCGGGTCAGCTAGTATATTATAATAAAACAAATATAAAACTTTTTTCCACTTTAATTTATTTGACCGTAACCGGTTTCAGCTCGTTACAAATTATTATTAGCCTACGGTTTATATACGCAACATATGGGTGGGGGGAGAGGGGTGGTCTACAAGGATTTTAATCAATTATATTAATTTATTTTGTTACTAAGTCCATCAGTTCAGGTTCGTTTCTGAATAAGCATGAGAGGCCAACAATTTCAGACAGAACCAGTCATATTTAGTATTTAGCCCTTACGTTCCTTTATTCCTGGGAATAAATACAAATAATAATGAGTAACCAAATTATCTGGATAATTTGGCTATTTACCGTGTATTCGGTTATTTGTTTTACATTGAACACGGCTAAGTAAGTGTTGGCTGCACCCATCGGTGAATAAATTAAGTGTCTAGCTTGGAGCTTTCGCCGCTGCCGCTGACCGTGCGCTGAAAGCTGACCTACAGCGAGACGCGAGACACACCTTATCCTGCGGGCTTGAATCAAGGTACATAAGGCCAAAAACACCATTTTGATTTTCCCTAAAATAATTAAACTCGCGCCATCTATGAAAAAGTAGATTATGAATTCTTTTAAATATCACCACGATCAAACTGCCACTCGAATGTGCTTTAAGACACTCTTGGATAATACATTATTTTTGTAAATGATTCTTGAAAAGAAAAACCTTCTTCACCAGCCAAGGTAGATCATTCACCTTTCGTGAAGCTTTTACACACGATTCACGATAGTCTTAGGACGAGTTGTTTCAAAAAATTTCATTAGTTTTTTAGGCCTGTTGCTTCATAACACTGAAATAATCACAGAACTTGAAAAGAACTTTCTCAGAACGTGAAAATTAGCTTCAAATATTTGATGAATTGTTCAATTTTTTTAAACAACCCATCGTTAGACTCGTTCACGCTAAACCCATCCTTTACTAGTTAACTTTAAAAAAAAAAAATTTTTTTTGATTGTTTTGAAATTTGATATTTTTTATACCCTCCTGTGATATCATTGCTATGAAAATAAACATACAGTTCGCAACACTTTTTTATCTACCCTGAAAATAGACACCGTAAGGTCACCCGAAAGGTTGGCCAAAAAATGATACTTCAATATTCTTAAAGTCATTTTACACAAAATAACTTATCCCTTCTTCACAACTACGATTTTTACATATCCTCGGAAAAATATGTATTACACCCCATCGTGATTCCCGAAAGGAAAATTTCTCGGGAAAACCACCGACAGAGAGACAGACACCTTTTACAAAACACATTGTTTTCAAATCAAAATTCCTGGAGGGGTCAACGTAACTTTTTTTATCCGTTTAATCACAGGAGACCATATTTGTCCCAGTTCACATAGGTATCATAGAAATCGTTGTGTCTACTTTACTATTTATTATAATGAGAAATATTATGTAAACGGTATTGGAAAGAAAAAACAACATGCCATATATTCAAATCTAAAAATTTACCACAAAGTAATGAAAATGTAACTTTTACGAAACCAAAGTTTACAACCGCAATTTGAAAAAAAAAATGAATGTGAATTTTTTAAGAATTTGTTTACATGAAACGACAAAAAAGTGAGATGAAAACGACGTTTAATTCATTTTTCTAATAAAATATATGTGTGTTTAGTTAGAAAAAAAGTAAGGTAAGCCATTTTTAAAGTGTGCATTCAAAATTTGTATATTTTCTAAATTACATAGTTATTTGTGAGTACAAAATTTGTATATTTTCTAAATTACATAGTTATTTGTGAGTACAAAATTTGAAAGCTTGTTTCCATCACTTTTCAAAAACAGTTTTTGTTCCACAAATTTTCAATTTATTTGGATTTTATTCCGAAGCTGAAATATTTTTGACTTTTACCAAAATACGTCCGATTTTTGAGGTTACCGCTTAAACTTGGTATTTGATTCATATTATTATATAATATGTATTTTAGGCAGCTGGTGTGTGATTATTGATCATATCTGTTATTTCTGACAGTAATAATTCAAATGTTGCGTGACAACGTCGTTATTTGTAAATGTCGCCGCACACACAATACCGTAGCCTTTGAGTGGCCGGAATGGGACTTATTATATTGTTATTTTGTGTGGCACAGTTTAGTTAAGTTCGGCAAATCGGCAGTTAGACCATACCCACTAGCTTATCATAACTTTCCTTCTCGAAAATCGATCGGTTGATGAAGGAAAAGCACCACGACGGAAATCCCACGTTATTTTATATTACGAGTCTATTTTAAATTATATTTAACTTATAAATTGGAAAACTTGTATTGTAAACGTGAAAGTGTGCTGATGTAGTTAAAACTCTTAAACGGTGAACTCTGGGGTCATGAAATTTCCAGTGTTTTTCTTCCTGGAATTTCTAGGATAACTGAAATATTAACAGCTTTTACATAATTACAGTGATAATATACAATATAAAGTGAACTGAAGTCAAGCCACATAAGTTTCTTATGCTAAAGTTAATTGGCAAAGAAGTTTTATTATCTTAAAATTAATTTTGGGTAATAAGAAGGGTAGAGGAAGAGGGAATATAGGAAAAGGATAGGAGATGCTCCTGATACATTCCATACTCTTTTACATCGATAGGTAGCTACGAAGCTTACAAATATTAATTTATTTGTCAACACGATAAGAAATATGACGGCATTACGTTGGTTTCGTGTTTTTCAATAGTTAATACAAAATAGTTTTTAAATATGCTAAAAGTGTTACTGAATTCCTGGGCGAAACCAGTTAGTAAAATTAACACTTTCATAGTCGTCTCCACGACTTGTTGAAGATTCCGCTTCCACTATGATATGGTGATATTCAATGAAATTTGTAAAACAGTTCGTATATTTGGGAGGCAAGGGTGGGTACCGCCGCCCCGGGAAACATTTATTGGATAATCAATACCCCAGCCATAGGTCCTCTCAAGTTGTTTGCTACGTTTGGTGCCTTAGCTGGGGTGTCTGGGTTCATGGGGTGTGATTTTTTTATGGTTGTCTTGGCGATGGATGCGTTTGCCTACCTACTGCGTGGCGGGAGAGACTGGTTGAGGGAGACATCTCGACCCATCAGCTTGCACCGCGGTGGGAGAAATAGATTCATACGTCCGTCACTCCTGGCCACACTGACCCCTAAATTCCTACCCACCCCTAATGCCTTTTTCCCTCCCAGAGCTTCCTCTCCTTCCTTTCCCTAAAAATACCCTCCACACAGCATCCCCAAAGAAGACATAGGCCTCGTGGGAGTGGGAAACCTCCTTTCTTTTCCTCATGCCTACTACTTTATACAAAAAAAGACTTTAAATAATCTTAAGTTCCGTAGCTCAGTTAGTAGAGCACTTGCCATGTAAGCAAAGGGTCCTGGGTTCGAGTCCCAGTGGAGCCAATATCTTTTTCTGATTTTTCTGTCTTTCGATTGTGTTTCGCTAATATTGTCTTCATTTAATTAACCTAAAAACTTTTTTCTATGGATTCCTTACTCCTCATATAAAAAAATAAAAATGAATATGTATTTGTATTAAAGTATTTTGGAATCGCTTTATTCATACTCATGCATAACGAATTGAATCGTTTTGTATCGGTTATTGTATTTCAATCTCTTTGTTCGTAAATATTCAATTATTGTGTGGGTAACATTCTATTTTCTATGTAGATTAAATAATAAATCGGTATGAAAGTGAATAAATTATGCTTATTTGATTATATCTTACGACGTTATAAGTTATGTTTTTGGGAATTGGATATGTATCTGAAAATTGCCAGTTCAAAATGCCGGGAAAGTTCTAAATTGAAAACGTGCCACGCTACTCGTGGACCCGGAAAATTCTCCTACAAATTAGTATGCAAAGAAGAGATGTTCTGTATTCGCTTTAAGTGCCGATCTGCGAGTAATGTTGAATAAAACTCAAATATGCATTGAAACAAAAAGAATTATTTAGTAGAATGTTGTTGTATGAAACTTTTTCTTGTATTTTATAAAACTTTATTAAACTTCGAGAAAACAATTTTTCGTGCAACCTCTTTAATCTTTTGCACATTGTTCTTTTTACTGTGTTTTTTAAATATCATCAAACATGCTCATTTCAGTTGTTTAGTTTCATTTTTCAATAATGGCTTCGAATTTAAATGTCTTTCAAAATTGAAACTGATTGTGTGAATGTGAAGAATTCATACAAGCAATTTACCTACCTATAATATAATAACTGATTTACTTAACATTTAATATTTACTAAATTAAATAGCATATTTTGTAATTTATGTGTAACAAAATTTAATTAATGTACCTACGTTACAAAAAAATATTAATAAAGAATATTACTTAATAAAAAATTAAAATATTTTTTTTAATTGTGTCATTTTCAAATTTGGAACTGCTTTGTCAAGAATTCAGACTATCAGACTATATATAAATGATTTTTCACGGATCTGCGCTAGTTTAATACTGATTCTAACATTCAACTAAGTAGGTAAGGTTGGTCGAACCCAAAGATATTCAAATACAGAATAGATATGCTATGGTGTCCGCGCAACTGTCGCCGGACTACGCGCTAATTAGCGTAGTTTTCATACAAAAAGAATTTGTTCATTTCGTTGATTTTTTGAAAATGTGCATTGGTTAACAATATATTTTGAATAAGGAAAGAATTCGTTCATTTAGTTTAACGTTCGTTTGGTTTATTCGTTAATTATTTGTTCTTTTAGTTTATTTGTTAATTGGTAAACAATATCGGCGACACCCGGAAGCGCAGACCCACATAGTAAAAACAGCAGATAGCACATCTACTTATATTTCAATATCTTTGGTCGAACCCCATCACATTAGTCAACCTTAAATTAAGTCATTTTGAATTTTTTTTATATTTGAACGGTTCCCGATAAACGCTGATGCTGGGTCCTTTTTAGCGTTTGATCAAAATTTGATAATCACGATAATTTGTTGGCCGTGAAAATCTCAAATCTTTTCAAAATGTGATAAGGTGACAACATGAACATTACGGGAACCGTTCAAATGTCGTTTGACATTTTGTTAAATATTAAATGTCGGTTTTTTGGGGACAACGGAACAATTTTGATATGTTGGCGTTTGAAATACCCAACCGTAGGATGTAGTTTTTTTTATAGATTATGGATAGGGATGCAAGGTTTTTAAAAATATGGAATTAAGTCGATATTGATATATCGGTCTAGTAGGCCGATATATCCTTATTACTTCGTTTTTAATAGCTTATAGAAATCCAATGTAGTTTTAGTTATATAGTTTAGTTATCAACCGTTTATCGATTATGTTTAGTTATATATAGTTTAGTTATCTACCGTTTATCGATTATGTATGTATATGATTTTTTATACTTACCCATGTGAATAATCACAAAATTTGGATATGTATATAAAATGTGTTTTTTTTTCATAAATATATAAAAAAATTAATTCCAAAAATAGTAACTTTGACAGTCTGCTTCCTTGTAGCCGGTTTCTGCTTTGAGTTATAGTGGGCCTTTAAAAAAAGACGTTCAGAAGAAACACTTGTTGCCACAATTGGAAGATGACTTATTGCCACTTAATACCACAAACAACCCTCACCTACCACAGATTGGAGTAGAGAACAGAATCAATTTTTTTAGATAGTCAGCGATGCCAGTAATAGCTAATAGCATTTTTTCCGATTTTGTGGGTATTTTAATTTGGGCGGGTTTCCCGGTATTTCGATACGATATATTGAGTTTCTCAATATTGATATATCGATATTGGTGTATAGTCGGTACCGATAAATATCGATACATCGACCTCTAAAAATATCAATATTTATCGGTACCGACTATACACCAATATCGATATATCGGTTTTCCGATATATCGTTGCATCCCTAATTAGGTATGTATTAGGTATGTGAAAGCATAATTTGAAATGCGTTTTATTTGCTTAATATTATGCTGTTTATTGAAGCGTTAATACAAATTTTCAAATCCGTTTATTCACTGTGCCAAATGTTTTTTTATGCTCTATATTTTTTACCAGACTTATCTGCCAAAATGAGATATTGGCGCTGGTTCCCGATCGTACAAAATAATTTCCTCTTTATTTTCGTGCAAAATATCATTCTCTCTAATCAAACCAAAAAAAGTATAACTTCAAGAACCTACTAAATAGAGGGATAAATTATTTCTGACGCGAGACTTTTTGGCAGTGTGTGTCTAGTGATGTCCCGGAAATTTTCCCCGACGTAATATTCTAAATTCCCCAAAGTGAATTTACTTTTATTATTAATAATGTTATTCTATATGAGTTTGTCGTCTAATTATTTTTCTTTTGATGATGGTGCGGTTTATATTTGAAGAGTTTAAATGAATTTAAAAAAGTTTAAAAAAGAGTAATAAAATCACCAAGTTATGAACTTTCAAAGTGAATTTGGGTAAAACGTATACAATCGTGTCTTGTAAGGTCACATGAGACGCAATTAGAATGGCAGTGCTGCAGAACCTCTGCATCAATTATTATATGTGCAGTGACATCACTACACACTTATCGGCCGGCCGCAAATTAATTTCAATATTTTGTCGTCTTATAAATTTAATATCTTTATATCTGCTTTAATTGATAATATGATGCATTTGTAAATAACATGAAATTTCGTTAAAGGAGGCAATCTCATTGGTTAGTCTGGGCATTTCACCATTTAGATGAAAATTCTCGCCAAATTCCCCGTTTCCGGAATATTCCCCAAAACCTAAATTCCTGGGAATTTACCCATCACTAAGTGTAGGTACCTGCCTACCGACTACCGTCCGATTTATATTATCATTTTTTAATGGAAGCTTTCACATCTCAGTTATTACATTGGAAATCTACGTGGCATTTTATTAAATTGAGCATGTTTACTTCATATTCTTTTAAAAAAAATTGGTTTTGGTATTTTTTTGTGTTTATAATGTCAAACAATACAAATTTTTTAATTTTTCTATTAAATTTTCTCGTTATTTATGAGGTCTCTGTTAATCCATTTCAGCCCGCAAGGGAGTTACGTACGTTCGCGGAGAAAATTGTTTTTGTGTGCAAAATGTATTTCTTTTATATGAAACCTGCCTGGTAGACTGGGACTGGGGCAGGGTTTTTAAGGCATCCCTGGAGTGTCAAAGTAGTCGGGGAGCAGAGATAAAAAGAGAAGATGGATCGATGCCGGCAACTGGCATACATTAACCCCAACCTCAGCTCAGTTGAGAGACCCACGTCCTAACTTTTATCACGTTCGCGGTGTCGACAATTTAAATAAGTTCATTCATAATATTATATTAATCACGTATTTTCGTCACTTTTTTTAATTCTGTAAATGGCTTTGGATATAGACCTTTCTCAAATGTGTCCAGTTTTGTTTTTTTTTTTTCACCCATGAACCAACAGTCCTCTTTAGGTCCTCTTTTGCCCCATCATGATCCGCCTGTTGGGTCATTAAAATATTTTTGAAGTGGTTAGATTATGTTTCCATGGGTCTACTTTTTTTTACATTAGATCCACACAAGAGGCCCTGAGGAAATTAAATTCCCTCGGGGCCTACGTCATCTTTGGGGATGCTGTGTGGAAGGTCTTTTTAGGAAAGGAAGGAGAGAAAGTTCTGGAAAGGGTATTAGTGAGGGTCAGTGTGTCCAGGAGTGACGGACGTATGAATTCATCTCTCCAAGGTGATGTTCCGAGGTGCAAGGAGATGTTCCGAGAGAGTATGGATGGAAAAGTCAAAGGGACTCCCTCAACCATTCTCTCCCGATCCGGCCTGCCATGCTGCTGGTGGGCAGACGCTTCCGCCGCCAAAACCTGGACAATCAGGACAAACCTCACCCCATGAACCCAGGCACCCCCGCTAAGTCACCAAACGGAGTGACCTACGGCAGAGGTGTTGGTTATCAAATAAATGGTTCCCGAGGCGGCGGTACCAATACCCGTCTCCCAAAATTAAAAGTCTTGAAAATTGAGTCTTTTTGGGAAGAGGAAGAAGTGAACATGAGTCTAAAAGAGACTAAGGAATATCGTTCCACAACCAAATTGTTGAACTCAAGAATGAGACCTGGAAACATCTGTCCTCTTGTGACAAAACGTCAAACGTGTTGGGCGCGCGTTTGGCGTGTTTCCCGACTGCGCACCGGTGCCGAAGAGATCAGGGTCGCTAGTTTCTGGTAGCATCTTCCATTGAAATACCGGTAGTACAAGGGTAGCATTCCTACCTGTCTCTAAACTCTAAGCCTATGCTCTAAACCAGTTATTCCCAAAGTGGTCCCGGTGGACCCCCAGGGGTCCATGGGAGACTCAACGGGGGGTCTACGTTGGCGAGATAAAGAAATGAGGGTCCACAAGTTGTATTTGGGGGTCCACGAAAATTTATCTGGTTTCGATAGTAAAGAACAAAAATGTTGGCTTCACTTTAACTATCAATTTAGGTAGATAATACACTACTCAAAAAAATTAAGGGAGCAAAAAAAAATCCAATTTTTTCGGTGATTTTTGACAGGCTGTAATTTCGGTGAAAAATGGTCGTATTGTGACTTTAAGAAAAGCAATTTGAAGCTTTAAGATTATAATTTTCATATTTTTGGCAATTTTTTTTAGGAGCTACACTTCTCGTGCGATCCTAATTTTTTGTTTATTTTTGGTACACGGGCTTGAATTTTTTTTCCGTCAGGCTGGCTTATGAATCAGATAGCCTTAATATTTAGCAATAGTTTCTTTTTTTTAAACCTCCCTTATTTTTTTTTAGTAGTGTATTTTTAGAAGGTCAGCGACTGTTACTTGCATATTCGATATTTAATTCTATTAAGGTGGGAAATGCAGGACCAGGTTTTTTTTTATGATTTTCATGAATTTTATTGGCAAGGAAGAAATGTGTATGATTTATTGAAACTTTAAGGTCATTTTATACATCTATTTAAAAAAATATTGTGAATTTTTCGAAGCATTTCCTCGGAATACATGAAAATTATCAACTGCAACATCGAACGCCATCATCAGACGTATCTTTTGTGTGCATTTTGGAGGCCACAGTTTTCGTCTCAAATCAATAGGGTTTTGTATTTAATTTAAGAACATGTGCCTCTTCTATGTAAACCTAACTTTTCCCAAAAAAAATGAAAATTTAATTTTTTACAGGTGTGTAAACAGGAAACCTTGATTTTTTGCCATTTTTTAAAACTTTTTTTTTCAATTAAAAAATACTTTTGACAATGATATTACTATGAATTTCGGTTTACATAGATCGAAATTATATAACTAAGGTATCTGCACATTTTTAAAATGTTTGATTAAAAACTTTCTGAGCTAGAGTGCACACAATTCCAAAAAAGTCGTTTCGAGAAAAATGAGTTTCAAGTTTACCACGGTTCGGCACAAACACCCTTGTAATACCGGAACTAATTGAAATTTTTATTTAAAATTTTGGGAACAAAATAAAAAAAATAATTGAGTCATCTACATGTATTTCCCCCCTAAGTGTGTAATATATTATTTTAATAAATAGAACACAAGAAAACACACAATTTTTATTTTTATTTATACCACTCCGAATTTAGGGTTGGAACTCAACCGTGACGCAAATTTCCATCTGTTTTTCAAAGTTAGATCTGTTTTTCACATTTTTGATCAGTTTTGGGAATACGGTAGAACTGTAGCAGCAGGGGGGTCCACCGCAATCAGTAAAATTTTGAAAAGGGTCTACGAGAAAAATAAGTTTGGGAACCTCTGCTCTAAACATTGCAATCCATACCATTAAATTGCTTTAGAATTTTGTTCTGACAGACAATCTTTCTTTTTTGTAAAAAATACTTTTTTTACATTGGCTCCACACAGGAGGCCCTGAGGAAAATAAATTCCCTCAGGGCCTATTAGGGCATGCTGTGTGGAGGGTTTTTTTAATGAAAGAAAGAAGAAGTCTGGGAAGGAAATAGGTATGAGGGGTGGGTAGGAATCTGGAGGTCAGTGAGTCCAGGAGTGACGGACGTATAAATTCATCCCTCCAACCGCGGTGCAAGGCGATCAGTTGAAAGATTCCGGCTGGAGAGGATAAAATACCTCCCTCAAACAACCTCTTTCGATCCTGCCCACCACACGGAAGGTGGGCCTCTTGGGCATCGCGATCGCCCGCCAAGACGTAGACAAACCTCTTCCTATGAACCCGGGCATCCCTGCTAAGTAACCAAACGTAGCGAACCACTCGGGAATTTATTACCATTACGAATAGTAATAGTGCAAGGCATCGAAATCTTTTTATCTCAATTTCGCTGGTTTGGTTTTCTTATCCTAATTTCAGAACATAACATTGGTATGACTTTCTTCAATACGAATAATTAAAATATTAGAAACTTTTCACATTACTTGATAAAATTTATTAATATGAACTACAATGGTTGTCTAGATGCCATTTATTTTCTCTAAATTATTTATTTCAGGCTCCAGCTATAAAATATTATTTGTTCGGGAACTGGCACCGCTCCAAGTGGTTCAGCCAACGTCACTCTGTGTCTGAGTTTATTTGTTGTTTTTACAAAAGCATTTATTTATTGGCAGAGGATCTGCCCCATGAAACTATGGGAGGACGACACACAATGCGCACACGCGTCGTTTTTTGGATGTTATTTATGTAGCTTTGTGCTTTGTACTAGAAACTTGATATTTGGGTGATTTTTTAAAAGTTTGCATACTGTTCGAAAATGACCCATAAAATTTTTCGTCACAAAATTGGGCAGTATTTGGTACAGGAATTCACATAAGAGGACGTTAGAAACAACTTTCTTTTAAATACTATGGCTAAAATTGTGGGACGAAATGCCGCTTGTGATTGCCTCGTTCCTTTCCAAAATTCGTGGTTCAGCTCGCGCTTTTTTTCTTACGTTTATACGCAGCATTAGGCACACTAAGAATATACACATTTTTTACGTGACGGTTTGCAGTGAATGCTATGTTTACTCTATCGGTATTTCATTGGAAGGTGTTTCGAAGACTTCGGTACCGGTGCGTGACTATTTTAATAGTGTTTTTAAACGGATGCGAACGCGCCAAACACGTGCCTGATATTTGACATTTTTGACCGAGAACCAGTCCATCATAAGTTATGACATGATTGAGTAATTTTAATTTACGATCGCATAGCTAACTTTAAATGTTAATTTCACCGTTCGTAGATTAAATTATATTTCCTGCTAATTTATTGAGCACATTTAATTTGGTTTCTTTCATCTTCATTAAGTTTATGTAACTGTTAAATTGTTTGTACGGGTTTATTAATCTGCTTCTATAATTTAATTAAACCTGAATGTTAATAGTGTACCTCATACTAATTTATTTTACAGTTTTTAGCGATCTACCGACTAATCCTTCGGTTTATTTCTTTTTAAGCCCGTGGTTAAATAAAATGAATATTAATACCACTTTTATTTATTAAAAACGTTTAAAACTTTTTTCATAAAACGTTACAAAGGTTTTTAATTAAAAAAAATCATTTTGTATAGGAATTCTACCTTGCATTAAGTGTTGAATTATCAAATTTAGAAATATTCATTTTATTTTATAATATCTTTGAATAATGTGTGATAATTTTGTGTGCTTTTCGTGTTAAATCTTGAAAATGTATGATATTGACAAATCCCAATGTTCTGTTCTTTTTGGTAGGTTCATCGATGTTTTATCAAAAACTTTGCTGGTTTTCGTCCTATTCGAATTTATCGATCAATCATCGCCGACATTTCTAATAAAAATAACAGGTGAATTCGATACGCAATTTGAAAACAAACAAATAAATTATCTTGATTTATTCGTTTCCAAGTTTTCGATTTCTTTTCATTTGTTATTAGATTTTCCGGTAAATTCATTACAGATGAGAATTATGAATCTACGGCTATTATGTTGTCTCTCAAATTTGTATTTTTATTGTTATTTAATTAAAATTAATTTACTAACTTTACATTTTTTCCGTTCTATGTAAATGTGTTTCGTTAAAATAATAAAAATCGTTCCACCTAACGATTATGGTTGAAAGCCAAAACCCGTACCTTGAAAGCCTTAATTTAGTTCCCAAAATCACGCTAGGTGGCGGAAATGTGAAGAAATGTGAAGTTTCTCTACTGGCCGATAGATGGTGGATGGCGCTATCCGACTTGGGAAAATGGTTCGGGTATTCGGAATAATCGTAACTGCTGTTTTCACCGCTAGATGGCTATTTTTCCGTGCAAAATAGCAAATCGTTCACGATAGTACATAATTCTGACGAATTTATTATTATTCTCGATGAATGTTCGTTACTTATGTTAATTCAATTAACCATCTTTAAAACTTACCAATAAATATAATAAAGTTCATGCCATATTTTATTGTTGGTTTGTTGTTTACAGCAAATTGCTGAGCCGATCACCTAGCTTTTAATTATAACTAATGCCCGCTTTTTACTCCTAAATACGTTCGTACGATTTGAAGTTGATAATGCGTGTGATTGCTCTATGATAAATTCTGCCCTGATGATGGACACTGCAATACTGTATGAAACGTCCGTGAAAGTATATTTATTTCCATTCTAAGTATTTCGCCCAACTCTGCCCTCATTAATTGTTGTTTTTCTTTGGGATTAGTTGCGATTTGGACCGCGGTGAAAAAACGTGAACTTTTTAATTACACGGTTTTGGTTGATTTATATTTAATGGCCGGGTATGGATTACGTAAATCTTTGCTGGTAGCTAAATAACTTTCAAGATTCCATTTTTTACTTGGCCAATATTTTGAATGGTAATTACTTTTTGGATAGGCTTTTAATAACTAATTTGCTTAAATTGCTCATCGCCGCTTTACCGTTGAACCGCTCTTGTAATTAATACATTCATACGTTGTCTATGGTTATCATTGACAGCTGTCACGTATTTTTTGTGCTCCGTAAAATAGCGAAATTTTGTGGAAAAAAGTTTATTTATTATATACAAAGTGGTTTCAACAGTGGCTCCACAATGTCACAGTAATGTTGGAGATAATGCAGTGTATGAACGGTCGCGGGCAGTGATTTTACATATTATTGTCGCAAAAATTTACCGGGCGACTCCGAGCGAAAGGCGGGCGCCTTCGCCATGGTTAACCCATCATGGACACGGCCATTGATAATATAAAAACCGAAATAAAAAAAATAACTACAGTAAAAGATTCAAAAGCTAAAACGAACCTTGAACAAAATGTCAACATATTAGAAGAGCTCTGGAAATCTGAAAGAATTAAATACCAAGAAGAAATAATCAAACTACAAAAAAAAATTATCGAAAATCACGAAGAACTCACCAAAAAGTTAGAAAATATCGTGGAAAAAAATAATAATACTCCATCTTACGCGCAAGTTCTGTCAACAAATAAAAAGGAAATTCCACAAGAAGAGAGGTTCTCCATAATAATCTCATCATCAAAAAAATCAACAAAAGCCGAAGAAATAAGCAACAAGATTCAAAAAGATATTAAATTAAACCAATTAAAGATAGGGATAAATGGTTTACGTAAAACGAATAAAGAACAAATCATCATATCATGCCCAAAAAAAGAATACGCGAGTACTCTTACTGAAGAAATAAAAAAACTTAACTACAACCTGGAAGTTAAAGAAATTAAAAAGAAGAAACCTAAATTAATAATTAAAGGTCTTAAATCAAACCTATCGGAAGAGGAAATAGTCAGCGGGATAATCACACAAAACGAAGGTATTTATGACGTTACATCGAAAAATGAAGAAAACAAAATTATTCTCGTAACAGAATTAAAAAATAAATTTTTCAAGCACAACCAACATGATGACCCGAACCAAGAAGATGAAAACCAGTACAAATCCTCGAACTACATTGTGGAAACCAGCGGTACAACGCGAAAAAGTTTATTAGCTCTAGGAAAGTTAAACATCCAGTACCAAAGAGTTAAAATAGAGGACTGCGATCCATTAACACAATGTTACCATTGTTGTAAATTTATGCACACAGCCTCCAGATGCCTACACCGAACTAATCCATCGATATGCCCTCATTGTACAGGTGACCATACCTTCGCCAAGTGTCCTGTAAGAGAAAAAACACCAGTTTGTGCAAATTGCACGTCTCAAAATAAGAAATATGGCGAAAAAAACAAAACAGATCACAAAGCTTTTAGCGATTTATGTCCGTACAAGAATAAAATGCTTAAAGTAGCGAGGGACAGAATTGATTATAAATAAACATGGCAGACTATTTACAAAACGTCCTAGACAAAAAAAATTGTATTGACGAAAAAACATACAACACCTTCCAAGAATTCTGTATCCATCAAAACTACCTCAACAGCAGCCCTCTAGTTCTACATATGAATATTAGAAGTATTGAACGGAACATGGATGAATTTCTTGCTACAATTAATAATGCTCCCAAAAAGCCGGCATGTATAGTGTTAACGGAATCCCATTCGAGTTGTGAAGTGACGTATTATATACCTGGATATACTTTCATAGCAACGGCAATCCCAATAAACAAAAACAGTGGGATCGCTATATTTGTACAAAATAATTGTGACATATTATGCGTGGAAGAATTTAAAATTAACGGAGCAAATTGCCTATGCGTACAAATTAAGTATTACAACATAAAAATTAATATAATCTCTCTGTATAGAACGCACTCATCGACTGTCTGTTTATTTATAGATGAATTAAGACAAGTGTTATTAAAATTTAGAAACGCAAATGCGATATCGGTTGGTGACGTAAATTTAGATATATCGCACGACTGCACTTCAAGCAATAAAGATAATTACCTAAATATGATGGCTGAAATGAACTACGTACCGTGTATAAAGTCTCACACTAGAAACGTCAATAGACAACGCCCATCGTGCATCGATCACATTTTCACTAACATTAAGGATATTAATAATATAAACTCTGGAATTATAAAAACTTCAATTACCGACCATTACATGACTTTGCTACATTACAATTTATCTCAGGCGACAGAACAACATAACGTACAGAATGCTAATAATAATAAAGATATAACTGTCATTAATATCGAAACTCTAAAAAGTAAATTGTCCTCTGAATTATGGTTGGATATATTCCGAAATAATGACGTTAACGAATGCTATAAAATGTTTGAAAATAAATTAACCAATTATATAAATGATTCAAAAAAAATTATTCATAAAGGAAACTCAGCAAAATTTCGTAAAATTAAACCGTGGATAACACATGGACTTGTTGTATCTATCAGACATAAAGAATGGCTTTACAAAGAAACTAAAAAAAAACCGTTGGACATAAATTTAAATAATCATTTTAAAGAATACAAAAATAAATTAGCTTCCGTTATAAAAAACACTAAAGAGAAATATTATAAAGATAAACTTGATGACTCAGGAAACGACAGTAAGAGAGTTTGGACAATAATAAATGAAATCTTGGAAAATAAGCAGAAAACTAAAAATAATACCATAAAGAGCATAATACAAAACAATAATATAATAAATTGCCTTGAGGAACCTGAGGAACCTTATTATATTATTGTTTTGTATTATGCTCTTTATGGTATTATTTTTAGTTTTCTGCTTATTTTCCAAGATTTCATTTATTATTGTCCAAACTCTCTTACTGTCGTTTCCTGAGTCATCAAGTTTATCTTTATAATATAAAGGAGCAAATGTATTCAACGATTTCTTCGCAAATGTTGGAAAGAATCTAGCGGAACAAATTTCAGTTAAAAACAAAAAAAATCCTTTTGCAAAAATTCCGAATACAGAAAATAAACTAGAACTTTTTGAACCAACCAATCCTTTTGAAATTGTACAAACTATATCAAAAATGCGAGGCGGTTCTGCTCCAGGATTTGATGGCCTTTCTGTAAAAATACTAAAAAACATTAAAAATTATATCTCTACACCAATCTCTCATATAATAAATAATAGCTTCAAGACAGGAGTTTTCCCGAACATATACAAAAAAGCAATAATCACGCCAATATTTAAAGCCGGTAATCTGGAGGACGTTTCCAATTATCGACCCATTTCACTCTTATGTAATATTTCGAAAATTTTTGAAAAAATTGCTAAAAAAAGACTAACTGCATTCATAAAAAAAAATTCAACCATCAATAAAGATCAATATGGATTCACAGAGGGAAAAAGTACCCAAGACGCCATCGCCAAAATTTCATCTAGTATTCAAAGTACCCTGGACAAATCAAATAAATGTATAGGAATTTTCATCGACTTAAAGAAAGCATTTGACAGCATTTCCCATGAAAAACTTTCTTTAAAATTAAAAGATAACGGCATTGACCACATTGCCCTCAAATGGATAGTAAGCTACTCAACAGAGAGACCTCAAATAGTAAAATTAAATCGGTCGTTTAGTACACCTCTCACAAGTACATTTGGCATCCCTCAAGGTACCGTCCTCGGACCATTATTATTTCTAATATACGTGAATGACATTTTCCGACAGGAAATTAAAGGTGAATTAATCTCTTATGCTGATGTCACGGTACTGTTAATAAAAGGTCAAACATGGGAACTAGTTAACGAAATGGCAAATGAAGATATTAATATCTTAAAATCATGGTTTGATGGTAACTTACTCACACTTAATGCTAAAAAAACAACATATGTCTTATTTTCCCTGCAGAAAATATCTGATCCTAAAGTTAATATTGTAATCCATGACGAAAAATGTGATCATGTAAACTGTAAACAACATAATCCTATTTGTACTGTAATTAACTCTTCCTCCGAAATTAAATATCTCGGTGTGATCATTGATCAAAACCTGAAATGGAATAATCACATTTCAGAGCTAGTGAAGAGAATGAGGAAATGTATATATATATTTGTTAGGTTAAGAAATATTTTAAATGTAAAAATAATGAAAAATGTGTACTATGCCCTTGTTCATTCTTTACTCATCTACGGAATTATAGGTTGGGGAGGATCTTACAAAAAAAACCTAAACTCAGTAAAAGTCACGCAAAGAATTATCATTAATGTAATATTAAAAAAAAAAATCTACCTTCTCAACTGAATCACTTTTTAAATTGTTTCCAGTACCAAATGTTGATGAAATTTTCAAACAAGCTTCCATTATAAAAATGTGTAAAGAAAAAAATAACACAGAATATCAAGAATTTTACAAACTAATGAGAAACGGAAACCAATTTATAACACCTAATTTTAAAACAACTCAAATGCAAAATCATTATATTTTCCAAGCAATAAAAAACTATAATAACCTCCCTTCTGAATTTCGCTGCATCATCAACCAATCAGAACAAATAAATAAAATAAAACAATTTTTCAAAAAAAACTTACAATAAAAAGTAAATATTTTATACAAAACAGATTATAACTTACAACTCAAGTAAGAATCGTGGCTCCCTTATCAGGCACAAGAGCCCCTCTTTTCTGATAAGGTATACATGACCAGAAACGACCTCTAATTTAAATATTTTGTAAAATATATGTGTATATTATGTAAAAAAAAAAAAAAAAATAATAAATAAATAAAAAAATAAAATAAAAAAAAAATTATGCTGACGTGCTTATAAAATAGGTACTGATTTTTCAATTAAGAGGAAATACTAGCGGCGTTTTTCCATACAAACGTATTCCCCGTTTATCTCTCTGGATTTTGACCCTAGAGCAAATTTTTTTTTACATAATATAGATATCGACCACTAGCGTGTCGGTACGTTTTGTTTTTTTTGATAATTTACTTCTTATAAAAGTTAGGACCTTCCAAAAATGAATAAAATTGCCTAATTTAAACGCCGTCAAAAAACGTTCAGTATACAAACTAAACAATGTATTTTGAAAAAAAGCAAAACGTACCGACATAGAATATTTTCTTTTAATACAGTTAGTGAAAAAAGTTTTTTAAATCCGTCCAGTTTTGGAGAAGAAAAATGGGGAATACAAAACATCGATTTCGAAGATTTTATTTAGGTATTTTCGGCCCGACGTGCAGGTGTCCCTTTCGCTCATTTCTCCTGAGGGGGTCGGGGAACGAGGGTTTTGACAAATACATACATATAAAGCGAAGTAGTGATGTAACGAATTTTATCGGTAGACTAGTGTTGTCCTTGCCCGAGTATTCGATATTTTTTATTCGTTTTTTTTTCTGTTTAGTGACTCATCGCGGTATACCAATACTGATCGAGCTTTCATACTAAAATTGAGCCAAATTAAAATTGTTTATGTCAAATACTATAATAAATTTTCAATTTGGGAGGCGTTATAGGTACCATCGCCCGGGAACCATTTATTGGATAACCGTTTACCTTAGTTTTCTTTTTCGACACCTCTGTGTTGTCTCCTTCGAACGTCGTTGTCTTTCGATAAAATGCTTCTCCCTTTAATATTTTGTCTATAATTCTTATGTGTCCATATTTGTTTGACTTTTAGTATTAATCCTATTCTGACGAAGAACACTCTGTTTTTGAAACATGTTGATAATATTGATTACATCGTGCTATTTTTACAAAGTTATTTGTTCTCATTTAATTAAAAATGACGCCACAAAGTGTATTTGCAAAGTTTGAAGAAGCGTTTAACTTCAATTATATTACAGTATCCTTACCGATTAGGTCAACCGGACTTGCCGCTAAAAAGTTTTTGTTTTCATCGTTACACTGTCCACAGGCACATGTAATCCTGTTTCTTTTGTAAATTGCTTTATTACTTGGTTTTCATTTTATTTTACATAATTTGTTGCATATTTCCTTTAAATTGCGAGTGCTGTAACATGTTTAATACTCTAGCCACTGAAGTTTTTGGCCGCAGCTCACATATTTTTCCAAAGTTTCTATTGCTTAAAAATTATCATCACTTTGACCCACCGTATTCCTTTCGAGTTTTTCATTATTCGGTGAAGATAATTCATGGTAAAATTCCTCTTTTTTCATTTTAAACAATTCAGGTGGCATATCTGTTATATAATTCCAATTGACCATTCCTTTTTTCCTCTTTCCATTCGTGTTTTCGTTAAACGTTAGTTTTCTTTTCCAATATCTTCCCATATTCTCATTCGAAGGTGTTTTCTTTCTATAATCAAGATCTTTCAAGATCTGCTTGACCTTCAAAATATTGCAAGGAATGGCGCCAGCCTATATATTGGAACTATGTGTCCGACAAAACTTAAGCGAGAGACAGCTTACTCTAAGGTCAGCAGATCTAGATGTTACTAATTACTCTCATTTGGAATAAACTTCCCTCAGCTCTTACTAATATCCAGAATTTTGCTGAATTTAAACTGGCTTTAAAAACAAAATTCTTTAAAAAATCATACCATTCATGAATCTTAACATCTCTCCAATATACGTAATAATAAGCCATGTTCTCAAGTTTCCCGTGATTGTTTGGTTTCGGTTTCCTCTTAATTGTATTTTTATTTTATGTTTAATATCCGAATTTATGTCAGAATATTTCTCATTTCTGTTAGTATTTTATATTTTAGTTTTAAAGTTCTTGTTGTGTCCTGTGTTACAATAGCACCGCTATTGTCTATTATTATTATTGTCCCGTGTGTGCTATAACAGTACTATCTTTGTTAATTTTGTTCTTCTGTCATTGTTTTGTAAATACTCAATATTCTTTTATTATTTTCTCAATATTATAAGGAGCACTGTAGGATTATTTTTTAAATTTATTATAGTTAAGCCGCATTTGAAGTGAAATGTCACAAAACAGCGCTATATAAATATAATGTTATTATTATTATTATTACAAAGTGCTTCGCGTATTTACCAGGATTATGGCCTTGGATGTTCTTTGTATTCATGGAGGCGGATATGGATTCCGCCGCCCCGTGAATTGGATAACCAAGACCCCTGCCATAGGTCTCCCCATGTAATTCGCTACGTCTCTGCATTTGCCCACCTTCTGCGTGGCGGGCCGGATCGGGAGAGACTGGTCGAAGGAGACCTTTTGACCTCTCCACTCGGACTCTCTCGATCCATTGCCTTGCACCTTAATGGGAGGGTTGGATTCATACTTCTGTCACCCTTGGACCCATTGACAGATACCTCCCTTCCCAGAACTTCCTCTCCTTCCTTTCCCTGTAAGGACCCCTACACAGCGTCCCCAAAGATGACATAGGCCCTGAGGGTTTTTTTTCCTAAGGATCCCATATGTGGAGCTAATGAAAAAAAAACGTGGAAAGATGTGTGTATCTCCTTCTGTCGCTGGCTATAATGCTTGAAAAGGTTATAATAGCGCCAAACTACATTCAATAAATATAATGTTAAATTTGAATTCGAAGCAAGATTTTAAGTAATCGCTGCCTTTAAACTACGTTAACATTCAGTTTTATCCAACCGTTATATTTTATTTGTTATATTTTGTTAAAAAATGTTGTTTTTTATGTGAATACCGCACAAGAGCCAGTGAGACTATGGCATCCACAATTAGGGTATGTTGTGAGGCTGAAGATAATGGGGAGCGGAAGGAAGTGAGGAAGAGGAAAGTGGGGAAGTGCCTGGATATTCAGTACAGTTGGTGTACATTATTGTTTAGTATCTTAGTTTTATCCAGAAAACGTGTTATTTTTCCCTTTTACATTTTTAACAGTCTCTCGTGTCTAGGATGATCGAAGTATGTATGAAGAATGAGTTGATGATGAATGTAAGTAAATCTAAAGTCATGGTATTTGAAAGAGATAGTATGAAAACAATGTGCAACATAGTTGTGAATGATGAGTATTTGGAGCAGGTGGGTGAGTTTGTGTACTTGGGAAGTATGTTTACGTGAGATGGTAGTTTTGACAGAGATATCGAAAGAAGGGTAAATGCAGGCAACTTTATTAATGGAGGACGAACGCCTTTGGCGCCAACAAAAAACTGTCAAAAGAAGCGAAGGTAGCCGTCCATAATTGAGTGCTGGTACCTACCCTGATGTATGGCAGTGAGGCATGGAACTGACAGAGGAAGGATGAAAGTAGACTGTATGCTGTAGAAATGAGATCCCTGAGGCGTATGTGTGGTAAAACCATGTACGATCGTGTGAAAAATGTGGAGATCCGCGAAGAATGCAAGGCTGATGTAAGCGTAATGAGTAAGATTAAGAAAGGGACGCTCAGATGGTTTGGGCATGTAGAGCGAATGAACGAGTAAAGGAGTGTAAGGAGAATATATGACGTAAATGTGAATGAAAGAAGAAGTCGGGAACGCCCGAGGAAGACATGGCACGACCAAGTGAATCAGTTACTTATATGTGAACGAGGCAAGGAGTGTGTGCCAAGATCGAGTTGTTTGGCGGTCCATACTCTCTGCCTACCCCTGCGGGGAAACGGCGTGATGGTTAGTTAGTTAGTTTTAGTTAGTTTACATTTTTAACAAGTAGATTACGTATATTGGACAAAATATGTTTTGTGTTTTTTGTACAGCCGTTATTGAATAAAAAGTAAGTTTGCTACAAAACAAAAGACCATTATTTTATTTTTTCCAAATCACGAAATATAGTTTTTTCTAAACTTCGGGTCGTTTAGACTAATTTTATTTATTTTTACGTTTCGAATAGCTACAAATCATATGCACCTTTAGAGACCTCGTTCGTTTAAAAATAATGCGCCTTTTTTTCTGTGTATGGAGAGCGGTACCGCGCCGAGTCAAAAACTTCATTAGCGACGAAATAAGTCGAAACATGCATGCGATGAGATTCGCGGAAGACGGTAGGTAGGCAGGAGACGCAGAGGGGGCGAGAGGGTGTTCTAGCCAACACTCACGTGGTATCACCCACACATCTATAGCTAGTCCTTTTGTGAGCGCTGCGCGACAACGATAATATTTGAAAATACCTACCGTCGAGATTTCTCACCGGTGGTATTACCTCTTAATAATGCGGGAAGTCGGTTTACCAAATGCTAATCACACTTCTGAATAATTGGTAGTAACAGAACAGGTCGCGCAAATAGAATTATATCATTGTTGGTGCGTTATGTTTTATACTCTTGCGTTACTGAGAAACAGCATTCTGTCTAGCTTACGCCTAATTATTGTTGGTGACCGGACAACTCAGAATGAAATCAACTCAGAACCTCCGTTAAAAAGTCATTAAAAGTGATGAAAATAAAATAAAAAATTAGTTAAATAGGTTTACGTTAGGGTTAGCCACTGGAGCGACAGCACAATTTAAAACTTTTTTCTCCGATTGCTCGACATTTTGTATATTTTCTGCCCACATTAAAAAAAATCGTATTCCTAATTTTAATATGGAGACTTACAAACTGATTATAGATCTACATAGCCAATGAATTCACCTATCTTTTGTCGATTATCACATATTCGTAGGATTTATAAAACAATATTATGGAATCATGAACTTCTACGTAATTACTTAATAATAAGGGAAAATTTGTTAAAACTGGCAGCAAAGCAATCCGAGGTATTTTAAATAGTGCCGTATTGTGGCAAAAAGCGCTCCAGTGGAGGGATATTAAAAAAAATCATAACTTTTAATGACTTTTCGAAGAGTTCCATGAAACTCAAGAAACACTTGAGTTTCATGGAACCAATATTGTTATTATTTTAATCAATTGTTTAAATAATATTACACTAGCTGACCCGGCCACGCGTTGCTGTGGCTAACGAAACGCAACGCCATCTACTGGATGGTTACCCTACCTCTTAACACACACCGCCATCTGTTAATTTACATACAAATCAAATCCACACCGCCCCCTTGCCAGCCCGCTCGTCCACCACGTACAGACATTCTCCTTTAATTATATATTTAAACCAATTTACACAAAACCTTGACAAATTATATACCAAACCTTCCTCATGAATCACTCTATCTATTGGTGAAAACCGCATGAAAATTCGTTTAGTAGTTTTTGAGTTTATCGCGAACAGACAGACAGACGCGGTGGAGGACTTTAATTTACGATATGTAGAGATTTTGTAATATTCAAATCTGAAATAGTCTTTTATATTCTTTCAAAAACATTATTTTATTTTGTGATTCGTACAAAAACAGCGAATCTGTTCGAAATTGAATGTCAAGCGGGAATATTTCATGACGTGATGTTTTTGTCTATGCCGAGGGTGATTGTTTTTTTCATAATACTTAATTTTCTTTGTCGAAGTCGAATAACAAGGGTGAAACATGCCGTACGCAAGCAATGCATATGTGCCATTTTCGAATTAACTCTGATTGCGATATCTCAAATTAAGGTAGCATTTTGCCGTTCCAACAGTTTTTCAATTTTGCTAGTTTAACAAAAAAATAATGCCGATTCGGAGATGTGATTGCTATTAGAAAACCGTTTAGCAAAAATTGTTTTTTTTAATCCACCAGCCTATAGATTTGGGCGAATTATGTGACTAGATTCTGGAAGATATAATCGTAATTGTAATTACGATAGCAATCACTTTTTGCTGATCCCGAATCGGCCGGGTTGACTTTTCAATTAAATATCGGGCTGTGATTCACAGTCCTCGTTGACCATCCTTCATTTTTCCTCCCGATATAAAGACATTTACCGAGTTCTCATTCACCCGCTGCTCGCTAGCACTGATCACTGCGGCACCGCCCGGGCGGTTGGGACTCGGGATGCGATGGTAATCTCGACTACTTTGCAACCGTTGTTTATCTCGTCGAACTGTAAAATCTGGAGATTAGTGCTCCCTTCAATGAAAAGATAAACCGGGAGAAGTGTTTTAACAATTTAATTTGTTTAACAAATTAATTAATTATATTTTTTTACATTAGCTTCACATAGGAGGCCCTGAGGAAAATAATTTCTTAGGGGATGCTGTGTGGAGTTGCACCGTTGTGATAAAACCGAAATGACACGAAAAAGATACAAACATATACATCTATCTATGTGATTAGCCTGCAAGAGAATGGGAATAGTATATCGATCGATAGTATATGGGAATAGTAATCGGTCTCCTTGAGCGGTGCTTCGTAGCCTCCCCACTCTTGTCTACTTTAGTTTACTGGAAGTTTCACTTTTACCGCGTGTGAATTGTACTCTGTTTATTTTTTTAAGTGAAATTCTTTAGCACCCTCGTGATTTGAAACTCGGATGAAACGGAAATGACGCTATAAGAGACAAAAACACATCGAAAGGATTTGATTTGAAAGAATGAGATAGAATGAAACCTTACCGCATTGGCCACTTTGATTGTGAGCTCTTTTTAAGGCTCTTGAGCTTGTGTGGGCGAGAGTTGAGATTGTGTGGGCGAAGATTTATCTACCGCGTGTTTGCAGCTTTTGACGCCCGTGGGGTTTATACATTTGGTACACAATGTTTAAATTTTTTTACCCAACAGATAGTAATACAAATATGTGTGTACTGTAGATAACACCTACCTGATGTGTTGTATTAGGTTTTTTTTCCTGTTTAGCACTTGCATACTGCTTCCTAACAACGTATGCATGGACAATGGAGGTCTAGATTCGTTCAAAATAAATAAATGTAGCTTCGTTTAACAAAAAAAAATTGAATCTTGCGAGAGCCTTGAAGGTGTAACCATCTGTTACTTATACCAGTGGTGGATAACCTCCAATGTAGATAACACTTCTAGTATTAATCTGTTCGGTGTTTCAGTTGTATGGCTGATCAGTGGCTCAGTGGTTCAGTGGATCAGTACGGTTGTGGGCGACCTCTGCGGTTGGCGTGATTTATCGCTGATTTAAACAGTGCCTGAATTATTATTGTTATGATTTATGGAGGTAGTTGGCATTGTGATCTCCTCTCTTTCTTGCCAGTTGCCGTCTCTCGACTTGCGGGAACTTTGAAGCGGCGTGGGTCACTTTTTAAACTCCTTTGCGAAGGCATTGTTCCCGTCAGTTTCTTCTACCGTCTCTATTGAAGCTTCCAAAAGAACATGCTTTGTAAGTTGTAACGAATTATGAATAATAATATTTCAATATGGGCGTCTCATCATAAGTATTTTTTTACATTAGCTCCTCACAGGATCAGAGAAAAATCTCTACATACTATAAATTAAGATATTCCGCCGCGTCTGTCTGTCTGTACGCGATAAACTCAAAAACTACTAATCGGATTTTCATGCGGTTTTCACTAATAGAGTGATTCATGAGGAAGGTTTAGGCATGTAATTTGTAAAGATTTTGTGTAAATTGGTTGAAATATAAATATAAAGGAACATGTCTGTATGTGGTGGACGAGCGGGCTGGCTAGCGGGCGGTGTGGATTTGATTTGTATGCAAATCTACAGTTTTATGCAGAGGTTGATGAAATTTTGCACATGTAACCTTCAAAACAAGAAGAAGGTCACTGTCTACATTTGATTTGGAAAACTTTGTGTAAAACCCGGTCATCGCCGGGAACTTCAGCTAGTAAAATATAAAACAATAGTAAGCATACGGTAGAGAGAAAGAGAAGAAAAAAGAAAGAAGAGAAATATTATTATTATTATGTTTTTTTTTTTATTATTTCATAAATGATTAAATGTTACATTTTTGGCCATTTTTGACTACCATACTAGGCTATTGCCCGTGTTGTGGTAGTCATACATGTAATATAATTTTATATGAACAGATAATAAAATATAATAAGAGAAGAAAAAAATAACATATTTAGGGATAAATAAAACTAAAAACAGATAAAAATATAAGAATTGCAAGTTATCTAAGAAATAAAGAAAATTTAAAGAAGATGAAATGGTGAGCATAATCAAGCAATTACAAATATATATTTTAGTTAAAATACTTGAATTTACCATGACGTCATATTAGGTTATAGCTAATAAAATGAGCGCGTGTGAAGTGAGTGAACTGTTGAATATTGATAGTTTAAATAGATCTTCAATCATTTCGCGGTGAAAGTGCATTCACAGCTGCAACCGCTTGCGCCTGCACTCTGCAGCCTATATCCCCCCCCCCTGGAGAGGGTTAATTCGACTAATGGCGCATCGCAATCACCGCCCGCCCAGATGCATTTAATTAACCCCATCAATCCAATCGGCTCGTCCTGCCACAGAAGGAAACAACCCATCAAACCCCGACTACGAAACGTTCATTACGGAATCAAAAACAATTATTATCAACTAGCGCCTATCCGTGAAAAATGACCTGATAGTCTAAAATCCTTTCAAATTAATTCGAAAATTACTTTTGAAAAAGAAATTTAATTAAAATGCAAATTTTTGAGTTTATTGAACCAGCTTTCACGCTGGATTAACGTACACCACAGACAACCGAAGATTATCTTTTTTAAGTGAAACTTCTTTACCACCGTTGTGATTTGAAACTCGCTAAAACGGAAACGACACTAAAAAGAGAAAAACGCATACATCTATAAGATTAAGCTTGCGAGAGAATGAGATAGAATGAAGCCTTACCGTATTGGCCACTTTGATTATGAGTTCACTTTTAAAGGCTTTTATTGGTAGAGATTGTGTGGGTGAAGGTAATTCATGGGATATTAAAAATCAATATTTTAGTAGGTTGGTCATTATTTCATATCTATTATACTAGCTGGAGTCCCCGGCGTTGCCCGTGCTTAATATAGAGTTTTTCGATGTCGCATGATGTAGACAGTGACTGACAGTGACCCTCCTCTCTTTTTAAGGTCAAGTGTGTTAAATTTCATAAATTTCATGATTTGTATGAAAACAAAGCAGACACTCTTCTCTATAATATAAATACATACAGGGTGTTACAGGACGTAAATAAAAAAAACCAACAAGTCACCGGAGATCAAAGTTTGATTTACATATTTATTCCAAATAATGTCATGAATCACTGGTTAAAATAAATCAAGTACGTTAGCATTAGCATTAGCATTAGCATTAACATACTGTATAGAAAGACAAATAATTTTATATAATATATCAACACCATATAACTTTTATTTTTATTATACTTATGAATTGAGTAATAAAGTCTAGTTTGTATTGAATTTAATCATCAGTTTATCTGATCGCACCAATAGTAGATATAATGTATTGATGACTGAATACGAGTGCCTCGGATTAAATCCTAGTTGGCTCGTTTTATTGCGTTGTTCTTTACTAGGTAGTTGAATGTTTAAATTAGATAATGGTTATATATTTCATAACACAATAACAAGTACGAGTATGTGTGTTATAGCGAGCCACAAACAAGAGCCAGACCGCTTCATGTCATAATCTAACGATAATGGCACGAGGCCCCAAAAGTGCTACAGAGTTGAGAACGGTTCACTAACTAATTGCTTACAGATATACCACGAACCACGATATAGATATCCGACATATCGGACTCTGACCTGAACAAGACGATTTATATTTAGGCAGAGTGGGCTTTATAAATTTAATGTGTTACAGACAGGGCCGGTCCTGCGCAGGCGCAATTGGAGCAGTCCGCTCCCGGCGCGGAATTTCCAGGGCGCCAAGATACTGATAATACCTAATTTATTTATTACTAGCTGGTTCCCGGCATGCGTTGCAATGCCATATTCAAAGAAATAAATTGTTTCTTCCTGAATGTCCTTTCCTGTGCGTCCCCGTTCCCCTCCCGCAACCCCTTCCCCTCCCACGTTCCCCTTCCAAATAATTCCCCTCAGGGCCTATGTCATCTTCGGGGATGCTGTGTGGAGGATCTTTTTATGAATGCAAAGGGAGGAATTTCTGGGAAGAAAAATGATATTAGGAGTGGGTAGGAATCTGGGGGTCAGTGTGTCCAGGAGTGACGGACGTATGAATCCATCCCTCCCACTGCACTGATGTTCCGAGAGAGTACGGCCTGAGAACTTGGAAGGTACTCCCTCAACCATTCTCGGGCGGACGCATCCGCTGCCAAGGCCCGGACAAACCTCACCCCTGCTTAGTCACCAAACGCAGCGAACCACTAGGAGTTACATATGGCAGAGGTGTTTACTATCCGATTGACATCAAGTTGACATAATCCATGATACCTACCTATTAATTATTTTACTTTTTATTAAAAAAAATTTCTTGCTTCTAAGAGGATTTCTTACTTTTATAACTTTTTATATTTTATAACTTTAAATATTTATTAATTTTTTTTATTTATATTTAAAACTTTCTACCTTTCAAAGATATCTTATATTTCTAAAATTAATGAATACCTTAGAAATCACAGGTATCTACTTGTAAAATTTAACATATCGGTTCACATATACTTGGTCAAAGGTTCACATCGTTGACACCAAGTTGACATAATCCATGATATCTACCTATTAATTTATTTTTACTTTTTATAATTTTTTGTTCTTGCTCCTAAAAGGATTTCTTACTTTTATAACTTTTTGTATTTTATAACTTTTTATATTTATTCATTTTTATAATTTATATATAAAACTTTGTACCTTTTAAGGATATCTCTATATTTTACTTTATACTATAATATTTTTAACTTTTGTTTTTACTCTTTTCTTAAAACTTTATACTTTGTACTCTTTACTTTATATTTTATATCTACTATACTTTATATATACATGTATGTTAATGGCACATGTTGTGCCGTGTATTTCAAAATAAATAAATAAATGGTTCCCGGGGCGGCGGTACCTATACCCGCCTCCCAAATTGTGTTGTACTTGGGAGTGTACGGCGAGCGATATCAATATAGCCAAGCCACATCTTTTATAACTGCGTGATACACAAGTCTAACTCATTATGTAAAATTTTCCATTTACAATCAGTAAGATACCTACACCTATTTCTTGAATCGTGGCCCAGAATCTCCAAGGTAAATTCCGCGATTAATAACCATCTATTCCTTTTCGTTTCTCCTTGAAAACCTGCTGCGAAGCACGCAGACTCTGCACCATTCACAGATTAAATAAAACTAATTGTTTACCTTTGTGCATGTTTAGCTCCACTGTTCTGGGCTTCGAGTCTGAAGTAGTGTGTGTGGCGCAAGTACCTCGGCCTACCGTGTCATTAATTATCTCTCCTACACCTGTAGTGTATGTTGCGCGCCGTTCACAGTGTCAACAGCGTCCACACAATACGTCAACACAACAGCAACATAATCTGAATAATGGTACGATTTCATTTGACCCAGACTAACGATTGATTGTAATCAAAGATATTGAAATATAAGTTGAATATCTTTGATTGTAATACATGCACTAAAATGTGCATACTGGGTAATCGTAATTCCTTAAATATGCACCAAAGGTAATTTTTTCTACTTGCAAACAAAGTTACCATCTTTACATAGTATAAGATAAAGCAAGTCGCTCCCGCTGTCTGTACGCTTAGATCTTTTAAACTACGCAACGGATTTTTATGCGGTTTTCACCAATAGGTGGAGTGATTCATGAGGAAAGTTTAGGTATATAATTTGTCAAGGTTTTGTGTAAATTGGTTGAAATATATAATTAACGGGAGTGGGCTGGTAAGTGGACAGCGGGCTGGCAAGCGGGCGAAGTGGATTTGATATGTGTGCAAGTTAACTAATGGCGTTGGTTATGAAGGTTGGGTAATGGCGTTGTGTTTCGTTAGCCACAGCAACGTGGCCGGATCTGATAGTTTGTTCTTAAAACTGTTTTAATTCTTCCATTTTGCAATAGTTTAACAAACGTTCAAATGTTCAATCAATTCCTTATTCTTACCCATTCTAAGTAATAAGATCTTGTTAGGTTACCATATATAATACCGGTCGATTAAAGTATAATACCACAGATTTACGAAAATGGAAACGAAACACACTCAAATTTACTAACAGATGAAATGCCAAACGGTGTAGTGAAAATAGGACTACGCTACGTTCAGTCATAAACATGCATTAAAGTAAACATTACGGAAAAAACACGTTTTTAAGATGAATATATACGTGAAATCCTATTTAGATACTATTTTGATTAATCTTTACGACGAATCGGCTTACAGTATGAACTTCAAAAATATGCTACGGATAAATCGAAGCTTTTTCTAGGTTTTCTATGTATTGGAATTACAATAAAATTATTATTTACGTAACAAAAAATATAAGCGTAAACCACAAAAAAAAATGTTTTTTCATGACTTAACTATGAAGTAATGCAAGATTTTTTTTTTAAATACCCCTTTAAGGCTAAGACTATTTTTGAGGTTTTCCATGTTCTAACTTTTTTCGTTCTTATAAAATTATACACAAAATAAATAAAAACCACTTTTTCGCTTACTAGCCTCGTGCAAAAAGACGCTCGATTTTAAAATTTTGCAGGCATGAGATTCGAAATATTTCTAGCTTTTATATTCCTCTTAAGATGCTCTAGTTTGCACATTATTTATTATCTATAATTGTATCGTTACGCGGTAGGGGGCCGTTTACATAGTTATGTAATACATGTTACAAAGTATTCGTCAGGAAGGGTGGAGGACCACCATCTTGCTTCCCTTGATACCTACATATTAAATAAAGGATACTTTCGTCGCAATAACAAATTTGCCGACATCATCATAAGTCCCCTTTGAAACTGCGGCTCGTATATCAGTTGAATTTGTAAGCTTGCGAAACGAGAGACGTTTTCACTGCGATGTATTTTCCTTTTATATTGTAAATCAAAACATTCTAATGCAAAATAGTTTTGAATTGCAAAATATATCTTAATCAAATATTCCTCAGGCTCTTATGTAAATGTCTGAGCTGACGAGATAGAAATTAAGTCTTACGGGTGATATTATTTCTCGAGTTACATACTGATATATTCTATGCGCGACAAGTGACAGATGGAGACTGTAGCTTGATGGATATATGGACCTCGTTGCTGACTATCCAACCATCACGCTATTTTCGACTAGGATGGGCATAAAGGAAAGGATCCCACACAACCTGCCTTGACACCCGCTTGCTTTGTGTATATCATACATATAATTATGTTATTCCATTCTAGAAATAATTATTTTCAGTAATTACCTTATTTTTGTAATTCTGTTTTTACCAGACGTACGTCCGGGGTATAGTAACATTTTAAAAGTGTAACGCTTCAAAATCACGAACTGTTCAGAGTAAAGTTCAAGATGGTACCTTTATGCTGTGATATTTTATTGTGTCTGATCCTATAAATCCAATGTTCAGCCAAAAGAAATACTCTATTTCATATCTTTCAAAAATTTCCTTTATTTCGCCTTGCCCTGCGCGGGTGTGTATAACCCCTTGAGATATTTCTGTATCAAGTTATACAAATCCAGAACACAGAAGTCAATATTGTCATTTCGCATTCGTGTTTTTCTAGGAAAGTACCTAAGCTTCTACACTGTATTATTATTTGTCAGGAAAAGCAAATGCCAGCGAGACCAAAGCATGGTATACTATAAGAGACTAAACATATTTGTAAATAATTTAACAACATTTAAGTGCCCCTCAATTTGAAAATACCAACTGTTTTCGATAATAATTATTCAGAGTTGATATACCCGCTGAAGTTGAATTGCTTCTGTACGGTATACCCACTTCATTAATAGAGAATGATATAACCTGGTTGGGTTGAAGGAGGTTCCACTTAAGCCAAATGGTCTCCTCCGACCTACAAGTAGTGGTAAAGAGGGTACTCTAGTTAAACCCTCGCGTTTAACCTAACTACGGGACACATGCGATCTGCACTAACTTTCTAATTAATGTCCCACTAGCGGAAATTATTTCAACTGGTTAATTATTTTGCAGGGATAATATTGGAAAGGGATTTATTTCATATTTTGTCTGGATTATTTATTTTAATTGACTGAACAAAATTTAATTTATTTATTTCATGCATTGTCTACTAGGCTAGGCTATGGCTACTAGGCGTAGCTCTATTATACTAACGACTTTCTATTGGGTTTCAGAAGGGATGTGCACATTTTCAGAATTATTCTATTCGTGGAAGAGCTTATTCGTTATCATTAATCATGAAGAGCATTAATTTCTATGTTCCCGTTGGTTATCTCGTACTTAAAATAACAAGTACTATTTTATCTATAGTTTGCATTTTATCTATTTTCATGTAGTTGGCATCGCGTCTAGATCCCATCCAGGCGTCGTGAGTTCAATTCTGGCTGACTATGTCCTCCATCACGACACACGCAACACCTTACGTTTACTATGATGGTTTTCAAATTATTGTCAGGCTATACGTAATCCGGGAATGTTGTCTTTCTTTAAAAAATAATTCTCCCAACCTGCAGGGCTAACTTGCCAATAGTTCTGCATGCCGGTAGGAAGCGCTATCTTCATCAATGAAAAAAATCCTGCTCTTTATTGTCTATTGGTTTTTGTACTTACTGTGATTAACTTTTGGCAAAAAATATTTAAAAACGCACTAAAATTGTAAATTTTGTAGTTTTTAAAAGGAAAGAATTGAAAGGAATATGAAAATATAACACACTAGCTGGTTCCCGGCATGCGTTCCAACGCCGTATTAAAAAAATAAATTGTTTCTCCCTGCATGCCCTTTCCAGTGCGTTCCCGTTAAACTCCGGCTTTCCCTCTCGCGTTCCCCTTCCACCTTTCCCGCCGACCCTAACCCCTCTCCCACTCACCCGTCCCGCCATATATTCAGTCCCAGTACATTCAGCTTTCAAACAGCTCGCGTGCCACCTATTACCATTTTTTTATTCAAATTTTCATTTTTCATATATTACAAATATTCATTTTTGTAATATATAAAAAATGAAAATTTGAAGAAGAACAATCAATCGATTATAAGAACAATCAGTCTAATTTGGTACCTAACGTAGGTACCTATTTAAAATATCTTTAATTAAAAAAATCCATAAACAATTCTTTTGTTACAAAAAAAAACAGCTGCCTGCTAAATTCACATTCATAAACGCGCGAACTGTCAAACGTGCGAAGTTAAAATAGTCATTAAGTTTTCTGAAATTATCCAATTTTCTGAAAGAATATATTTCAACGTTGATCCGTCTTCTAGCTTACAGCTCTACTAGGGATGTCATCGAATGTCGATGTGAATTACTCTGATTGTTTCCCTAATGCCCATCACTAGAAAGCACTCGTCGGTTTAATAATGTTGTATTACTGCAGTCAAGTACCAATCTGTCTCAATAACATTAATTCTGATATATGCAAATTCGCCTATCAAATTTCCGGCTGTCGCGCGAACTGCTTGCGCCTATTGAGTGATGCTTGCGCCAGGCGACCGTCTTCATCCTTCACGTCATTATGCTAAATGATTTTTTGTTCAAGACGGGGCATAATGGCCTCGCATCCTTTACGTTCTGCCAACTGCCATTGTCATCGCGGGACGCGGGGTGGTACACTGAGTACTAGGTAGGTACACTAGGTGTTCTGTGTATCGTGTATGTACGAAATGGCTCATTGTCAGAGAGCATTCGCCCTTCTCTGCAGTGTTTCCACGTAGGCTCGTGCAAATCCGGACCGGGTATCTTTGTATGTTTCCTGCGATGTATCCGAACGCGAATTAGTAGTATCTTACAGCAATGCCGCTAATAATTTTTATTTTTTTCCCATAATATGTGTTTTGACTGGCGAGTTTTATCTACCTAAGGGACGATTCCGCTTCTACTTAAGGCTAAGAAATTGTCCTTAACTTTTAAACTAACGATGTTCACGCTGTTTTCCTTGGAGCAGGAATCGAAGTTAAAGAAAAAAAACTTTAATTAATAAATAACGATTTTTGTGCGATATTCCGAGAGATTTATTAATTAATTTTTAGTTCAGCAATTCCTTATTCGTAAGTTCTATATCTGAGGGGCGTTGTCGGTTCTACTTAAGGTTAAGGACTGTTTTGATTCATTCAAGAAAAAACCTCGTCAAAAGCGCGTTTTATTTTACTCCGTCACAAATATTTAAAATTCGATCATTTTCTGAAGAATTTAATTTTCCACATTATACTTGTACAATAAAACCATAACCGAAAATGGGTTCGTAAGTAGGAGTCGTAAACAATTTTTATAGAACTCTTAGGACTTTATTTTTTCTGGGCTTATAAAAAGACTAATAAAAAAAATACTCGATTGTTTCAAAAGCAAATATATGTTCTACTCGCGGTATTTAATTAGGTAAGGACAGGTTCTTATCCACCTTAAGGACAATTCCTTATCCTTAGTACTTAAAACAAGAATCGCCCCCTGGAATCTCCTCCTTCGGCAATGATTGAAGAATTTAACATTTCTAGTTATTGAAATTGTCATGTTTTATTTACCAATGGGGAAGTTAGATCATATTATTAAAAAGTCGTACATAATACGTGTCCTAAAGTCCTTATTTTTAAGTCGTTATACCTTTATTTACGATCATACGTTATTTGTGTAGAGTTTCAATGTGAAACCTATTTCCACGTCAGCAGTTGTAATAAATATCAAGACAGAGTTACACCATAATAATAGCACTGACACAGACATCGTTTTATCGGAATTCTAACATTGTCCTCGTTTAGGTCAGGTTTCCCTAAGCGGCGCTGATTTATGCCACCTTCCTCCTCCTCCTCCTTCTGTCGTCATCAAGCCGACATGCGACATGATGAAATTACTTGAATGCTGCGTTACCATTTTCGTGTGTAGTTTTTGCCGTGGTATTTTGTTTGCAAGCTACGTGATGTAATGCATTATGCAATAATCGTTTTAACACCGATGTAAATTATAAGTCTTATGTTTTGCTTAGCACATTTTCAAAAGCATTTGCATAATAATATTGTGGCCTCCGCCCTGACACACTACACTGTTCAGTCAGTGACATGCGTGAACTGTTTGGCTTGTGTCATGTGCGTTTTAAACAATGCTATTTTATACCGATCCCCAAATGGAAACTATATCCATCATTATTTTCATACTTTGATTTTATACAGATCTTAGCCATTAGAGGAGAAATAGTATTATTGGACGGTGCTAAATCATTAAAAAATTGGCAATACCATAAACATAACCATAGATCACATCAGAAAGTATCTACCATTTGCCTTTGCTGTTGCCGTCAACAAATCATAAAAAGTACACGCGAAATTCACGACACCAAACAGTAAAGACGTTCATAATATGTATTAAAGTAATTCTGTAGTATTTTTTTTATTAATAACTAGCTGCAATGCCATTCAAATAAGTATTTTTTCTCCCTTAATTTCCTTTCCCATGCGTCCCTGTTCTCCTCCCGCATCCCCTTCCCCTCCCGCATTTCCCTTCCACCTTACACGTCTCCCCCCTCCCCGTCGCCCCTCCCGCGAACCCCACCTCCTTCGTTACTCTCCTTCCTTCCCTCCCTGCCGCTAAAATGTATGAAATACACACGTTTTCATTTATATAATTTGCATAAAGCCAGATTTATATAGCCTATAATCTTCGCGGGCGTGCGCACATGGTGGAAAGGCAGAAGGGGGGGGAGAACGGGGGAGGTGGGGTTCGCGGGAGGGGTGGCGGTTAAGGTGGAAGGGAAGCGTGGGAGGGGAAGAGCACTCGGGAGGTGAACGGGGACGCACTGGAAAGGACATTTTTTTTTTACAGTAATACCTCACAAGAGTCTCAGCTGCTCCCGTCTGGAGCCAGTGAGATTATGGCTTCCCCAATTGGGGTATGTCGTGAGGCTGAAGGTAGTGGGGAAGGGAAGGAGATAGGGAAGGAGATAGGGAAGAGGAAGGTGGGGAAGTACCTGGCTATTCAGATCTGGTCACCAAACACGGCTAATGCCATTTCAAGCAACGTTTCAATTCTGAATGGTGGTCTTACACCAGGGCGATACTGAGAGTATCTTCCACTCTGGAACGTGCCGCAAATATACCACATATTATTTTTAATGAATAAATTGTGAAGTAACACAAATTAATCAAATAAAATTTATTTGCCACGCCGGGATTCGATCCCGCGACCTTCGGAATGCTAGTCAAGAGCCTTACCGCTGTACTACGCCTACGCAGGACATGCAGGGAGAATCAATTTATTTCTTTGAATGGCATTGCAACCCATGCCGGTTACCGCAGGCCAGTTAATATGTATAAATAAATAATATAGTTACCTAAAACCAGATGTCCCTTTTTTCATTCCGAATCCATGTGGAAACTGGACAAAAAAAGGGTCATGTAAAATGTCCATCAGGAAAGAGCGAAGACACCGCAGAGATTGATCTAACACGTCTTAAAAACGTTTTTCATTTCCTTCTTATAAAATTATCTTAATTTTCCGAGAAATTGAATTATTAAGGATGATTTCACTGTATTTGAAGAAATTATTAAATTGCGAAGTTAATTTATAAGTTCTGTGAAAGTTCTATTCAAGTTAAGTTCTTATGTACATTTCTTAAGGAATAATATGAACTAAACTTGTCAATTTGTCTATCCTGGAACGGGAAACTTTCCTAGTTGGACAGGCAAAGCTTCCTAATATGTGATTAGTACTTTCTTTTGTATCTATCTATAATAAATAAAAAAATAAAATAATAAATAAATACTCTGTTATTATTTCAGTTCAACTGGCCCATAATAAAACCACTTGATATGATTTTTTGATTCAAGGCATGACTGAATGGATCCGATCTGCTTTGATCTCTGTGTTTATCAATGTCAGTGTAGTATGAAATTAGCCACGATTTGTAAGACCTGGGCGTGGTGCATGTCACTACAAAGGAAGTATGAACCTTTAAATTACAGGGCAATGTCGGCCGATCTAATTACCTTAATAATCTCACAACTCCACTGTTACCTACGTAGGCCCATGTGGCCAAATTCCTTGTACCTAAAAACTACCTCTTTTATGAATAGCGCACAAAATGCAACCATTTTAAAGAAGTAAATAAAATAACGAATATTATTTTTTGGGTTATAGTGCCGTGTTGCTCTTTCTCCTTCTTTAGCCACCGTTTCGGATGTCGTTGCAATATCCATCAACAGATGTGAAGATTGTGGTGAAGTGGGTCTTTATGTAAGTAGAAATGATACCGTACATTCTGCAAGCGTCCTCTTAGGGTCGGTATTGCAGTATAATATTTATTTTGGTTTTCGTCGTTTGTTTTTGGTGTAGCCGTGAAAAATCGCTGGCTAAGGAAGGAAGAAGCGCAACACCTTTATATTGGCCATAATCTACTCATTTATTAGTTTTCCTAGCTCGCAAGGAGATAACTTGTGTTGCATTACATTAAGCTGCGTAACATAAGCGCGAGCCGAGCCACGCCGTTTTCGGTTGCTTCGTTCCTTTCCCATAATTCGTGGTACGGCTCGTATGTGTATACGCAGTCAAACATACCTCTTTCCATCTCAGCTAGAAATTTTTTTGACAGACTTGGTGAGGGTCTCGTTTTTTTTTGTATTCCATATATTAGTTCGGAGAATACCCACCGTGTCCTTCTTTTAATTTTTGGGATATTAATGTATGCTTTATCAGGAAGTCCAATTATTTTATAAATAATCGTAATGTTATTTTCGCCACATTGCACAGCGCTAAATAATTCATACGTTGGTTTGGGCACAAATTGCAATGTCCCTATTTACTCATTCTGCCCAAGCCTAAATACCTACCCCTTTTGCGAACATTAGGGGATACTGTATCAGTGAACCCGGGCTACAGTTTCCATAAAATATGAATATGTATATTATTATTAAACCAGGTACCTGCTGGCAATATTCACATTGCGTAATGGCCATACCTAGTCATGAATTCCTTAAGTGCCTGTTTATACATAAAACTCGGTGTAAAAGCCGGTCAACTCCGGGGATTTCAGCTAGTATTTTATAAGAATGAAAAGTTATAATATCTACACACCAATTATTACTCTTTATCAATATATAATTAGATACCTGTATGTAGTAGGTATATTTTTTTACAAATGAATTTTTAAAAAGCCATTCAGGAAGTCCAGATTGAGTGCACAAGGAATCATTAAAATATATAATTTCGTAATATATAATTTGCGTAAGGTAACAAAAAATTTATCATATCGGATCAAATGGCTCATTAAAAGTTTTCACATTTTCTGAACAAAATTAATAATGATGGAAAACAGAAAATTGCCAGCTGCTTTTCAATATAATTCGTAACTTGAGATACTACCTATTACCTATTTTTTAATTAAAATAAAATTAAAACTGGCTTTAGTTTTCCACAATTAGTTTCAAAGTATTTTAATAATCGTGTATCTGATAGGACATAATCAATATATACGAAATTCCCAGTAAATGGTGCCGGGGCAAAATGCTACAATAATTTGTCCAATTTTGTGTCTCCCGTTTACACCCTCTGACGAAGTAAGAGCATTTCCATGTTGAAACTTTTTCACTCGTTTAACCGATCGCGATGAGATGTAGGAGGGGAGGGGAGCTGAACTTTCATTAAAAGGTTTTCCAAATTTTTCTCTTTTTTTATATTATTTGCTCAAACATCCTAAAAATTAATTGACGCAAACAACGATTTATGCTTTTTTGTTTTATTCCTGTAAAGAAACGCGTAATTTATCTGCTTCTTGGTAAATGATAAGGTTATTCTTAAGTACCTACGTCAGATTTGGCCTGTGAACATTGCCTTGTTTTTCTTTGAATTTGATAACAATAATTATTGTACCTGTATTTTTTTCATTGAAGTGTTACATTTATACATAGAAGTCACGATTCTTGCTTAGGTTGTATGTTATAAAATGTTTTGTATAAAATATTTATTTTTGAATGTAAGTTTTTTTGGAAAAATGGTTTAATTTTGTTTATTTGTTCCGATTGGTTGATAATACAGCACAATTTAGGAAGGAGAATATAATGCTTTTGCATTTGTGTTGTTTTAAAATTAGATGTAATAGTCTAAGATCCCTAGAACAACGACCTTCACCGAGATGTTTATTTGATGAAACGTATTTAATATTTAATTTAATATGTCAATAAATATATTACATATGGGTTGCCTAACAAATTTTAGTCCAGGGTATGATTAATTAATAATTAAAAAAAATAATTTTTTTAAACATTTCTCCGGTTTGATTATTGAATTAAAATTAAATGAAATTAAAGATTATTTCATTATGAACACGATGGTATCCAAATAATACACACATAAATAATTAATTGATTTAAAAAATAATTTAATAACTTTTCCTCTATTTTAATAATAAACTACTCCAAAATGATGCACAGCATATACGAGTCTTTCGCTATCCTTTTCATTTTCAAGAACAAATAGCATGCGCACTCTCTTTCTTTAAATGGACGTACTTCTGCTATGCTGTGTCCTCTTCTGTCGCATGGGATGGCTGGTTGGGACCTCTCAGTCGCACACATTCACTCAAACCGGTGAAATGTTTAAAGTTTTTTTTTTTTTTTTAATTATTAATTAATCATACCCTGGACTAAAATTTGTTAGGCAACCCATATGCAATATATTTATTGACATATTAAATTACATATAAAATACGTTTCATCAAATAAACATCTCGGTGAAGGTCGTTGTTCAGGGATCCTATACTATAATAAATTGATTTCCATTTCTCATTAGTTAAAATTCTTTGATATTTTAAAATTCTTGATAATTTTTGTAATCTTTTCTTTACACATTTTTATGATGGAAGCCTTAAATATGTCATCGACATTGGTACTGGGAACAATTTAAAAAGTTATTCTGTTGAGAAGGTAGATTTTTGATGATTCTTTGCGAAACTTATTCTTCTTCTTTCATATGGTGGGGGGTCAGAGGGGGACATCTAGGTCTGCGAGCCAGTCTAGGGCCTCAGGCGTTGCCCTGTGGACCTCATCAATCCCGCCGGGGAATGAATGGAGCGGGCATTCATTGACCACATGCGAAACTTATTAGAGTTTATTAGTTTTTATTTGCTTTGTAATTTTTTCTTCTTAATCCTAATAATCTTTTTTCTTGTCTTTTCAGGTGAGTACTACTTTTTTACTTCAAAGAATGATGCCGCTCCCACGTAATAAGTGAGTATCTTATTCAGTTTCTCATTTATTCTGATCTCGATTAAGTAGCGTTGGATTTCTTGTGTTATGATTATTTTAATAATCGCTTCGACGTTCAGCCGATTCTTCGAACCGAATTTTCCTAGGTATCGGATCCCACGCCTCTTAAATTTACGCCCTCGGCTTAAGAAAACGAGAACTTGTTTTGACGATAGCTCTTACTCTTGCCGTAACTCTTTGCGAATGTATATACGACATTATTGTATGGATTATATTATCGATTACAATAATCATAACTTATTGACTATTCATAGTTCCGGAATTATATACCTACTATAGATAGCTCTTACTCTTGCCGTAACTCTTTGCGAATGATTATATTATCGATTACAATAATCATAACTTATTGACTATTCATAGTTCCGGAATTATATACCTACTATAGATATGAATGGTAAAAACGAGAACTTGTTTTGACGATAGCTCTTACTCTTGCCATAACTTATTGTATGGATTATATTATCGATTACAATAATCATAACTTATTGACTATTCATAGTTCCGGAATTATATACCTACTATAGATATGAATGGTAAAAACGAGAACTTGTTTTGACGATAGCTCTTACTCTTGCCATAACTTATTGTATGGATTATATTATCGATTACAATAATCATAACTTATTGACTATTCATAGTTCCGGAATTATATACCTACTATAGATATGAATGGTAAAAACGAGAACTTGTTTTGACGATAGCTCTTACTCTTGCCGTAACTCTTTGCGAATGTATATACGACATTATTGTATGGATTATATTATCGATTACAATAATCATAACTTATTGACTATTCATAGTTCCGGAATTATATACCTACTATAGATATGAATGGTAAAAACGAATGATCTTGAAAATGGCGTCGTGACAGTAGATCGACGGATATTTCAGTGCATCACAGTTCGTGATTTGAATGCTGTTTGGAGCTGAAAATAGTTGGGTTGACCTAGAAATTTCAAACAGAAAAGGCTGCGATTATTTCACGACATCAAGAGTTTTTGTTAGTCAAAGAAAACAAAACATTTTAAAATGCACACTTTATAAAAGTGATTACAGTACAGTTCGTGATTGCTTTTCGTTTGACAAGTCCCCAAAGGGCAAACAAACTCTAACGGCTCGGAGGGCTATGAAGTGGAGAATGGACGGTTACTTCCAGTGTTTCCTCTTGGGATAAGAATAACATCGTCGAAATTAATGTGTCAAAGACCCAATCATGTCTGATTACGCCTGTAAGGGAATGAAATAAAAATCTAATGTCCTTCAGCGGAAGTAATCTTCCCAACAGGCTTTCCATCGATATGCTTGTTAAAACTGGCATTTTCACCAGTAGTTGGTTCCTTAGAACGGATAGTCTGCCTAGCTAGGAACTGATATCGACCTACAAGACATAATAACACTCAAACACATTTTTAATATTTTCTGTTACTATTCAGTATTATTGCTACGAGCTTGTTTTTTTGCTATATAAATGTTTCTAATGTAATAAATAAAACTGTAAGTGACCAGCGCAGAAACGAGGGCTCCATCGAAGCCAGGTAAGTTAGTCTCTTAGAGACTGGGCCCGCAGATACTTTAAGAGTACACAATTTCTTACCCTTTATAAATCGTAAGTTGGTCAAAGGTTCAATATTGCAGCCACCTCTGGTCTGAAGGCCCAAAATACCTGAAAAAACTCTCGACCCTTTGCAGAATGTGGTGTTCCGTTTGATATATTCTCCTATCTTAACAAGACCCAGGTTCACTCCTTTCTTTCTACAAAAAGATCCTCCACACAGCATCCCCATAGATAACAATGGCTCTGAGTGAAACTAGTTTCCTCAGGGCCTCCTGTGAGGAGTTAATGTTTAATTTTTTCTATGGACAACTTGAAAATGTGCGCATTTAATACGTGAAGGCGCCGCACATGCCTCTCTATTTATTCTACGAATGTTGGTTTAATCTTCGCAAAGTTCTGTTGCGCGCAACTATGCACGGTTTTAAATTCGTATCAATGGTCCCAAAGTATTCATTCATAGTTGTAAGAGTAAATCTACGAACACCTAAGTTTGAAGATTTCACGCGCGATTGTATGTGTACCGATCACCGATATTTGTTGATTCTCTCCTTATCTCCTTTCTATGAATGTAAGAGGCATGGGGCAATATGGGGCATGCGCTATTTGGTGAGTGGGTGTAACTAAAGTACCTACGTGCCAGGTGAGGTAGGTGTCCCGGCGCTAGGAGACGTAGCTCGGTGATCGGCGGCCCCCCACGCTCCCGTCTTGTGGTGCCACCTCCACACGCCATGCGCCACCAGCCCCGTCTCGACCATTCACTCGTGGGAAGTGGAAGTGGGATGCAGTCAGCTGCTCTCAAGCTGGTCGACTTGGTCATGCCAGGCCTCCACTACAGGCCAAAACATTCACACCCTAGGCAAGGTCCTGCCACTGACAGATCCGTCGTGACGTGTTATCGCTGTCACCTCACCCAGATTCAATTCTTCCTTTCTCAAAAAGATTCTCATAGTACATTTTTATATTATACTAGCACGGACCCGTGAAAAATTACTGCGTATTATAATTATTGGATTTGTGAAGCTGAAAGTATCTATTTATAAAAAATGTAGTACCGCTTCTTAAAAGAATAGCCATTCAAAGAATATGTTTGTATGTATATGAACGGGCCATAGACGCAAATGTGAATGGTAGAAGTCGTCAGGGATGCCTGAGGAAGACATGGCACGATCGAGTGAATCAAATACTTGAGTCGGGCCTTGTCAAGAGTTAGAATAATAAAATAGTATGTATGAGACGTTGTTGGAACGTTATAAGACGAGGAGTGTGTGCCAGGATCGAGTTATTTGGCGGTCCGTCCTCTCTGTCTACACCTGATAAAAACGGCGCGGACGTGATGGCAGTGAGACCAAGCGCTTTGTCTCAGTAACGTGTCTTCACTGTTTTTTCATCTAAACATCTATCAAGCATTTGAACAAAACAAATACACATTTCGAATATAGTATTATTAATTCATTAAACATTTATGGTACCTGCTTTATCGCTTTGTCTTATACGATAAGTAGGTAGGGCCATTTACGAAGTTTCATTGTACTAGCTGACCCGGCCACGCGTTGCTTAGGTTAACGAAACACAACATCATCTACTGGATGGTTACCCAGTCTTTTAACTCACATCTCCATCTGTTAATTTGTATATAAATCAAATCCACACCGCCCTCTTGCCAGCCCGCTCCATTCTTCTTTAGATACCTACTTCAATCAATTTACAAACATTTACAAATTTACAAATTACCAATTTACAAATTTGACAAATTATGTACCTAAACCTTCTTCATGAATCACTCTATCTATTTGTGAAAACCGCATGAAAATCCGTTCAGTAGAGTAAAATCCTTTTTTGAGTTTATCGCGAACAGACAGACAGATGCGGCGAAGGACTTTAATTTATAATATTATGTAGAGGTTAGTTAGTCACTAGTTATCTTGGCTGCAATTTATTGGTTATAAGTCTAAATGATAAGTTAAGGGTTAAATAAATTAAATTGTAATACATATATTAGATTAGCCCTGTAGTTTATTTCCCCGCGAAAACAGACCTATACAAATAATCCAATCATCAGAAATCATTTCCTTGGGGCCTCCAATTCAAAAGTTTTTTCTACTAAAAATATAAAAGATTGGTTGAGGGAGGTCTTTTATTCTCTCCAGCCGGAATTTCGCGACCCATCGCCTTGCATTGCGGTTGGAGGGATGGATTCATACGTCCGTCACTTCTGGACACACTGAAACTAGATTCCTACCCACCCCTCATGCCTATTTCCTTCCCAGAACTTCCTCTCCTTACTTTTATTTAAAAAAACACCCACCACACAGCATCCTCTAAGATGACACAGGCCTGAGGGAAATTATTTTCCTCAGGGCCTCCTTTGTGGAGCTAATGTAAAACCTACTTTGTTTCAAATTTTTAATTTTGTATTTTCCTGGCAGGTCATTTGCGTTGTGATAACTTTTTACTCAAAAGTATCTTAAATGTCAACGTGAACTCCGCCCAAAATTTCAGGGATTTGGATATGATCCTGAAAACTTGGTATCATCAGGGATATCTCTGTGCAAAAACCCTCGCAGTGGATTACCAGCGGTCGATTATCCCAGCTTATTAGCGCGTTCAGGTGGCCACCGTCTTGGCGAGACCTGACGTGTGTTACGACACGGCCCACGTGACTACCTGTCGGACTATCAGGCGCAGCAGCATGGCCGACCGACTATCCGACCAGCGGATCTGTATGCAGTATGGTTCTCCGCACGCGAGCAGACCACCGCTCACCGCTCACCGCTCACTCGCGAACCGAGTCCGCGCTCCGGCCAAATACGATCAACACTTGACGTTTTACTGTTTTCGAAAGTTATTTTAAATAATAAACGTAATAATATTTATTAATTAGTGTTCTTCAAGGATGTGTTATGTGGAATGTGAATAAATAACCAACGATGTTGTGAAACTGCCGATTTGAAACATTGTTTTGCATTATAAGAAACGGATATTTTGAATTCCATTCGATATTATTTCATACAAGGAGTGCCGTTAAATCGCAATACTCTAGGAATGTCACAATAAACCTATTTTATTTGTTTTCGCCGACAATCTATAATTTATTTTATGTCATTTAGGTACGTAAGTGTTTTATTATTGTGTCGTGTTTGTCATATTTCTTGCACTTTAATACGTTCTCAACACACGTAGATATAATAACACCAACTGCCAACATGTTATTCACAATAATATGTGGACTTTAATCAAATCTTTGGTGACCTCAGATTCTAAGCGTGACTTATATTAAGTCATCTTTATTCAAAACTGCAAAATATTCAGAGGTATCGACAAAATGGCCATCAAAACAATCGTATATTTGTAGTTTTTTAAGTAAAACTTCTTGACTTGGGGAGTAAGCTGGTGAATGCATGACGAGAGCGTTACGAAAAGCGAGGCGAACGATAGTTGAGAGGGAGATATAAGTTGGTGAAGATAGAAAGAGAAAGAGTTACATTTCGTATATTGTATGGGCAAGGGAGAGAGGTGCGAGCACACATTTTCTTTCTCTCTTTCTCTCATAGCCAGTTACGTTTCGTATATCTAAGACACAGTGCAGGCCTATTGTCTGTAACACACTGTAGGAGCAAGAGAGAGCAGTGCGCGCACACATTTTCTTTCTCTCTTCCTATCATATAGATGGAGCAGAAGTTTTACTTCAGTTGTGTGGTCTAAAGCACACACGTTTTTTTTTTATTAATGAATTTTTTAAATGTGAATTGTGTACAAGAGTCACCACTGATTAGCCGGTGAGATTAAGGCATCCCCAATTGGGGTATGGTGCGAGTCTGAAGGTAATGGGGAATGGAAGGAGATGGCAAGAGGACGGTGGGGAAATTTCTAGCTATTCAGATCTGGTCACTAAACACGCCTAAAGTCATTTCAAGCAACGTTTCAATTCAGAATGTGGTCTTACATGATACCGAGAGTATCTTTCTGTAAATATAATTTCAAATGAATAAATGCTGAATATATGACCCAAATGTGAATGGTAGAAGATATCGGGGACGCCCGAGGAAGAAATCTCACAATCAAGTGAATCAGATACTTGAGACGGGCCATGTCAAAGGTCAGAATAATAGAAGAGTATGTATGAAACGATGTATGAATGTGAGTGAGGCAAAGAGTGTACCAAGACCGAGTTGTTTGGCGGGCCGTCCTCTCTACCTACCCCTGCGGAGAAACGGCGTGATCGTTAGTTAGTTAAATGCTGAAATAACACAAATTAATCAAATAAAAAATTATTTGTGCACTCCGGGTTTTGAACCCGCGACCTTCGGCTTACTAGTCGAGAGCGTTACCCCTCGACCACGAAGGCCATCAATTGTGTTCTTAATTTAAACTTTATTACTAAACCCTTTTTGCGGTTTCTCGCTATCAGCACTCGGAAATGACTGTAATCTCGGACAGAGTCACTTTCTTCTTTGCCTAATATTAATTTTATAATTGCAGCTCTTATAGCGCAATAAAGTAATACATTCATAATACCTCGCCTTTGTTTCTAACGCTTTACTCTCTTTATTTCCTAGTTAGAATGTGTTATTAATTGCTCTGCTTCTAAAAACATTATCTATTTCGTAGATATGGATTTAGTCATAATACCGATTTTCCCCTGTTCAATAAAATCAGAAACTTGTTATTTCAAAAGTTGTGTTTGCTTTTTTTAAATGATTACTTATCGCGCGACACATTACTCACTGACATTTCGTTTAATTATTCATTGACACATTATTTTATCAGCTTCATTAATAGGTAGTCTGGTAACAGATGCAGATGATGGTGGTGTTCGCACCTATTCAAATTTGGTGGCAATATCATTTTATCAAAGGTAAATATTAGCGCCAGGATCCAGCGGGTGACCTTTACGGCATGTTGTTAGTATCCATTAGCTTATTTTGTTACCACTATCGCCAAATAAACCTGTTAGCCAAATTGACATTCAACAATTCTAACATTACCGATGAAATGTATACGTTTCGTTAGAATGGCTCTGCTGTGGTATAAAAAATAAAGATATCACTTTCATAAGGTACAATAAAATATGAATGTGTTGCGAAATTTTAACAAGTAACATAGTTAGTTCATAGATTTCAATATTTTACCGCATTTATCTTGAGTCTACACAACACTGGGAAGGTATACTTAATTAGGCAATTTCTACTGTTTTAAGAGTAGTAGATACTCTCAGTATCACCCTGGTTTATGGACCCCCCATTCAGAATATAAACGTCACTTGAAGTGGTTTTAGTGAGCCCCAGGTACTTCCGAACCTGATGGGTCTGTTAACAAATAATTGTCAATCAGACGAACCACACTCGTTTGCACAAAATCAAGTAGGTTTATCAAGTGTGTTGGGGCTCCAGCCCAGAGCTGGCTCTTAAATTCAGTTCTTGGGCGTACTTGTGTAGGCTTGGCAGCCGGTCACTATTACATTATCCGAACCCCTTCCCCTATCATGCTCCTCCCATTGTCTTCAGCCCTTTTACCCCGATTGAGGATGCCTTTAGCTCCTCTATCTTAGAGTAGTTGGGACTCTTGTGTGGTACTCAAATTAATCTAACTTTTTAAACGCCCTTGAGTTAATATTTAACAAAAAATTGCTATAAAATATCGTGTTATTAGCCAATTATATATAATTATGATTAAAACGCTGGTAGAGCGTTATATTTCAATCTCGGAATTTTGAATGAAAAACTAAAGCACGCAGGTTTAGACACAAGATGCAACTCCAGCGATTTAGTGTTCCGCTCGCGTACCTCGCGTAATCAGATAGATCAACACAGCAGTCTAGGAATGCACCGACAATCACTGCACAGTGCACATTGCACGTCTGTAATCTTCATTCGTTGTAATCTGTTTATGGGCAGTCGCTCGGAGCGCGAACGGAAGTGTCGGTAGATACTAGACATAGTCAACACCAGATACTAGACAGACATCCCAGTCCGAAGTTGGCCCGGGCCCATGCGGTTTTAAATATGTTTTATCTTATCTTTATAATTTTGTACATTCCTATTTTTATCGCTTACCCTATTATTTTGAACTTCAAGTATTTTACAACAACAGTAACTACAAAGTTTTCATATTTTCTCTATTTTGCTTGCTGACAACAACATGACCTATTTGTGTCGACGTTCGAAAATTAAACGTCAATATCTAATACCTAAAACTACATTGTTTTACTTCTGAAACTATAATCGAAATTCATAGAATTTACCCCCAAAGGGTGCCTTTTAATTAAACCGTCAATTGTTTTTCCAACAATAGGGTGTTGGCGCATTTATCGAAAGCTCATTTGGTTATAAACGGCGTGGTTGTTAGTTAGTTCATTTGGTTAGTAATAAAGCTGTCTTAAACTGGTGGCAACGATTAATACCGAACAATAGCAGAACACAATAACACAAAGTTATTTTGTCCAGTTCGTTAACGTTCGTCCTAGGGTTAGATCAAATATTGTCCTCGGATAATGTCATTCTTTAATTCTTTCTGAAATTATGGCCCCGCATCCGGACTCCCGAGATGCATCAATGTGTTATTAAATATACATCGTAAACGATATCCGCTCTCAAAGTCCACTCCATTCAACTTTTTGCTATTATGAAAAATCATTAATAATCCATTCAAACTATTTTTTACTCTTGTGTTTTTTAGGTGGGCTATCAATTACAATGACGCTGTAAACATTTTTATACTGAATGCTTTATTCGGAACACCGTTCGGTCTCCTGACGGATGTCTTACCGTAAACTGAAGTAAAGTAGTTTTCATTCAGTGATATCGCATTTCGTGTGTTTATTCGGAACGCGTGTGTTGTGGTGATTGTTTTCTCGGGCGCTCTTACGGACCGTGTGGTTTGTTCGCTTTTATGGCATTATTGCTATACGGGACAAATACATATGTTATTATATGTAGTTTTCCATCTAAAACTGATAAAATACGTAATAAAACAACCGCTTTGTATAAAATCACTAATTTATTGTAATTTTGTGGCGATGATGGCGTGTGTTTTGGCGATTGTTTTCTCGGGCGCTCTTACGGACCGTGTGGTCTCTCCTCTCTCTGGTTTCAATCCTGGGATTGGTTTGCAGCAATTTCCTTTAGTTTCCTCTTCCATTCTTCCCTGTCTTGTGCGGCTCTTTTGAGGTCTGCATATGATAAGCAGCGCACGTCCACCAGCAGGTCCTCCAGGTACTCTCGGCGTGGGCGTCCCCTAGAGTTTGTCCCCTCGGTCATACCCTCCATTATGGAATGCAAGAGGCCTTCTTGTCGTATTACATGGCCGATCCATCTTGCACGCCTTTCGGACAAGGTCCTGAGCAGGTGCCTTCCTCCTTCGATTCTTTGGAGAACCTCCTCATTTGTAATGTGGTCTCTCCAGGAAATTCCTAATAGTCTTCTATAGGACCACATCTCAAAAGCCTCTAGTCTCCGTTTATCTCTTTTGGATAGGCACCATGTTTCGCAGCCGTACATCAAGACACTCCATACATAGGTCTTGATGAGGAGTATTCTCAGCTTTAGGTCTATATTATTTGATTCAACTATATACATAGTGTGGTATGTTTTGCTTTTGTGGCATTATTTCTATTCGGGACACGTAAACAGGATATTTTATTTGGTTTTCCATCCAAAACTGAAAAAAAGTTTTTCATAACGATTTTAGTATCTAAAATAAGTAGTAAAACAATCGCTTTGTATACAATCTCTATTTTATTGAAATATGTGTCGCCTTTCGGTTTCCTAAATCAGTGCAGTTGATTGTTAACTATCTTTGATTCATCGGTGCAGTTAATGATTTACTTAACAAATAGGCGACAGATATTTCGAAAAATTTGTATTTTTTAGTGTGGTCTGCCATCATAAACCACAAAGTGATTGCTTTCTACGTAAACAAAATATTTCTCGAAGTTTTTGATCGCATATTTTACTAATGTTTATGTGTTGTTTTTGTGAAGCAGTGCGTTTGAATCATCCCGTGAAAAGGAGGGTTGATGAAATAAAGTTTAATCGTAATAATTTCACCTCTTCAATAGTGATCTGAGGAGAATGTGTTAAAAGTGGTGGCGGTTGGTGACATATCGGATACCAGTGCCACAGTAGGTTTGTGTTGGTGGTTAGACAGGGTTGTTGGGTTCGCATGTGCCGTTGAGCCCAGGCAGTGAGGCAGGGAGGCAGGCAGCCCTTGCCATGGGGGTGGGGATGGAGTTTGACGAGAACAGGATTCCGAGCAGCACACTGCAGGAGCTGCGAGGCATCCTCATGTCGTCCCTGTCCAGGGAGAACCTGGGACAGCCAGACACGCCGCCAGAACCGAGGAGACGGAAAGTCAGATTTGAGGAAAATGGTGAGTTCGGTTCCATGCAAAATAGAACATTCAAGAAAAAAAGAGATATGACTAACCTAACTTAACCTCTTATTTTATGGTATTCCGTTTTGTCCCAGCTATGTTTTATTCGGCTAACGGTGAGTTCAGAAGCACTTTAACGAAGACAACTAATAAAAATTCTAACCAAAAGTAGTATCATGATTTATTTTTAGCCAACATTTCGGACAGCGTTACTGTAATATATCATAAGTTAACTATAATCATTTAGTTGTCTATATGTCATTCGGGTCACATGGTATCGTTTTACGAGATGTGCCGGAAGAACTTGAAGGCAGGTTTGCCCTGTCAAAACATTGTAAAGTACGAAACAACAATAAACAGTCACTGTGATCTCAAAAACTTTTAATTCTTTTAATAAGCACTGGCCAAGTACTAATAAAATAGAATATCTCTGGAGAGAACTTCAGAGATACTTTTTCAGTTACAATGTCCATCATCACGCATTACATGTAATTACACATCTGCCCTGATGAAAGACACTGTAACGCTGTCCGAAACGTTGGCTAAAGAAGGAGATGGCGCGACAAGGCATAATACCCAAAATTCTCTCTCTCTGGTTTCAATCCTGGGATTGGTTTGCAGCAATTTTCTTTAGTTTCCTCTTCCATTCTTCCCTGTCTTGTGCGGCTCTTTTGAGGTCTGCATATGATAAGCAGCGCACGTCCACCAGCAGGTCCTCCAGGTACTCTCGGCGTGGGCGTCCCCTAGAGTTTGTCCCCTCGGTCATACCCTCCATTATGGAATGCAAGAGGCCTTCTTGTCGTATTACATGGCCGATCCATCTTGCACGCCTTTCGGACAAGGTCCTGAGCAGGTGCCTTCCTCCTTCGATTCTTTGGAGAACCTCCTCATTTGTAATGTGGTCTCTCCAGGAAATTCCTAATAGTTTTCTATAGGACCACATCTCAAAAGCCTCTAGTCTCCGGTTATCTCTTTTGGATAGGCACCATGTTTCGCAGCCGTACATCAAGATACTCCATACATAGGTCTTGATGAGGAGTATTCTCAGCTTTAGGTCTATATTATTTGATTCAATTATTTTCGACCTTTTATTGAAAGCAAGCCTAGCCTGGTGTATACGGCTGTCGACATCGCTCTTAGACCGACCGTCCCATGTTATTTTGCTCCCGAGATAGACAAACTCCTTGGCGTTCTTTAGTGGAACTCCTGACATCTCTATTCGCATCTGATGTTGCGTTCGGCCTACAGTCAGCAGCTTTGTTTTGTCTTTATTTATCTTCATGTTATAGTTATTTTGGAGAATGCTTTGCATGGTTGTTAAGGCCTCTTGCAGTTCTTCTTCGCTTTCAGCAACCAATGCAATATCGTCAGCAAACCTTATCATATCCACCTTTTGCCCGTGTATCTTTACACCTTTTCTGTGACTCATTCTCTCTCTCAAGTCGTCAATCGCACTTTGTATATAAGCGTTAAAAAGAACAGGTGACAGAGAGCATCCCTGTCTCACCCCTTGTCTTATACTGGCTTCTTTTGTATCATTGTCACATCTAATTATAGCGGCCTCATTCTTGTATAGCGCCTGGATTATTCGTCTATCTCTATATTTGATATCAATTCTCTTCAGAATCTCGAAGAGTCTTTTCCATTCTACTTTATCGAAAGCCTTTTCCAGGTCTATGAATGCGATGAATGTGTTTTGGTTTCTTTTTATTCTTTTTTCAAGTAGTATTCGTAGCGACAATATTGCTTCTCTGGTTCCTACACCTCTTCTAAAGCCATACTGATCTCCGGAAAGGATGTTCTCTACTTTTGGTTCGATTCTTTTTAGAATGATATTAGTCAATATTTTTGAGGCATGAGATATTAGGCTAAGAGTTCTGTGTTGTTCACATTTCGTCGTGCCTGCTTTCTTTGGTAATGTAACAATTAGGCATTTCTCGAAATCCTCTGGTATCTTTCCAGTCTTATACATTGTCTGTATCATTTTAAACAGGGCATCTATAGTTCCTTTTCCTGCTGGTTTAATTAGTTCAGCCGGAACGTCATCGATTCCGGGTGCTTTCCCGTTTTTGAGGTTTTTCAGTGCGAGATCAAACTCTTCTCTAGTGATGGGATCTCCCAAATCATCTGCGTCTACCTCATTTTCTCTTTCTATCAATGTTTCGTTGTCACTATTTCCCTTCCCATTGTACAGCATTTCGAGGTATCTTTTCCATCTCTCTCCTATTTGGTCATTTTCGAAAAGTATTTTGCCGTCTTCTCCTTCTATTGCATTACCCTTTCCAACTCTCATCCCAAAGAAGTCTTTCACCGCAGCGTGAGCTCTTTCTATATTTCCTCTCTTGAGGTCGTCGTTTATCTCATCGCATTTATTCTGGTAGAATGTTTCTTTGGCTATTCTTGACTCTCTATTTATTCTGTTTCTCAGCACTTTATATTTCTCTCGTGATTCAGTTCTTTTATCATTTTTGAGCTCTCTTCTATCTTTTATCATATTTAGGATCTCATCGGTTATCCATTCCTTCCTTGCTTGGGGTTTTTCCTTGCCTATAGTTTCCTCTGCCGTAGTTATGATCTTCCTCTTTATCACGAAAAATGACGATAAATCTTAATAAATTATTTTTTCCCGTCAGATTCTCAAACTGTATGAATGATTGTAATTTGAACTCTTTATAATAATGTTCCAGGAAGGTGGTAATATAATAATTCTTCATTTAAGTGAATGAAATACTTAAGTCCGATCTTGAGATAATCTTGGCGATAATGAGATTTTGTCGACTTTTCATTCGTATCTATCTTTGAAATAACAACGGAGTGGGAGAGTTTGTACTCGACAAATGAATAGATACAAAGATGTATTGTACGTGACGTGTTATTGATTTGGTTGGGAAAACATTTTTCTGCTCCTTGAGGATTGTTTATTTGTATAGTATGAGTTTTATTGTAATTGTTTAACCTCATATTAGCATTTATTATACACCAGATGGCCTGTCCATTTCACGAGATTGTATTGTATTGTCTGTGATGATTTCATAATTAGATTTATAGTCTACTAGCAGACCCGGCAACACGTTGCTGTGGCTAACGAAACCTTTAAGGCGATTCCAGACTCAGAGGCGAGAACAAGCACTTATCCACACTCTCATTTTTCTCATTCGTGATCTGTTTCCCATCCGGTGTGGACGACATTACAGACGATATTCAAAATGCAGCAGGTTTGGCTCTGTGCGCCATGGCATATGGAACGTTGTAGTTAGCCCTTGATTTAGAAAGGAATCCAGAGCGTCATATGCAAACCATATAGGTTTATAATTATGTATTAACCATATAGGTCAATATATTATGTATTTCAACCAATTTACACAAAACCTTGACAAATTATATACCTAAAAACCTTCCTCATGAATCACTCTATCTATTGGTGAAAACCGCATGAAAATCCGTTGCGTAGTTTAAAAGATTTAAGCGTACATACATCGTGAGCGACTTCATTTTATACTTAGTAAAGATAAAGATATAATGGTGTGACAACTAATCAAATCAATGCTACATAGTTGAATAAAGTCTATGTTTACATATTATGCAATACACGCATATTATGCTTGTTTAGCACAAGTCAAATAAGAAGTTCTGCATATCTTTAATATGCATACAATGCTAAATGTAATTATTGTACCATCATACCAATGACGTTATAAAGAGACTGTGAACAGTCATAGTAAATAAAAATTAATAATTATGTAAATATTATATATAAGCTTTATGTGTTTTGGCAACGACACGAGATAGATATTATGATTCCATGACAGTTGATCCTCCGACAGTTAGTTAGCCCCCGGCGCACTTGTAAACAAAATGCAGTTAGGGAAAAAACGGTTTAGCTACACACTTAAAATATAATTAAGTGTCCCCGAAGGGGTGTGCAGACAGGATGTAAAGTTTTCATTATGAGGCTTGAACGGTTTTACCAAACTGTAGACGATGTAATAACGCATATTTCAACACATTAAACGCCCACACTTAATATTGTGATACAAATATGAATTTGATATTTATTATGATAATAGCAAGTTTAGTGTTTGTTACCTTATTGTGTGGCAATAAGGAAGTTGCACAAGGGAACTCACAGAAGTGGTAACCACGACCTGTGGGTGTAAATCACACACTCTGCACATTCTAATAAGTAGCATTCGGTTATTCGGTGGGCAACTAACTATCATGGTCGAATTCCAAACTGCTCGTATCATACCGCCTATACAACGACCGCAAACGTCAGTTTTATCCATCCGATTTTGTGATCAGACAAAATTCGATTGGACGGCCGGCGCGGAAAGCCGTGGCCTGTTTTCAGCCGTCCAACCCGGTCCGACAATGGGCGTGGCCCCGATATTATAACCAATCGGGTTTCGAATCGATTTTTATCTGATCAGACAATCGGATGGAAAAATCTGATGTGTGCGGCAAGCCATGAGCGTTTAAAAAGAAGAAGATTACTGAAGATGGTCTTTTTTATGTGAATACCGCACAAGAGTCACAACTGCTTCCGTCAGGAGCCAATGAGACTATGGTTTCTAAAATTGGGGTATGTTGTGAGGCTGAAGGTAGTTGGGAGTGGAAGGAGTTGGGGAATAAATATATTTATACTGTATAAAAAATCGACCACCACAACACGGGCATGTGCCTAGCATGGTGGTCGAAAAATCCCCAACATTTGTAAAAAAAATTTTTCAATGAATAAAGAAAACTTAAAAAAAAAAAAAAAAAAAATACGAAGGTGGGGGGAAATATCTGACTATTCAATTTTTTTTTTACATTAGCTCCCATGCAGGAGGCTCTGGGGAAAATCATTTCCCTCGGGGCCTATGTCATCTTTAGGCATGCTGTGTGGAGGGTTTTTTAGGGAAAGGAAGTTCTGGGAAGGAAATAGGTTTGAGGGGTGGGTAGGAATTTGAGGGTCAGTGTGTCCAGGAGTGACGGACGTATGAATCCATCCCTCAAACCGCAGTGCAAGGCGATGGGTCGAGAGATTCTGGTTGGAGAGGATAAGGGACCTCCTTCAACCAGTCTCTCTCAATCCTGCCCACCACGCGGTAGAAGGGCAGACGTATCGGCCGCCAAGTCCTGGACAAACCTCACACCATGAACCCAGGCAACCTTGCTAAGTCACCTATGCCGTCATTTTAAGCGGTGTTTCAAATATCTATGGTGGTCTTACATCAGGGCGAAACTAGGAGTACCTTCCGCTCTGGAATGTGCTGCAAATATACTAAATATTATTTTTAATAAATTAATTGTGAAATAATAAAAATTAATCAAATAAGATATTTTTATGCACGCGTGGATTTGAACCCGCGATCTTCGAATTGCTAGTCAAGAGCCTTACCCCTGAGGCCGTCAAAATGATCGAAAAGGGAGATATTTTATGTAAATGTAAATACGAATGACAGGCCTTATTTAAAAGGAAGTAAAAATCTGAATAAAGTAGCATTTTTGAACAAGCACTGATTCTTTTCATACCTAACAAGCAAGTTAAATCACAAGACCAGATGTGTTTTTTTTTTAAATTTTCGGAGCATGATTTACGATTTTTTTTTATAGGGGCAATTTCATATAGTTCGAATAGAGATTTTCTTTAAAAATGACATATTATATTTTTAAGAGGTTAAAAACTTACTAGTGTTGAAAGGAAGTATGATAAATGTCAGATTCCACGCTTATAATATCGGAACATTCTTTTATTAACGGAATCGTTAAATTTCCTGCTCTTAGAATCAAAATCATAGCATTGACCGCATAGTTTACGACTATTTTGCCTTTCATGCTCGGTGCTTTACTGTTCTGAGTAAACTTTATAATTTGAGATTTATGAATAGGCCGCTTTATGTGACGTCATAATGTATTTATTTCCATCATGTGCGGGTACTTCCCAACTGTTTTCGTGTTTAATTTTCTTTAGAAATACGAGTTTTCCGACCTGTACGAAATCGTGCACATTATAAAGGAACCATAAGGCATTGTGTCGGATTCGTTCAATAACTGACCGCTTATAATCGTCTCTGACTAAATTAGCCTTGGTCGAGAAGTTCTACGATCAGGGATGGCGAATGTTGGATATTAATAATAATAAATTATCGAAGAAAGAAAACACTTATTGACTTGGCATGGAACAAAATGAAATAAGTTTTTGGTTTTTTTTGAAGAAAGACGAACATTCCCGGGTTACGAATAACCCAAGAATATTTGAAAATCTCCTACTACCATCACAGTAAGCGGAAAATGTTGCTTGTGTCGTGATGGAGGACTTAACCAGCCGAGGAATCGAACACACGACGTCCTGGTGGGACTCAAACGCGATGCCCATTCAGCCACTGACCGTCAAATAAAATATGTTTAAAACCACTTTATTTTAATTTATATTCGTCGACCGGTTTCAGGACTTCTTTATTGTATTAAGATCTCACTTTTCGTCGTTCTGCTAACAGGCCAAACCCTTATTAATTCTTCTCTAGGATGTACCCGAACTACGAACATAATTAAAAAAATTAAAAATATGTTTTCCAAACTTAAGGTTCCATGGTCTTGTTACGACTTACACTGTGTTTTTAAATTGTCACAGTATTTGACTCACATAACCCTTCAGGATAATGAGTTTTTTACAACATATAAGTCTCAAAGAAATAGTCGTGTCTCCCTTGTTGTCATGAGAAATATAATCTAAACGGTGTGAGAGAAAACATCACGCTTTATATTCAAATCTAAAAGTTAACCACAGGAGAATTAAAATGTACACATGTTAAAAAAGTTAACCAAAATTTCTGAATGCAACTTGAGAAAAAAAGTAATGAAACTATGTTACTATTTTATCATTTTTATTTTAACATGAAATTACAAAAAATTGAGATGACAATGATGTTTATCTTTTAACAGTTAACTTTAATTTAACGTTTATCGGTTAACTTTTCTAATAATATATGTCTGGGTTGTTAGTTTTTCGTTATCAGTAATTTTAATTTAAAAAAAAAACGTAAGGTTGGGGCCATCTTTGCATTAAAAAAAATATATTTAAAATTATGTGTTTATTTCTAATAATGAAATTTGAATGCTTATCAAAAACGGTGTTTGGTTTTCGGATACGTTCAGAAATGTTAAATTTGTTTGGATTATATGGCAAAGCGGAAAAACTGAAATATGCTCGAGGCCTGAGGGGTTAAACATACAGATTTGCCACCCCTGGTCTACGATCTACAACTTTGAATAATTAACCTGTTTTGCATGGAAGTGTGATAATTCTTACGTTCTCCGCTCTTTGGAGACATCAATGATGTCATATCAATAACCAATCACCTCTCAAAATAACGAATATCTAATTTTTAGAGCATCTGCTTTGGCAGTGGTAGATTCGACTGTGTACTGTGGTAGTGCCAAAGAAGCATCAATCGTCCAAAACAATATCATAGTATGTGTGGTGTATGCAAACAGGTGACAAATTGAATAAACATGTGATTGTAGTGATGTGTTTACAAGTTAGAGTGTGGTCTTTGTATCTTTATGAGGGACCGCCAAGAATCGGTAACCTTGACGTATCGCCGATGTTGAATAGATAAGCCGTCACTATCTGTTTCCATGAAACACACTGTACTTAAAATGCCTCCTTCGTGTTTTACAACGGAAATTACTCATTTAAAATAACAGTTTTATAATGTGTTGTGTTTCATGGCCACTCTTCATCCTTATTAATTATTTACTACATTGCTAATGTATTTAATTAGTGGTTTTTTAAAGTTTGAATTACCGTTCGATCGAACAGCTGGGCACGTTTGTTAAATATGTGATTCTAAATGATATTGGATCGGACACAAGGGAAAATTACTATTCAAGATGGGTTTGTTGTATTTAATCGGACTCCAGATTAATTGCTTTTGATCCAATAATTTGCTTTTTGCCACCAAAAATATACATTTTAACGTCAATTTTAGACGTTATCAAACACATTTTAACCGGTCAGTGGTTGAGTGGGCATCGCGTTTGGGTCCCACCCAAGCGTTCCTTGTTCGATTCCTCGGCTGGCAAAGTCCTCCATGACGACTCAAGCAACATTTTCGGCTTACTGTGGTGGTAGTAGGAGATTTTCAAATATTGTCGGGTTATTTGTAACCCGGGAATGTATGTCTTTCTTAAAAAAAAAATACTTTTATAACATGAGTATTACTTTCTTAAAATATATTTTTACCATAAGTTATATTCTAGATATAAAGCATAATGTTGCTATTCTGTTTCTGTTTGTTATTTTTTATCAACAAATAATTATATAATGCGTACATACGTTTTGTTGCCTAATGAAGATTCCGATTGGAAGGTGATTTAAATATTTTATTGGGGATAAATTATTTTTAGGTAGGTCGATTAAATATGTATTACCTACTGGCGAGTACCCGGCGTGCATTGCAAATTGCAATGCCACTCAAAGAAATAAATTGTTTCTTCCTGCATGTCCTTTCCCATACGTTCCCGTTCCCGCCCCCGTTATCTTCCCGCGTTCCCTTTCCATCTTCCCCGCCTTTCCCCTTTCCTCGTCTCATCTCTCCAGTATTGCCCTCTCCCTTCCGGCTTCACTCCCTTCCGCCAAACTATGTAAAATACGCACATTTTTCAAATAACTCGCGCACTACCTATTGTAATTTTTAATACAAGGTTTACAACGCCAGAGCTCACCATTATATATAGAAATCGCGGTTGTGCGCATAACGAATCAGCAAGTTTTCATCACAATCATCACATCAGCAAGGATGAGTGGTGTAGCAAATAAAAGAGACAACAATGAATCATTAATTCAGATATGTATTCTGGAGTTCATTTATTATTTTTTCTTTCCAAATATTATGTAGCTGACAGTTTGTTGTAAACGTATCGGACAGGAATGTTTGCTGGCATTCCTAAATACCTTTACGCTGTTCCCACAAACAACGCGGAACCAGCGCGACAGTTCAGCGCGACGCGTGTCGCATTACTTCTGACTCTAATCACGATAATTGCCGGTCATGTAACACCACACCATACACATTGAAGTACCCACCACTGTCCCACCCCGGTATAGGCAACTTATGGTCGCCCCTTCGGAGTTCTCACAAGAATCTAATTTTTTTGAATAAACGGCCACACCATACACAATACGCAATTAGCAGGTGGGATCTACCTCTTGTTACCTCTTGTTCATTACAATCAACATTATTATAATACTCCACACTTTCTCCTGGCCACTGGCAAGACAGACTGCAGTTAGTAGTTCCGCGCGTTCATCTCTCCGCTCACTAAACAAATTACTTGACGCATTCCAATGCACAAAAGTAACCAACCGTCACTACATATTATCATGATTTGATTCATGACATGCTTCTATTGCTCTATTACTGTATCTGTATGTCATATCATCAGTTGATCAACATAACAGAAAAAATGTGTTAAACCCCCTCTGATAACCGATGGAATCAACACTGCCAATAATAAACTAATGTATTTTTTTAAATTATTTTTTTAATAACTTTATGAGTAAAACCTCAAATTTTAATATTTAATCATTGAAGACAATATACGAAAATTTGAAACAGAAAAATTAGAAAAAGATTCGGTCGCATCCGAGTGGAAAAGCGTATCCCACAAAAATATTCTCGAAAGGCGAGTTCCGAGGTAATGAAATTTGCATATGAATTACGCTTTTTCAGATTGCAAAATCTTTTCTATCATGAGGTATGGAACTTCTAAATGTCATGTTGTTTGTTAATTTTTAAAATTATTTTGTAAGTAAAAAGTATTTGTGGTAAGAGTTTTCGAAAAATCTCGGTCGAAGCCGAATTAAAGCTAGTCTTAACAATAACAATACATTATTGTCATAATTGTATAAATCGTTTTAATTTTGTATCTTTTGATGTATTTTGCTTGCTGGAGTGGTAAATTAGCCGCACGAATACGAATTATAAAATGAATGTTAGTTTGTTAATGAACGCAGCACGTCGCCGATGCATTATTCCGCGATGCGTTTAATTGCATGCGTTCTTGTTTTAATCCGTCATAACCAGCTGGCTGCAATAATTAATGTTTTCACTTTTAATTAAATTTTTCATTCTAATGGAGCCTTTCTTTTAGTGCACGCTCGTAAACGCACCCTATAGACACAAACGTAGGCACACCGCTGGTAGCTCTGTTGTAACATCTCCCAATTTTTCATGAACCATGCATGTAACATAAGAGGTTACAAAGGCGCTATCAACGGCAGAAGCATACCAACTATTCAGTGGCGTCCTCATTCACCCACCAGAGTATTAATTTAACATAGTAATTATATGATTATATTTATTTAATTAAGTTATCAATTTGGGAGGCGCCATACCCGCCCGGTACCCATGTACCGCTTCCCCGGAAACCATTTATTGGATAACCGACACCTCTGCCATGGGTCACCCCCAAGTGTTTCGCTCAAATTTTAATATTTACAATGTTTGGTGACTTATCAGGGGTACCCGGATTCATGGGATAAGGTTTGTCCATGTCTTGACGGCGGATGCGTCTTCCGACCAGCTGCATGGCAGGCCGGACGGGGAGAGAGTGGTTGAGAGAATCCCTTTGACTTCTTCAGCCGTATTCTTTCGGAACATCAGCAGTAGGAGGGATGGGTTCATACGTCCACCACTCCTGGTCACACTGTCCCCCAGATTCCTACCACCCCTAATACCCCTGTCCTTTCCAGAACATCCTCTCCTTCCTTCCCTAAATAGACCCTCCACACAGCATCCCCAAAGATGACAAAGGCCTAGACATGGGAGGAGCTAACGTAAAAACGATGTTCTTCGTTTTGTTATTCGCCTTTGCCAATAAGTAACAAAATGTGTCCCTTTATTACAAAACAAATGTATGTCTATCTTATCAAACGGATTGCAATATTCAGAGCACAGACGTTAGATGGGATTGCTCCGATTTCAGTGGAAGATACTCCGAGGGACCAGCGTCATTGATCCCTTCGGTACCGAAATATCGGCCGTATATCGATAAAAAATTTCAAGCCAAATTTTTGGGAATTTTACTCTCCAACGGTTTCATAATATAGGATAGTCTTCAAATAAAGCATAACGTGGTAAAGTATTTTTTTTAAATTTAAAACCAAATTTATGCGTACATTTTTAAGGTTATTTCAAGAAAACTGTAGATGAATTGTGTTATTTAACATAAAACTTTGTAAAACAATTAATCTCCAAATATAAACTTCCAAGATTTTTTTTTAATTAGTTTTACGGTTTTGTAAATATTCGTATTTAACGTCTCCTGTAAAGTTTTAATATTGAGTCTTGAAGCGTTTTACCTATTTAATATTCTGGCTTGAAGCATTTTGTCCATTTAATATTGTGGCTTGAAGAATTTTACGTTTTTAATATTGTGGTTTGAAGCGTTTTACCTATTTAATATTGTCGTTTGAAGCGTTTTACCTATTTAATTTTGTGGCTTGAAGCGTTTTACCTATTTAATATTGTGGCTTGAAGCGTTTTGTCTATTTAATATTGTGGCTTGAAGCGTTTTGTCTATTAATATTGTGGCTTAAAGTTCCAGTTCCGTCACCGTGCGGGACAGTTTATTTTAACATTGCTCCGTTGCGCGAATCCTACCGACCCGCGCTCCGCCCCTGTTAAATCGTTTTTTTGAGCAGATTTCTGCCCAATTTTAAATAGTAATAGTGTGCATACAGTGTGAAATAATTGTGCCGAATTGAATAACGTGTTGAAACATAAAATATTCGACTCCGTTAGAAGCTCACCGGTTGTGGGAGCCTTCTTGGCGTCCCACAAAAAAGTGTCGAAGTCTGTAACTTTGGAGAACGGAAACGGACCGCGGAAAAAAATATATCAGTGAATGCGCGCTATCAAGCTCTATCGAATAGGTATACTTGGTGTTCAAATATATTTTTCTGAAAAAACATTATTAAAACTTAAAAAAAAAAATCAATAAAAAGTGTAGAAACCTATAACTTTCCCCAGTGAAAACGAATCGTGGAAACAGTTATACCATTAAAACCGCGCTGTGAAACTCTATCGAATAAGTGTCGTAACCCGTAATTTCATTTGTTTTAACCTTCGTTTCGGAGTGTAATATTATCTACAATTAAATTCTCTTCTTAAAACTAGGGTAAGTTATGTTGAGATAAGATATGGACCGCGCAGATAAGATTTTAAAGCGGATCTCGGAAGACCTAGACCGCCAAATGGCCCACAGGGCACGTCTGGCGGAGATGGAATATGAGGATGCTGTGGAATTTGCGCGCTCACTAGAGACCACAGACCCTACTGCGGGAACCTCTCAACAATCTCCGGTAAGAGATAAAACTAACTTAGGCTTGTCGTTACAGATTGCTGATATGATTACGTCTCCCGACAAGGATCAGGAGTCAGATCCTCGGCGACTTACGGCAGGCTTCTGCAATAATGTTAATGAGGGAGTGGGAGGTAAGTCTCCAATTCAAATAAACAAAAAGCTCCCACGCTCTGATGAAGCTCAACCTTTCGAAGATTTCCTGTATAAGTTTTGGGAAAACCTCGCAAAAATTACAGGTGCTGTCACAGAGGGTAGGAACAAAATGAATAAGGAGGAGAAACAAGTTGTCGCTCAAGCGGTTGACATAATTAAAAGAGACCTAGTTATCCTGGTTGTGGAGAATGCGTCGCTGAAGGCCAGGGCTAAAGCCCTCGAGGAAGTCATTACCTCTCAAGCTGGCTTAGTTGAAAAAATCGACCTTTTAATCAAACATAAACCCACTGTTGCCCCCCCCTCAGGCGGAAAACAAACAAACGCGGGCAAAAAAACGTACGCGAGTGCGGCTGGCGCTACACCTAGCGCCTCAATCTTTATCGATGGACAGGAGCGCGGTTTACCTCCTCAACAGCCGACAGTATTATTCTACCCCACGGTACCGGAAGGTAAAACGTCGGAGGACACTAAAAAAGTGATCACCTCCATCCTAGATCCAAAGTCAGACGGATTCCAAGCGGTCCGCACTAGAAGTATTAAGGGAGGAGGTTTTCTCCTGCAGACATCCAGTGCCGGGGGGTTGAAAAATATACAGAAAGCTGCCGAGAAACTCTCTGCTAGTGGTATAAAAATGATCAGTCCACAGGGCCGCCTACCCAAAATCGTACTTTACGACGTCCCGAGGGGTGACGTCTCCAAAGATGCCGCCCTATTTGAGGAGATCTTCGTAAATAATATCACAGGGAACTGCACCCTCACTAAGGACGACCACCTCAGAACCATGCGGAGGGTATCACTTTTTGGTAGGAGGGATGCCCCTACCATGAATATGATTATTACATGTCATCCTGACTGCAGGAAGGTTCTAATAGACAGCGGACATTGCTACTTTGGGTGGAACGCCTGCCGTGTTCGGGATTATCTGGGTGCAACGAGATGCTATAAATGCCACTTGTATGGCCACGTGAGCAAATCTTGCACCCAGGAAACGACAACATGCCGCCACTGCGCCGCAACCGGCCATGACTATGAGGATTGCCCCAAAAAAGCACTGGCCGCTGTCTGCGCTACCTGCTCAAGGTTTAAAAAGCCGGCGAACCACTCTACGGGAGATCGTGCTTGCCCTGCCCACAGAGCGGCTATAGAGGTACAAGTACGTATGACGGACTATGGCGGGCGCTAATTCCCTCACCATTGGTCAGGCGAACCTGCAAAGGTCTCGGGTGGCCACCCTGGAGACTCAGCGGGTGATGTCTGACCTCGGCATAGACATCATGCTTATTCAGGAGCAGTACGTGTGGCAAGGCAAAACTCCTGGAATTAATAGTCCGGGTGCGGTGCTCGAGGTGGGTTCCTCTCCGGGTGCGGGTGTCCTGGTCAATACTTCCTTGATCAGACCCCTCCTCTTGGGAGGGCTCTCAAACGAGTACCAAACCTGTGTATCCATTAAATTAGCTAACACGGAAATCATCGTGATCTCCGTTTACTTTAAGTACGGTAATCCTGTTGAACCGCATATTTTGAGCTTAACGCGAGCCCTTCACAAATTAAGAGGTCGAAACGTAATTATCGGTGGAGACTTCAACGCGCGATCGCCTCTCTGGTTCGACTATAACGGAATTCGGACGGAAAGATCCTTTGCTGTCGAAGACCTTATTGCGGCGCAAGGTCTGTTCATCCTCAATGAACCGGGCATGCTTTCTACTTTTTCAGGACCCGGAGGCGAAAGTAACATTGATCTCACTCTATGTTCTAGATCTGTTGCGACTAAAATATCTCAGTGGAAAGTTCACGAGTGTGCGTTAGTTTCTGATCATAGACTCATAACTTTTTCTGTGGGTATTCCAAAGACAGAAACTCCACGGTCTACGTGGAATTTCAGAACCACAAGGGCGGATTGGGATAAATTTGGGGAGGCGCTACGCCAATCATTAAGGGGCTTTCACGACGTAGCAGCTAGGGAACCGGACAATTTGGGTAATTTTTTCAACGCGGCGGTGGTATCGGCCGCAGAAGCCTCTTTGGGAAGAACTAACCCTAAAAAGGCTATTCGGACGCCGTGGTGGACACAAGAGCTGACTTTGCTGAAGGGTACATTTAAAAGCGCTTACAGGAATCTCAGTGTGGTCAGGCAGAGCTTATGCTCGCCCGAAGAGGCTATTGTCCTCCAAGCCCGCTTTAGGGCCGCACGAGGTGCCTATCGCTCGGGTGTCCTTTTGGCAAAACGAGCTGCCTGGCATAATTGGGTTAATGAAGTGGGTAACGCCAACCCGTGGGAAATCCACAGCGTCGTTGGAAAAACGGGAAAAGGATCTGAAAGTTACTTGTCGAGCGTGGTGCTCGGGAACGTTGAGAGTGTCGATGTTACCTCCACTCTTGAGACACTTCTGGGCAAGTTAGTTCCGTTAGACTCAGTAATAGGGGAAAGTGTTCACCATAAACAGATTAGAAATCTGTCACGGCTACCACCTAGTGAGCCCGCCCAGGGGAACGGCATGCCACCGTTAAGTCGAATTGAAGTGGAAATAATAATTAAGGGTTTGGGTCCGAAAAAGGCACCGGGATTTGATAGATTGAATGGAATAATTGCGAAGAATGTCTGGATCCATGCCAAAGAGGAGTTCTACCAGGTGTTGGAGACGTGCTTGCGTAGGGGAAAATTTCCTACGGAATGGAAGAAGGGCGTGCTCCGGATTATACCAAAGGGTAACGGTAAGCCGAAGACGGACATAGGAGCTTATAGGCCTATAACATTATTGCCAATTCTAGGCAAAGTTTTGGAAAACATCATCAAGCACCGACTACACCTCACCCTAACGCCGCCCAGCGATCTTCAATTCGGCTTTGTCCCCGGCAAATCCACGGAGCACGCCATTAAACATGCGCTTGAATGGGTGAGGGTATGCCAAAAGAGGTACGTTATAGGCATCTTCTTGGATATCTCGGGTGCCTTTGATCACGCGTGGTGGCCGATGATACTTACCAAGCTGAAAAGCAGGAACTGCCCGCGTAAACTGTTTGAGATTATTAGTGACTATCTAAGTGGTAGCACAGTTATCATAGGGCACGGGGACGTTTTAATCACCCGAACAGTCGACATGGGATGTCCGCAGGGGTCGGTTCTCGGACCCGACCTGTGGAAAGTTGCCCTTGCCTGAAGGTTGTATATCGGTCGACTACGTAGATGACAAATTGTTTTTGGTCTCTGGGGACAGTAGGAGGGAAGTGGAATCTAAGGCTGAAGAAGGTTTACAAGTGATCCTTGAATGGGGACAGAGAAATAGACTGAACTTCGTTCCCCACAAGACCGTGGGCCTCCTCATGAAGGGCATGCTCAGCCGAGGCAGGAACCCCTTCATCAGAATGGGAGGCTCATCCATCCGATTTGCAGAAAACACCAGGTATTTAGGCGTAATTTTGGACAGATCTTCTTCATTCCTGGCCCACGTCAAGAACGTCTCCGACAGGGCACAAGCCCTGTTTCAGAAACTGAGAAGACTCTCAACAGCCGAATGGGGATTGCGCTCTCCGGCGATTCGCCTGCTGTACAGAGGGGTATATGTGTCGCAAGTATCATATTCTGCCTCTGTGTGGGAGCATCGCTTGGATAACGTCTTGATAAACTCTGCTCTTAAACGGGGTCAGCGGACTCCCCTGTTGGCGCTCTTGGGCGCTTATAGGACTGTGGCCTCAGATGCACTACCGGTTCTGGCCGGCATTCTGCCGATTGACCTTGAAATTAGGGAAATATTGACCAAAAAGGAACTTATTAGAGGCAGGGCTGCTGTCCACCTGGGAGTCGAGCTGACACCGGGAGGAGTCGTGGCCCTCCCTGGCTTGCTCAAAGCGATGCGCGAGAGAACGCTGAGTGTATGGCAAGAGCGATGGGATAGGTCGACGAAGGGCAGATGGACTTTCTCCTTCTTCCCTTCAGTTAAATTCAGAATGGAAGGGGCATACATTAAACTAGATCACTATGTGACGCAGATGCTTTCTGGGCATGGGGAATTCAGGGGTCGGCTTCATAGCTTGACCCTCTCTCCTCACCCAAACTGCGCATGTGGTGATACTAATCAGGACGCCAGGCACATTCTGTGGCACTGCGAGTTGATGAAGGAAGCACGAGAGGAAATGTTGGATGGCTTGCGCGGAATAACAAGACCAGCGTGGAATGCTGACCTTGTGTCGAACAAAGAGAATTTTGAATGCTTGAAAAAGTTTGTCAAGTCCTGGGTAGAGAGATGGCCTGTACTTAGAGTCGCCGACCTAGATTAAATTCATCTTTGTTTCAGGTGCCACACGTATTGCTCCCGTCTTCTTCTTCGGTCCTCCTCTATTACTCTTTATTTAGTGAATATGCTTTGAACTATCTATAATATAACTTATGTGACCTATAAAATACTGATAACATCTGTCTATTGTTTTTTCTTCTGATCTCTGCTAACAATGATTTATGTTTTTACCTCGACAGGTCATGTTGGTGTTGGTGATCGATATTAGTGATGACACTAATGCTCGATATATTATCACTCTGAACTGATTCTGTAATTATGTTTCACATGTATAAATGCTCTTATTATTTTCTATTTTTCTGTATTAGTTTTGGTTTCCATTCTTTGGTGGCGCAACTGAACTGAACATGTTATGTATCGTCATTCCCCCATAGAAAGGGGGTGGGATAGACCCTGTCCATGCACATTGCCAGACGAACACACACCAGAGTGGTCTTCCCGCGATCCGCCCGCGCCTCCCCCATCGTCATGCGTAGGCCTGAGGCGTAACCGTGCGGTCTCGATGTCCTTCCGTCCCCCCTCCGGTAACCCGACGCTCATCTTTTCCTCAAGGTCTTCAAAATCTTCCCCTTCTCTCCCAAGTGCATTTCTTCGAGGCAAAATCGGGGAACCGGCTAAAGGGCGCGGACTTCGAGCATCGTCTGCGGTTGGGCCGATAGCTATACGTATTCTCATTGGGACTGCCCGGTGGTCAATGGAATACTTTCTCTGGCTCTTCTTTTTATATATTTTATTTTCTTTCCGCTATTATAGTAATTACTTACATTATAACATAATCATATAACTGTTTTTTCCTCATTACTTATTTTATTTACAGAAGGTTTCTTCGACTGGTCTAGCCGTTATTTTTATTTTTATTTTTATTTTTCTTTTACTAACACTGTTTTCTCTTATTGATGTTACCTATTTCAGAAGAATTATTCCACGGGCTGCTACTTCTATTTATCTTTTGTATAATTTTAATGTAAGTACTTGCATACTGCTTACTAACCCCGTATGCATGGACATTGGAGGGTCTAGAGTCGTTCAAATAAATGTAGCTTCGTTCAAAAAAAAAGTAGAGTCTTGAGGTGTGCGGTGAAGGAGGAAACCATATGTTTCCTTATAACGCCGTTGGGAAAGTGGTGGGTCCCCTCCAATGTGGCTTAAAGCGTTTTACCTACTTAATATTATGGCTTGAAGCGTTTTTCCTAATTACAATTGATATTATTCACATAAGGTATTATTTGCAAAAACCATACATACCTATTCATGGAACAGAATTAGCGGTGCAAAACATAATAAGCTGTGCGACCTTCCCGGGCGTCCTTTGATAACCTTGCTCGTCACGGAGCCTCCGCACACACCACTACACACAGACACACACCACTACACACTATACACCACTACACACTACACACCACTACACTACTACACAATCCCACTCCACCGTGGGTTGGTTACGACACTTGATGTGCCGATGTCACGAGCATATGTCATACCTAGAAAAACAGCATTTTCTACTACCTCCGCCTACATACATAATGTGTCACGTTTCACGAAGCCGCACTATTACCACTTTTACTCTCGGCATCTCGTATCTCCGCACTCCGCACACACCACACACTGGCGTACATTGCTCTTTAACCAGAATTAAACCCGATTTGCAGTAGGTAATTTGATGGTGGTGTGATGACGCTGGTGTGGAAAGGCACTTCTTATGTTATTTTTAAAGTGAAAACTTTTTTACCACCGTTGTGATTTGAAACTTGATGAAACGAAAAATAGCGACACTAAAAAGAGACAAACACATACATATATATAGAATTTAGCCTGCGAGAGAATGATATAAACATATATAGTATAATCGGTCTCCTCTATGTGCGGTGCTTCGTAGCCTCCCCACTCTTATCTACTTTAGTTTTCTGAAGGTTTCACTTCTACCACGTATGAATTGTACACTCTGAAAAATCAAGGTTTGTCGGAAGTCTTGTCAAATCAATAATTTGTGTAAAATATTATTCAATAGATAGTTGCTTTATCGCCACGCAGTTCCAATTTTGAAAATGGCATATAAATTTAAGGCCAATTTGAGTTAATTGAACCATAGATACGCAGGACACGCATAACAGAATTTAGTATTATTGATAATATTTAAGTTACTCTATATGTAGAGTAGAGCCTTAATCAATGTAAAAGTATTGCGATATGTATAATTTAATTAACGAGTGTCTTCATATTAAAAAATTCGGTCGCCTAAGAATCTTAAGATGTTCATTGTAAGGTAGGTAACTTATCCTACATTTATGCACTGTAAAGTATTTTTGAAGTGAAACTTCTTTAGCCCCTTTGTGATTTGAAATTCGGATGAAACGGAAGTACGTCACTAAAATTTATTATTTGATGGGTCCTCGGTTCTAATATAATGCGGTAAATTCACGGCTCCGCGCGAGCCTCCGACAGCGTAGCGGCGTAAAGGGCACGACAAATCTCAGCGGCCAGAAACATCCAGCGAACGGAGGTTCGAATCCTACGAAATCTAAAAAAATAAACATTTTTACTTTTGTAAAATCAATATCCAATCTTCAAACCACTTTAAAATAAACAGGCAAAAGAAAAGATACCGACATCTAGCGACTTTCTAGTTTCCTTTCTACCGCGTGTGAATTGCACACTCTGATTTTGTATGTTTGTTTTTCTGGAGGCAGAATTTCAGCCTTTATCGTCTGCATGCCACTGCTCGGAAGATAGAGCCTCTGTTGTTGTTGTGTTGGAAAATGAAAAGCCTTTTCCAAGAGCACGTTTGCTTGTATTGCTTCTCACAATCCTCATCCTTTCAACCTGCATAATAATCCACCCATGTCTCCAGTCTCTACTGTCTCTAGCGGTTCGCTCATTATATTTGTTTCCTCTTGCATTGCATTTCTGATTCCACCCGCATTTGTTTTCCGGAATAACACACATTCCTCGACGAGAGTTGTGCTTTCAAAAGTGTACACAAGTAGTGCAAACACCTCAATGGAGTGCACGAAAATGGATTTTCCTTCGTATCTCGTTTCAACCAGTTCGTCTCTATTTTGCTAGCGATTCTTTCAAGCGAAATGAAGCCGGCTACAGGCACAGGCTCCTTTGTTTTTAATATCTAACAAAAACAATAGTTATCGAATGACTGACTTACTCGCCTTGATGAGACAACTTGCCCTGACCCTTCGTTTGAACCTTTCCGACTTGTTTGTTTATTGTAATAACTCACAGAAATTCACACGCGGTAGAGGTCAAACCGTCAGAAAACTAAAGTATACAAGAGTGGGGAGATTACGGAGCACTTTTTTTATCAATGTGAAAGATGATTTTTTTCCATATTTGTCGTCTATTGCCAGTGCACCTTTTCCTATACATTTATTTGGTATATATTAGTTTTATTTATTATTATTAGTTTTTATTAATTTTTATATACATATACTATGCATGTAATATAACCATGAGTAATTACATTTTCAGGTTACAATCGGATTAAACTCAAATCATTAAATACTAACATGCAACATTAATTAGAAACAGTATAAACATATATATGTATATAATATATAACCTTTACGAGAGTGTAACTACTCGTGTGTAAAGGGAAGAGAAAATATCTTATTAGTAGGTATGCGTTTTCTTCTTCGGAGTCGCTAGATGTCACTTTCTTTTGTGTTTTCTTTGCCTATTTATTTTGGAGTGATTTGAAGATTGGATATTGATTATAATCCAAAATATAAGTATAATATAAATAAATATAATATAAAAAAATCATATAAATTCAAAAAGAAAAACATATTTTTTTTTGGATTTCGTAGGATTTTTTTTTTTTTTTTTTAAACTTTATTTATTCTCATTTCTTTGTACATATAATGTATAATAGCAAATAGTATCCATATAATAACATAATATATAATAACAAATAGTATGAACAAGAAATGAAAACCCACTAAGGCACTGCCTGAGTGTGGGTAATATTAAAACAAAATACTATATTTCTAAGTACCCAAAGTATAAAATAGACTTAAAAAACATATAAAATATAAAGTTAGTATTAAATAAAAATATGGAAAAAACATACTATTTTTTTTTTTTTTTTTTATTCGATTCGATCCTTGGCTAGCTGAATGTCTGTCCGCTAAAGTTAATCGGGCGCTTTGAACCACTAGACCAAAGAAGGCTTGCGTGGGACCATGGATTGTATTGTATCGTATTATATTGGAACCGAATACCCGTGAAATAAATAATTATTTTTATGTACTTTTGAATGTAACTTTGTGGTTATCCATTATAGATAAATGAAACAATGTTACTTTGTTTGAGCCACTTGTATATTTGTTTAAAGCCGACCGGTTTCGTAACGACCGTTCCTTCTTCAGGGCAAACGCATTCAATATTATTATATTAAAATTATAAATTATTTTAATACTTTCTCATTCTCTCGCGGGCTAAATCTTATAGATGCATGTTTTTTCTCTTTTTAGCGTCGCTCGCTTCCGTTTCATCGAGTTTCATCAAATCACAACGGTGCTAAAGCTTCACTTCAAAAAAAGTTATACCTTTTAAATTCCGACTTGTACCTTAGAAATGTTTTATGAGTTTTAGCTACTTAAATCTTAAACTTTCTTAATCTTAATCATGGTTATCGTTGAATAAACAACTTTTTCAGCCCCCAACGACATTTCTATCTTGAGCAATGGAATTTTTAATTATTCATTTGACTGTCGAAATTAAGACAAGATGCCGTATATAGTTTGTTCAACCTTTCTCAACTATTTAAGGAAATGGATTTCGTAAAAAGAATGCTATAACTACGGAGTGAAACAATTAATCAGAGGTAAATACTTTTTTATAAAATGTTAAATTTGTTTCTTTATTATATTTATATCGCCATAACAGTCTAACCTGGTGGTGTGGAATCAAAATATCGTAAGTACTAACAGTAGTAGCACTCCTTTATGATATTCGTGCAAGTCACCTTGATTCTAACTTGCCTAATATCTTGTGTACGTTCGTGTTTTTCGGTAATACGAGTAGGAATGTCAATCAAGTCTACAATTCCATTCATGCAAATCCTCTTACGCTAACTAAGGCCAAGTATGTAGATGTTGACAGTGTAAAGGTCAGGCGATCGTGCTACAAAAATCTATTCATATTGTAATTCAGCGTGTCCTTCGAACACGTAAAATAAATATTATTTTGTCTTTATGTTGGTAGGTAGTAAATAAAAAACTTTACTTCTAGAGAATGCAGCAAACTGATTGAAACAATTTTTTTTAGTAAAATTTTCATTTTTAGATTCTAACAATACGTAGGTACATACATAGATAAAAATGGTAAACAGTATAAATGGTTTTTGAAATGATTGCACGGATCGGTACCGATGATAATAATATCTTGTATATATGTGTCGAATTGTGTTATTGGGTGGAAATTTGTGAGTTACTAGTGCATTAATTAAGTTACTAGTAGGTTATGTTTTTGTTAAATGACAGTGGGGAATCAAAAATATGTTTAATTGTAGGATTGCTTATATTATGGTGTTAGCTATGTTACAAAGTCATAGTAAGAGTTTGTCAAATTTGGTAGAAAGTGCAAGAAAAAAAAATTAAAAATTCTGTAGTAAGTTTTGTTTTGATGTAAATACCGCAAAAGGGTCCCAACTGCCTAGGGCTAGTGGGATCATGGCTTATGGCATCCCCAATTGGAGTATGTTATAAAGCCAAAGGGAGGGAGATGGGGATGAAGAAGGTTTTAAAGTACCTGGCCATTCAGATAAGGTCACCAAACACAGTTAAGGCCATTTGAAGCAACGTAACGATGGTCTTTCGCCAGAACGAAGCTAAGAGTACACACACACAAAACAATGCATTGTGAATATATTCGATACGTTCTCTTCACGTTATTTCATCATTGATATAACGTAAACACCTGTTAGGAACTGTATTTGAGAATTTTTTGAAGGCATTGTTATTAATTTTGGCAACCATTAAGTGGGCGGTATAATATATAAATTTATGAGATTATTCTAATAAGTTCTCGGAAGGCGGCCTGTTAGCACGTTTATAAAACACACCGATAGATATTAAACTAACTTGTGAGCGGCTCCCATTTATTCGACAAAATAACGAGTTTTTTTTTTTGCTTGAATTACCATAGTAATTTGTTCCGACGCATCAGATTTACCTTGACTTATTGTGTGCTGCATTACGGCATGCCAAAATTTTGGTACGAATTATTGAATAGCTACGGGAATTTTAGGATTGAAAAACTAGTCTATAAATAATGTAGACCGTCTACGACGAGTTTTAAGAAAACTATTTATATCAATAATTTATAATTACATACTTATTTATTGTTATTGGGTTTAATTCGTGGACTTCCCCTTATTTATTTATTTTAACGTAAATCAAATTTAATATAACCTTTTTTTTTCCATAAGAAGCAATTACTTTGTGGTTAGACATTATATTATAAAAAATAAAACAAACACTTTGTATTTAACCACGAATTTATTATTTTATATATCTACCGGTTTCGTTTCGACCAAGCTTCCTCAGGATATAATATTAACTAAATATTAAGACAGAGTTATCAGTTATATATAAGTTGAGCGACAGAGGAAGAAAGAATATGACAAAAGAACATAGTTAGACAGAGACAAAGTATTTGAAAGCGGTACAATAGATAATAAATTAGAGGGAGGGAGACAACAATACACTTCTAATCACAAGTATCCAACAGTTAACGGGATTCAATTAAATAATAAAAGTTTTATGTATTCTACATTTATAATATAAAGGACAATATGTAGAGTAATGCTAATTTATTAATAATTAAGGACCTCAGAATAACAATATAACACATATATACACATCATGGGCTGGGATGGATTGTAGGAAACAAGTTAAAGAGATAGGGCTATAGGGTGTATTTTTTTGATTTGATAAATTTATTTGATTATTAAGTAGGAATTCTGACATATTTGTATTTAATGATTTTATTATTTCTAAGGGTGGTCTGCTGACCACAGTTCAGCAGACCACAGTTCAGAATCCCAGTTTTATATAAAAACAGTATTGGTATTAAATTAGATAACTTCGAAGCCTTAAGTTCTGCAAGTATTTTGCAAGCCCGACTTTACTTTACTTTTTTGGAATCAGATGTGGCCAGTAATTTTCCTTTTATTTTGAACGTCGAGTGTACAAAAAATCATCAAGAGTTATCAAAATTCGGCTTTAACAAGTGGCAAAAAGGGCGATTTTTCGATATCTCATGTAGACAGTGACCTTCGTTTATTTTTTAAATCAAGTGTGCAAAACTTCATCGAAAACCGACCGCCACACCGGGACATTATTTTTTAATCTCTTTATGTGATTTACCCACACTTTCAATCATCTTTATGTTTTAATTGTATTAAAATTAATATATATTTAACCTTAAATATTCTTATGATATTCTTAAATACTCTTATGTATGATGTGTTTTAATGGTATTCAAATTAATATGTATTTAATCTTAAATATTCTTATATACCTTTATACATGATATTAATTTACGTACCTCTACGCCTTCTCAACACAGGTATACCCTAGTGAGACAGGCATCGAATAATGTAATGTATACATACTTTCTATAGATCAATAAATAAAATAATAAATAATAAAATCTGTCTACTGAGCCACTCACAACTTTAACAAAGATACCTCTAGCATTATGCTAGATTAAGATGTAAATAGATTGGTATTCATAAGTTTTGGAAACCTTTCAAAATCATATTTCGTAATACAAAATCCGTAATGTTTTAAAAATTGTGTTTGTCTTCCGTATTGATAGAACCGAGGCCGTCATGAATAAGTCAAGAAAATGCAGTGGCCACATTCCCAGGTGCCGTATGTCATCGGTTTGAAAAGCACCTGAAAAAGCGGTTTGCCTCCTCGTCCTTCATGTAGGCCGTCCACTACCCATTATACACTTGTCTCAGATGTGAATACATTTCAGGGGGAAACAACCACATCATAAACATGTCTGTTATAATGACACTTGTAATCAAATGACTCCTCATGCAGTCGACTGGCTAAATCACCACCACCAACCCTCCTCTACTATGTAAGAAGACATACCTAGTGATGGCACGGCTTTGACCAAAGCCATCTCTTGATTTTGTTTCAACCGATATTTAACATTCAATATTTGATATAATATATTACTTATAATGCTGCCGATAATGGGGAATAGAGCAGGAGTTTGCGATTGCCTTATTCTTTTCCCGTAATCCGTAATTCGGCTTGCGGTTTTTTCTCCTGTTATAATATAAACACAGCATTATAATATAAACTAACGCAGAACCGTAAAAAATCGCGAAATTATGTTAGTGTGAGAGAGGTTTTAGGGTGGCACACCTGTTTCCGGCCATACAAGAGCGAGACAGGTGATCCCGCATATAAAAGGAGATGCAGGCCTCTCCTCACTCTCTTTTTCCAACCGCCAACACGTTAGTTAGGACGTATTTATAGCCATTACCTATAATAAATATCCATATCGCCAATACGCGCATTATTTATAAATAACCTCGCCTACACTCGAGTCTGTATTTAACAGTGGCGCAGCCTACGGTACACGATTCTGCACAATACGGCAGAAACATCGCGAAAAGAATCGACGCGCAAAAAAATTTGGCACAAAAATTTGGCAAAAATACGCGGTAACATTATTATTTCGGGTCGGTAAGAAAGGCCGGACCGAAATTATTCCAACACTTCACTGCAAGGAGTGAAGTGCAAGAAGACACTGGAGCCAGCCAGCTTTTCGGAAGGGGGAAGCACGGGAGGTCCAGCGTCAATCGACATCTCTGAGGGTCAAGGATCGGAGATCCAGGTCGCAGGAGTGATCTGGGGTAGCCATCGGTGTTACTGTGTGACGGGTCTGGAAGGAGCCATCAATTCACAGGGTCAAGGAGCAGTTTCCGGAGCAGGGTCCAGGGAGCAGACGGCAGAAGAAGAAGCCTCATTGGGAAGTTTTTGTTTTTTCTGTTTTCTTTCTCTCTATTTGGGTACCTTCTGGGCATTGGGAACATGGAGTCTCGAGGATTGGAGTCCTTCAGTTTGCGTGACGGGAACTGGGAGAACTTCAAGGTCCGCCTCGGACAATTTCTCCTCGTGAATGATGAAAAGTTTGCATCGGATGATAAAAAAAGGGCTATTTTCCTGAATGCATTGAAAGATGATTGTTTTTCCTTATTGGTTAATTTGTGCATTCCTAAAAAGGTAACAGATATTAAGTTAGAAGATTTGATATCTAAACTTGATGAGTATTGTTGTTCAACGAAATGTTTTTTTTGAAGAGAGATCTAAGTTTTACAGTGCTAAACAAAGAAATGACGAATCAATCCGTGAGTTTGCAGTGCGGTTAAAGTCTCTTTCTACTAATTGCAAATTTGGGAATAGTTTATCAGTAAATTTAAGGGATTTCTTTGTTTTGGGTTGTAAACCAGGAAAGGTAAGGGAAAAATTATTTCTCGAGGGTGAATTACACTCGTTCGAAAAATGTTTACAAGTCGCCGAGTGCATTGACCTCGTAGCTTCAACTCAAGCGCAGTCCCGAGTTGATAATACGGTTTACGCTAATGTACAGCTCAAGGCCGGTCGACTCTCTTTTAATAATTCGCGTGTGAAAGACAGAGACGTGAAGCGTTTCGGGCATAGCAACAGGGCACGGTCACAGTCGCCAGCGAACGCTGTGAAACAAAATTGTACCGTTTGTGGTCACAATAATCACATCGCGACGGAATGTAGATATAAAAATTATTTATGTAAAATTTGCAGTACGAAGGGTCATCTCGCAAAACAGTGCAAGCGTTCCTCAACACGTAAGAGTGTGAATACTTTGTTGTCGGACACAAAGTTGGGTGAAGTTAATAGTGTCGAACCATTTTTTATTGAAGTTTCACTAGACGGGATCAAGAGTAAATTCATGGTAGATTCTGGAGCATCTTGTTGCGTAATTTCCAAGGAGTGTTATTTCAGTAAATTCAGTAGAATCAAGCTAGTGCACGAAGACATTAGTCTACGGGGTTTTGACAATACGCTCGTGAAAGTGGTAGGTACAATTACGCCACAAGTGGAATTTAACGGTCAGTGTCACAATTTGAAATTTGTTGTTGTCACAAGTGCTTCGTTATCGATAGTGGGGCGTGATTTTATGAATCTTTTTAACGTCGGGATTAACGGAATCGTAAACAGTATAAAACAGAATACTTTGAAGCAGCGATTAGTAAAAAAATTCCCGGAAGTTTTTACGGATAAACTAGGAAAATTTAATAAGTACGAAGTGAATTTAACTTTGAAAGAGACCGCTATTCCGATATTTCGTAATCACAGAGTTATGCCGTTCGCTTTGAAAGAAAAAGTCGAAAGGGAGTTAGATAGTTTACTGTCAGACGGTATTATAGAACAAGTCCAGTTTAGTGAGTTTGCAAGTCCAATTGTTCCAGTAATTAAGAAAAACGGTAGTATTAGATTATGTGGTGATTATAAATCGACAGTGAATAATCAGTTATTAGTTGACAAATATCCATTACCTAGGATAGAGGAGCTATTAACGAAAGTAAATGGTGGGAAAGTTTTTGCAAAAATCGATCTTAAATCGGCGTATAGTCAATTTGTTTTAAAAAAGGAGTGTAGGCGTTTTACAACAATCAATACCCATTTAGGATTGTTTCAGTATAAGCGGTTAGTGTACGGGTTATCTCCCGCGCCAGCTATATTTGCAAAGGCAATGGCAAATTGTTTGTCAGGATTACAGAACATGACGTTTTATTTGGATGATATTATCGTGATAGGGGAAGACGAAGACGATTTAGAGAAAAACGTATGTGTCGTGTTAGAAAGGTTGAAACATTGTAATCTAACAGTGAATAGTGACAAGTGTGAATTCAATTTAAAAGTTATTGAGTTTTTAGGTTATAAAATAAGTGAACAAGGGATTCAACCGTGTGAACGGAATAAAGAAGCCATTTTAAATGCACCAGCACCTAGTGATTTAAATAATTTAAGAAGTTTATTAGGTATGATTAGTTATTATCGTAATTTTATTCCAAATATGGCAAATATATTGTCACCATTATACGAATTACTTAAAAAAGATGTTAAGTTTCAATGGGGTACGGAACAAGAAAATAGTTTTGCGATAATTAAAAGAATATTAACTTCGGATAGGATTTTAACGCATTTTGACGAAAATATACCTGTGAAACTTGTCACAGATGGTAGTTTTAATGGGGTAGCAGCAACATTACTTCATAGGTTTCAAAATGGCGTAGAAAGACCGATTGGGTTCGCAAGCAGAACTTTAACTAAAGCGGAAAAGAATTATTCTATTCTAGATATTGAAGCAACAGCAATTATTTTTGGAATTAAAAAGTTTTATCAATATTTGTACGGCAGAGAATTTATTTTAGCTGTGGATAATCAGCCGTTAGTGAGAATTTTAGGTGAAAATAAAGAAGTACCTAAGATTGCCGCGTCAAGGTTACAGAGATATGCTATTATGTTAGGTTCGTTTAATTTTAAAATTGAATATGTAAAATCGAAAAATAATTGTTCAGACTTTCTGAGCAGGTGTCCGATTGAAAAGGTTAGCTGTGAAGATGAGATAGAGTCTGATTACATTAATTATTTCGAGAATAATGGGTTTAATTTGTCTTTAGACGTGATAAAAAGCGAAACCGAAAAGGATGATGTGTTAGGTCAAGTAAAAAATTTTCTTATCGAAGGTTGGCCAGCATCAGTAAAAAAGGCACAAAGTGGTAACTTTATTAGAATTTTTTGGGAAAAAAGGTTAGAATTGTCTTTGATAAATGGGTGTGTTTTATATCAACATAGGGTTGTTGTACCTGAGTCTTTAAGACAAGAGGTTTTAAAGATGTTACATAGATCTCATGTAGGGGTTTTTAAGACTAAAGGTATTGCAAAAAGCTTTGTCTGGTGGCCAAAAATTAATCAAGATTTGGAGAAAATAACGGAAAATTGTAGAGATTGTTTAGAAATTAAACCAGAATCACAAAAGAGTTCTTTAGCAGTGTGGCCATATGAACCTGAAGTATGGTTCAGGGTACATATTGATCATGGTAGTTTGTATAACAAAAATTTTTTAGTGGTGGTAGACTCTTCTTCAAAGTGGATTGAGTGTCTGGAAGTAAACAGTCTGTCTTCAAAAGAAAATATCGAAATACTTCATAGATTATTTTCGCAATTTGGTTTTCCTGCAACTTTAGTTAGTGATAATGGTACGTGTTTTTGTTCTGAGGATTTTGAAAATTTTTGTAAGAAAAATGGGATAGAACATATCACTAGTCCAGTCAATCACCCTAGTAGCAACGGGCAAGCTGAAGCTACAGTAAAGACTTGTAAAAATTTCCTTAAAAAAATTTGTAAACATAATGGATTTCCTTCAGATTATAAAGAAAAGTTAGGTAACTTTTTAGCAGACTATAGGAATACAGTTCACGCAACAACAGGATGTGAGCCATCTGTATTATTAATGGGTAGAAAAATTAGAACAGTATTTGACTCTCTGATTCCAAGGAAAATTGAGGATAGAACGGGTAGTTCAGGTTCTACTCGACGAAACAAAGTAATAAAAAAGGTTACTCAGAGCCAAAACAATCAGAAAAGACAATATAAGGGTAGAGTTAAATCAGGTTTTAATATAGGTCAGAAAGTAATGACTAGAGATTTCAGATCTCAGGGTAATAGGTTATGGGTCCCTGGGGTTATTGTGGATAAAAAAGGTAGTAAAATATATTTCATAAAAATTAACAAGTCTAATATGGTGTGGAAAAGACATTTAGACCAGCTAAAGGAATTACATGTTTCATGGCAGGAGGAAGATAACCAGGAATTCGCGTCTGACACGTTGGAATTGTCGACGGACGAATTAGATCTCTCCGGTATGTTACGTAATAGAAGTGTCTCTAATTCTGTTTCTCCATGTTTCAGGTCTAACCCATGGCAAGGAAGGCTTCGGCCCAGGTGACAGCACTTCGCAGTCGAAATGGACAGAAATGGACAGAAGGGAAACAGAAAGAACAAAAACAAATGTTTTGTTAATTTTTAAATGTAATGTGTTAATTTTAAATGTGAAATATGAAATATAAAATATATTGTATGAAATATGTAGCTATAGGTATCACTTATGTAGCCAGGATTCTCCCGTTTAAGTAGGGGAGGATGTGAGAGAGGTTTTAGGGTGGCACACCTGTTTCCGGCCATACAAGAGCGAGACAGGTGATCCCGCATATAAAAGGAGATGCAGGCCTCTCCTCACTCTCTTTTTCCAACCGCCAACACGTTAGTTAGGACGTATTTATAGCCATTACCTATAATAAATATCCATATCGCCAATACGCGCATTATTTATAAATAACCTCGCCTACACTCGAGTCTGTATTTAACAGTTAGTAAATCTAGTTAGTCAGTAAATTTATTTTTTTATTTATTTATTTATTGTTTCTTTACACTGTAGGTAAAAATGTTTACAATACAATTTGTTACCTCACTAGGACAAGCCTGTGTTGAGGTTAACAATAATTATACAAGTTAACAAAATAACACAAAATTATACAGATTTTGAAAGAACAATATTGTTGTATTTCTTACAGATTGAGATTATGGGTACCCAGTACCCACTAAACTGATGGCGCTAGGTAGTACATTAATGTAGACTTTTAGGGTGACCATAGTTTTGAGATCTGATTCAAAATAAAATAAAGTATTTTTTTGTTTTGTTTTTAAGATTAAGTTGTAAATAATAAATATATGTATATAATTTAACATGCTATAGATTTGGCAGGAGGAAGATGAAAAAAAAAACAGTTTAAACAAAAATAAAAATTATTTTAGCTTATTTTATAAACATACTCATTTAGCTAATAATTTAGAAAGGACAAAGTAGAGAAAATTAATTGGCAATCCTCGACTAACACAAATAATTTAAGATTCTTTTTAAAAGTGTACAAGGAATTAGATGACTTTATATGTTCTGGAAGGCTATTAAATATGAGTGGAGCTTGATAAAAATAATTTCTTTGACCAAAAGAAGATTTAGTTTGAATTGCCATAAAATTCAGACCAGAGCCAATTCTCGTAGTACGAATTTGCTGTGTTCTTTCTGCAATATTAATATTATTAAAAAATCTACAAAGCGTTTGTGTAATATATAACTGTTTTACGTTCATTACATTACATTCCTTAAAAAAATAACGTTTTTTTTTAAATGGAAAAGCGAAGACCCATAAAAAATTACGAAATCTTACTTTACTTTTTAAGTTTAAGCCTTAGAAAGCCCATTTCAAATGTAGAATTAAAATAATTTTCTGGATTTATTTTTATTTTTATTATAGATGGGTTCTTTGTCGCTTGTCTGAACTCTTGACACATCAATTCAAATTTTGATAATGACACATTCAAAGCAAATCAGAGTTCATTGACCCAGAGTGACTCACAGACCCACAACCGAAATTAGTATGTTTGATTTTTGGGCTGTTAACAAAATATTTTTAAACTTACCGTTGACCCAGAGACAGAAGTATCTGACTGATATAGACTCAAGTATCTGATTATGACATAAGTTTATAATCAGATACTTGAGTCTGGTCTAACCAAGAATCGGATAACATAAGATTGTATGAATGTAGATGAAGCAAGGAGTATGCCAAAATAGTGTTACCCTGCGGAGAAATGGTTAAGTTAGGTGGGATAGTTCGGCGGTCACGAATCTAGAGAATTCCCTGCATTTTCAGGAATACCTCAGGGGTCGAACTTGGGACCTTTACTACTCTAGTGTTAGATGATATTGAAGTTGAAGAATGCACCCAATGTACTATTTGCTTGCTTTTTGCTACGATTATAAATTGCTAGGATGGTGTGCGACATTCAAGATTGTATTAAATTACAACTTGATTTCGACGCAATATCTTCATGGGACGACGAGAATATTTTTTTTAAAAAGTGTCATTATGACAAATACGCGTTTCAAAAACCCAATTAAATTCGATTATAAGCTAAATGATGAAATGTTGTCAGATATGATTCGAATAAGAAACGTTAGGTCAGATAAGACACCCCTCCCATGTACACCCTGACGGTGTTTTTTTGAATACTTTAGCTATTTATGTTCGTTTATAATTTTAAAAGGTTCTTCCATTAATGATCCCTGGCTGCTGGCTGTGACAACACGGATGGTAAGATCATGTCTATATGTGGCTCGTGATGACATCACGTCTCGCTCCTTATAAGGCCGCAGCGGGCGGAGGTCGCAAGCACCAAATTGTTTCTGCCATTTTATTATTGCAGGTTTTTTTTTCAATTTACGCAATGCGTGTTGAGAAATCGATAGTGATGTGATGACAAAACGAAATAGTAAAAAAAATTCGAAAGGTAAATCCTATTGTGAAACAATATTTTGAAAGACTGTTGTTTAAGTTTTTTAGAAACGGAATTAGAAGGAAGGAGGTTATTTTTAGAGAATATTTTTACTTCTCAGCGGTTCTGCATCCAAAGATCTTCGATAGTATCCTGAATTTGAGATTGATTGCAGATAAATATAGGAAACATCTAATCTAATTAAAATGCCAATTAGCATTAGTTTTCTACCGTATTAATGTACACTATTGCAACGTAGAATAGATTACTTGCATCATTTTCCACTTACTAATAATGCATTAAAATATTATTTACATCATTCCAGCCTTAATGTTACTCAGCTAGAGAAGAATGCACTTTGAGCTTGCGTAATATTCTGCATGCGGTATGTTTTTTGCGTTTGATATTTTTCTCAGCTGTGTATTTTTAATATTGATGGGTCGATAATCGAAACACTTTCAAAATGCATATATTTAATTTAATAAAACATTAATTCAATGTTTGGCCTTGACAGCCTTTCTCTCGGAGCGAAGTCACTTCAAACTTAGGCATTGATGGTGGGACGTCATTTATTTTCGGTATTGGTTGTGGGTGGTATATTATTTCGGTTCGTTAACACGGAGCCTGCCATCGACGAACCTTGGGCAAACGGCGAACAGTCACAATCATACAAGGAATTAAGGATAGGTCCAATCAATTATAATTAACAGGTAATTGCGAAATGCCAGCGAACATTCGCGACAACTCCTCAGTTTGTTCAGCACTGGTGGTACCAAAGGTTCATTGCAGGTGTTTTAAATCAACAGCAATAATGTTTTCCTGTTTAAGTTTTATTAATGAAACGTCCTGACACCTTTCCATCCAGGTCAGCCGTGAAAAAGCCTCTGCGATAATTATTCATAGTAATCATTGCGCTTCACCAAGTACACTAATTGCCGCTGCATTATGATCGCCCCGATGAATTCACCTTCCTGCATTATGACGGGCCCATTACGCACTGATAACTTCTCTCGTTTCCCATTGCTCGCTGTTTTCTGTTCACCGAGTCGCCGCCATTCGCCAATAGCACCCGTCCAGTCCAGCCCAGCCAGCAGGAAGATATGCTTTATGATTAAACGTGACTTTTATTACTATCTCTTGGGATGTTATTAGATCCTTTGTTATTCTTCTACCATTATTTGAAATATTTAGAGGCTAAGTCCAGTCTATCACATTGTTATGACCCATCTTTTATTGCATTTGAATTTCGTTTCCAATTTATATAAGCAGTCATTAAACTGCTTTAAAGTTGGAGGTAACTCCTTGCATTTCTAAATTCTTGATTCACAGAAGCACCTACAAACAATAGTGTTGGCGTGCTTCTTCCTAATTAGTTTCGGTTTCCAAACAACTGGTGGTCTTCGCTTTCCGGAAGATAGCACGGTGAGCTTCATCTATTATTAACCCTGATGGATAGTTGAAGACACTTTTCAAACCGTTCTCATACAGCGGGTTTTCTTGTCAGTGACAATTTCCTGTACATTTCACTCCGCCACCTTGTAGGTGTGTTCCAGATCACTAAAACTATAAAGTATAATTCTCATTGCTCGTACCCACGTGTTTCTACCATGTCCGTGACATTTTATTGATCTTTTCCGTCACAGTCCAAATTCTTATTAATTATTAGCCACAGATAATTCAATTTCCTGCGTCCTACACAAGGTTTGAATTGCGTTCATTGCTTGTAGGATTCATTCTTCCGTTCCGTATAATATCCCGCGACTCCCTTGTTGAAAATTATATTGACCCTGTCGTCAATTAAACACCTCCGCTAATAATGTTATTATAGTTATATAGCTATAATTGATTCAAATTGCATGCAAAATCTACATCCACAATAAATAGAAATCATTTCTTATGATTAGGTACCATGACGTGGTTCATAATTAAACAAAATAATTACGGTGAAGCCAGCGGCCCTTGCTCTTTATTCCTGCTTTCTATATTTAATATTAAAATCATCGCACGCAGTAGCAAAGACTAAGGTCCCGTTGTTTCGCAGAAATTCACATGAAATATTGTCATCAAATGGTCATTCAGCGCCATTTTGTTTTTCGCCGATTCTAGGTGCGTTTCAGCTTTCTATCTTGTAATAATGACGAGCTTAACAGCACGATAGTTGCCCTCTTCTGCTGATCACAATTTATCCAGAAGCTGAAACGAACTTAGACTTTCAACTGTCAAAAAACCAAAATGACTCTGAATGGCAATTTTTGATGACAATTTTACCCATGAGTTTCTGCGAAAAAGTGAATCTAAATAAAGTCTATTAATTGTTTTTGTATTTAATTCGTAGAACTCCATTTAATTTAATTTTTTATTTATATTAATATTAAATTTGATAATGTTATCATCAAGTTCTGCGAGTATTTTAGTATCTAAGTATTAGCCAATGTAACGCTAATTAATAAAGTACAGAAATTAATTTATTCCCTATTCATTAGTATGTTTACAAATGCTGATCAATATAAAGCACTTAAAAGAGTTTTAAATCATTATTAAACAATTAAGGATACCTTAACACTGGGTGGGGGAAAACAGATCTCATCAGATTGTCTACTCTCTCTACTTAATTTCTCAGCAAATCGGTTTAACCGGTAGTATATCAATTTTGTACCTTCAAAAATTGACATTTAGATTCGTACAAATACGTCGTCTCAATGTGGTTCAACCACAGTTTGAAAATGGTCTTGTGAACCGAAACAGCTGTAACAAAAATACTTACAGAACTTGACAATGACGTTATCAAATTTAATTTTAATTAAATAAAAAAAACACTAAAGTCCGTTCGGGTTACTGTGATGAAATTCCATAAATCCCGGACGCTGGACGCGTATCTCAATTCTTAATAAGATATAAGTATAACTCTAAAATTTTATTGATTTATTTAAATTTATAATATTTGGACGTGTGTAATACTTGTGTGTACGAGTATAATTTATGTAAGGGCAATTCTCTCCACGTATAATTTCGTCCATGTGTAATTCCTTCCGTGTGTAGGTACTTGACAATGTAATATTGTTACTTTAAATTCACGTATATGTAATTTCGTCCCACCAAAGATTCGAAATCTCGGCTCTACTCGGCTTATAAGATTGACTTTGTAGACAGTAAGTAGTACTCCCTTGTCAGTATGTAGATTGTAAAGGGAATATAATATGCGTGCTCGTGTTTTGAGATATTGACCGTCAGAGTCAGAAGCTGTGCGAAGCTGCTCAATGTTTTATGCTTTGTTACAATAATTGCACTTCTCACAAAGCTGCCATTGTTGCTATCTCGGGCGCGCACTCGGCACCAGGCACCAGGCACTCGGGATGTGCATTTTATATTCCAGCACGCCGCGGCCGCCCTCCAACTCCCGCTGGGATATTCTCTGAAAGCTGAATTTCGCCGAACAGATATTCATTCCCCTGAAAGAAATCATTGTGATTTCAGAATCTCTTTGAGAGCGCTAACTCCTCCCTTTTTGTCATTAGCCATCTGAATTTCTGCAAAAATTGTCGATTTACGTAGTAATTTTTCGCGAAGCGTAGTAATGCAGATGAAACTTTTCCATTTCAATGAGAGAATATTTGAGATGTAATAATATAATATTATTATAATATTGGTGATATCATTCTGCTTAGACCATTGTTCGTGAGAATCAGTAGATTGTTGTATGAATAATGCGCTGTCAGGTATGTGCATTTGTTATTCAATTAACTACATACTATTACATAAGTAATAAGCAGTAATTGTTGATTGCAAGACTAGTATATATTGAATTATTTGGCGAGTATTAGACAAGCCGACATAGCTCAGTGGTATAGCACCTGACCGGCAATCTGAAGGACACGGGTTCAAGTCCCGTTGGCGGCATGTATCTTTTCTCGGAAGATTTTCTCAATGTAGATGAGTGTTTCAGGCTGATAATTATTGCTTATTATAATTGTTACCTTTTGTGCTATGCATAAAGAATCTTGTCTTAAACGTTAGTTTATCAATTGAAAATAATAATTTCATCATCATCATCATCACTGTTGGCTCTACAACCCCTGGTGGGTCTTGGCCTCCTCAAGAGTCTTCCTCCACTCATCTTGGTTTTGTGCCAGCTCTCTCCAGTTTGGAAGCTCCAAGATAGATATGTCTTTGAGGACGTTGTCGCTCCATCTTAGTCTTGGCCTTCCCAGGCTCCTTCGCCCTATTGGTCTTGAGTTCAGCAGGGACTTTGGTGCTTGATGCTCGGTTATTCTCTCCACATGACCCAGTCACCGAAGTCTTCCCAATTTTATAAATTTTGCGACGTTTAGCTCCTTAAACACGGTATAGAGCTCATTGTTATAGCGTCTGCGCCAAAATCCATTTTCTAGAACCGGTCCGAAGATGCGCCTCAAAATTTTTCTTTCAAAAACGTCCAGTGCTCGCTCATTCCTCTTAGTTAGTACCCAAGTCTCAGCTGCGTATGTAAGTACTGGTCTGATAAGTGTTTTGTACACTAATTTCTTCGTGTTTCTGGACAGCAGTCTGGACTTTAATTTACATATTATTATTCACCATTCATTAATAATGCCTTCAGAAGATGAAATAGTCCAGTAAAGGAAGGAGTTGTAGAGTGCGTGAGCAGGAACCTAAGCGATTCTTTCAGGACTTGTTTAGGGTGCTTAGGGTGTGAACATACTAAAAGTCCTGACGTCTAGGTGGTGAGCTAGGGGGGGGAGGGGGGGGGGGGAAGGTCCCGATTTTCGGGTTTCCGTGTATATCTCAAAAACGGTGCGTCGCAGAGGAAAACTTTTTTAGAATAAGTAAAAGCTCATAAAATTATCTACAACTTTTATTCTATACGTAATTTTGGAAATCAAAGCCGTTTTTGAGTTATACGCTCCACAAATGTCAATATTTTCGAAAAAAATCATTTTACCTCAAATTTTTCATCAAACATTCCTTCGTATCGTCTAAAATATTCATCCAAGAAAGAAATGCGTTTGAAAAAAGTTGTAGATAATTTAATTACCTTTTAGAATATATATACATATCTAAATAAATCTCCAACCAGTAAATATTTACAGCAATTTTAAGTTTTTTCGTAAAATATCGTCATTTTCAGAAAAAGCTGTTTTTTCTTACCAAATTATTAAGACGGGTTTTTTCTTCATGGGAATTTCCTTATTAATTTTTGCACGCAAGAAAGCAGGTAAATTGTTCTCGAACAGATGATTAGTGGAATTCATTTTATAATCATTATTATTGTGATGGGTGATTAGGTTAGTCGTCGGAGATGCTACAATAACATGCTACGATGCTGTTCGAGTTGGTGAAAAGGCAATGAATGCGATAGTGGGCTTGAAATTCTCAGACATCAAGTTGTCCCGCAAAGATCGGGCATTCCCAATGTCTTCTGTCAGCTCGTCGATAAAAATTCACGATGAAAAGGTTGCAGTTGACCCAACATTGCTGTTTCAGCGGATGTGTATAAGTAAACGATCAGATAAGGATTCGATGAAATTTTTTGAGTATGAGTTGGCCCCATTTCCCTTGGCACTGTTCTCAATAACATCAAGTTACACTCTCAACTTTATATGAGGGTCCTGACAAACGTTGTTTATCCATGGCATCGTCATTCTCAGTGGTGGATGGTTCTTGCTGAAAGGGCTCTACGTCGTCTTCATCGTCGCCCTCGGCAACAGGCACGCTATTGAGGCATCTCCCTTGGCAGTGAAGGCACGCTGCAGAACAGGTCAGCATTGCTTTTAGGCATCCACATTTGCCAATTGCACAATCCTTGGTGCAGCGGCAAAATATCATTTTCAAAAGGACCATGTTTCCACCCCCATTCTTCAGGGGCAGCTCAATCCCGAGCCACTGCTGAACTTGGTGGTATGTCCGCCGGGAATGCTGTTTAGCTGCATTCTCTGTTGGAGGGAGGGAGCTGATGTCAGACTTCATATTTGCCACGGACCTTTGTGAACGACTGGAAGCGGTACTGGTTAAGGGAGGTCTGTCTTTTTGGCGCCGCATACCATTTCAGGAAGCATTTATTTACAGCCTCTTCAACCTCGCTGTGAGTAGAGGAGGGGTTGTAAAAGATCATTGCCGCTTGCTTGATCATTTCTGACTCCAAGTACAATTTTGAAAAGCCCACCTTGCTTCTCCTGAAAGTTGCAGACGTTGTATCGCATCCGGTAAATGAATGTAAAAATATGATGTATTCAAATCCACGATGCTGCATCTCTTGGGTGGACAGTGCCATTGTTTTGGTTTTCCCTCGTCAGGGTTTCAGCAGCAGAATATCTTAGGCGGGAGGAGTGGAAGCAATCAAAAGGACACTGAGGTGAACACCCTCACTAAAGATAGCCACTGAGTTGTGAAAGGATAGTTCCACAGCAGTCTTCACGATAAGGACGTCAGCATCATCGGTGGCCTGAAGAATCTGTATCCCATTCTCCCGAAACTTTGTCTGTAGTAATGAGATGAAGTTACTTTTGTTGGTAGGATTGGATAAAAAATCTTCCTGTTTAACGGGTATTGATTTGTTATATGTCAAATTGATGTTGGCTGACCTTCTCAGTCTGTATCGTCGCATCTGTTCTTGTAATTTCGTACTATTGACTGGATTTGCGTACCCATCAAATACCACAGTGCGAGTCATACCAGGATAGTGGTGGTTGACATAAGTGATATAACGATCACAAATTGCGGCAACGGAGGCATCTTTTTGTCAAATTACTCTGTATAGTAGAAATCCTCCGTCCACAACTATGTTCATCTGAGACAGTAGAACAGTTTTTTTGGTAGGCTCGAATAAGCTATACAGAACAGATTTAGTTGTCTTTCGCATCCCACTTTCATTGAACAGTGCCAAGGGAAATGGGGCCAACTCACACTCAAAGAATTTCATCAAATCCTTTCATCGTGAATTTTTATCGACGAGCTGACAGAAGACATTGGGAATGCCCGATCTTTGCGGGACAACTTGATGTATGAGAATGTCAAGCCCACTATAGCATTCATTGCCTTTTCACCAACTCGAACAGCATCGTAGCACGTTATTGTAGCATCTCCGACGACTAACCTAATCACCCATCACAATAATAATGATTATAAAATGAATTCCACTAATCATCTGTTCGAGAACAACTTACCTGCTTTCTTGCGTGCAACAATTAATAAGGAATTTCCCATGAAGAAAAAACCCATCTTAACATTTTGGTAAGAAAAAACAGCTTTTTCTGAAAATGACGACATTTTACAAAAAAACTTAAAATTGCTGTAAATATTTACTGGTTGGAGATTTATGTAGATATGTATACATATTCTAAAAGGTAATTAAATTATCTACAACTTTTTTTAAATGAATTTCTTTCTTGGATCAATATTTTAGACGATATGAAGGAATGTTTGACGAAAAATGTGAGGTAAAATGTTTTTTTTTTTGAAAATATTGACATTTGTGAAGCGTATAACTCCAAAACGGCTTCGATTTCCAAAATTACGCAAAGAATAAAAGTTGTAGATAATTTTATGAGCTTTTACTTATTCTTAAAAAGTTTTCCTCTGCGACGCACCGTTTTTGAGATATAAACGGAAACCCGAAAATCGGGACCTTCCCCCCCCCCCTAGCTCACCACCTAGACGTCAGGACTTTTAGTATGTTCACACCCTAAGCACCCTAAACAAGTCCTGAAAGAATCGCTTAGGTTCCTGCTCACGCACTCTACACCTCCTTTTGGACCATTCGTTTACTGGACTAAAACGGCTGTTACTAAAAATTACACGGCAGAACTTGTTGATAGATAAACTGTTTTTTTATAAAATTAATTATAATATAATATTATAATATTGTGTAATCGTATATTGCAATAGATGAAATATTAAATGATGTAATATCATTTACAGAAAACTCACGTAATGATGAACAAACATCTAAAAAATAATATTTTTGAATATTTATAAAAGAAAAATATTAGTCTTTTTTAATTGCATCGCTGCATCGGAGAAGCAAATATAATCACCTTTTTAAATTATTAGCGCAATATTAATACTGTACATATTTCCTCCAAGATTAACTCTGGAAATTTTGTAATGAGTGATCGATTCTGAACAGTTGTAAATAATTCATTTTATGGTTCAGAATTGCCAAAATAAGCTTTCCGATTTCATTACATAATATTAGAAGTCGGTATTTATTTCAGTGAAGAAATTCTGGGACTAGCTACCAGCTACCACATGCATTCCTCTTTGCCCAGAATACTAATGGAGGGTAATAGTTCGCCGAGTCAGTGGACATCTTCAATTTATCACCAAATAGATAAAAAAAAGATTTTTGCCGACAGTTCAGTTGTTTATAATACTGAATAATTAGTGTATTGCTATGTAAAAGCCCTTAAAAAGGGCGTTAATAATTAAATAAATAAATCGATCAAGGCTTTTCCTCTTGCTTTCGATATGATGGACACACCATTATACAATATACATGCGTTTATTTGTGCCCACGTTCAATGACTTTATTGAGCGAGACTAAGAAATTCTACAACACATGCATGTTACGAATGTTTCTTTTAATTTCCTGCACAGATCGCTTTGTTATCTGTTTTGTTTACATAATCCACTTCCCACCTGTTCTCCTCAACACATACCGTGTACAGTCAGTGTTAAGCTATTGCATGACGAATGCGAGGTATACGGCCTATAAATGGTGCGAGGATGGAATTCTACACTCGCAGCGTAAATCACACCGATCTCAAGGGTTAGCGCTTCACACTCGAGCTGCGCGACCTCGTTGCAATAACTCACAGCCTCTATACAACTATACGTGTCATGTCGTCTACTACTACTTCTAGTGTCCTGGCATTTCGTTTCACCGTTCGCTAATGAATGGCGTTTTATTCGCCAGCGTGGAAAACATCCATTCAAAATGAGATCTTTGCTCTGGGCAGTATGAAATTTAAATTTAATGCAATTACTGCACATGCACTGATGCTTGTATCATTTCAATCATTCAATTGTGATTATTTATTTCTTTTGATTTTTAACATTTTTTACGATAAGGGGGCATGCATTAATTACGTGGGCTCAAAATGGTGGAGGGAGAGGGCGGTCCAGCAAAATCTCACGTTACTTGAAAAGAATATACGAAGGGGGGGAGGGGTCTAGATTGGAAGAAAAAATGCCCACGTAATTAATGTATGCCCCCTAATTTACCGAGTAAGAGGTACATCAATCTAAATCTAACCACTTCTTCAAGGGAATCCGCGAGTTCACTCTCAATTTCATTTCAATGCTTAAAATACAATTACGATCCATTTTATTCCAGATTTTTAAAATACATAAAACTGATAATGTTTATTCACTTGCTTATTAGGGAACGTACCCATACTACGTGACCAACTTTTTGCAATTTTTAACCCACCTCCCCCCCCCCGGTGACCAAAATCCTAAGCAACCCGCCGCTCATTTGTATGGAGCGTGACATTTTGAAGACCCCCCCCCCCTAAACGTGTCACGTAGTATGGGTACGTTCCCTTACGTAAACAAAGTTTGTATTTACATTCTTCTTAAGTCGGTTCCTCATTGCTGAAGATCGGGACCGCTACTTTATTTCCACTGTGGACAGGGCTCCTCCACTTATCGCGTTTCTCCGCTGCTTGAAGAGCCAAGGATACCGACGTACCGAATACCATGATACTTGGTCACTCCAGCGCATTCGTGACCTTCCTCTGCTTCTTCTGCCTTCCACTTTGCGGTGACTATAAGTTTCTGCAACTTAAAGTCCTCAGTTTGGCGAGCAACGTGTCCAAAATATCTTGGATCTATTGTGGATCCCTAGATCTTCCAGAATGGAAACTTGTGCGTCTGGCTGTACATAAAAGGGAGTAAATGCATACAAACGTATTTTTACACACGAGCCGGTAAGAAGGGAACTCTGAAAAAATATTTACAGGACAAAAACATATCAAAAGGTATTTGATTATAGTTATTCCCCCATAAGTAAACAAATATATAAAAAGAAAGAAAAACGGAAATTGGTTTATTATGCTATAATCTCAAAGTACCTTCCTACCAACATCAAAAACTCATAAAAGAAACTTAAATTACATTTTTATTAATTCTTAGCAAATAATGGAAAACATAATAATAATAATGAATGAATTAATTAGTAGAGGTAATGATAGTCAGCTTCTTTGAACATTAGTGAGAAGTAAGGGTCTTTGGTCTGCGGGTGAGTAATGTCCTCCTTATCACTTCCGCTACATAAAACTCTCACAAATGGCTTCACGAACACTTTCGGCCCCAAATAGTGTCAAACTCGTCCTTTTCATCTTTCAGTAGCCGTGAAATATTCCAACGGGCCCGATCCCAAAACTTTCAGCGCCTATTCCGCGGTCATGCCACATTCCAGCCGCGTTAATCTAATCACCCCCACCCCTGTCCCCTGTCCCCTGTCCCTAGCTAATAAATGTACCATTATGGCCCGGTATACCAGATGTTTTAAGCTCGGCTTGGTTGTATTGTCAGGCTTAGCGCAGCCCAGAACATAATCCGTAAATATATCGCAATCACCAGTATTACACGGATTGTCTATGATTTTAATAGAGGAGCGTGTTTCGTTTTCTTTGAAAAACCAAATTATTGTCTAGTGTTATATCTATGATTTTTTTATTGTGTATTGCAGATTGTGTGTCCATTTACAAATACACATGTGTCACAAACTACACCTTTATGGGTAAATCAAAGAAACTTTAAATAGTAACATGAGATACATACATAATATTATAGCGGGTAATGAGTAGCATTTAAATGCCTCTTCAAGACTACTCTTATAGATGTCAACAGTTTTGGAAGCGTTATTTAACAACACCATACCTCGTATCATGCTATGCTGAGCCAGTACGCCCGTTCTGCTACGTGGGATACATAGAAGATCGTGGTACCGTCCCTGGCTGTAGTTGGTCGGCACATACAACTTTCAACATTCCAGGAGGTATGGGCCTATTAAATTATCAATGATTTTGTACGCCGTTACTGCAATTCTACTGTCATTCGGGAGATTGCGATTTTTGTAAGTGTTAACGATGACAGTCTATTTCATGAACCTAAAATATTTTTAGGCGGGTTGATTTGGAGTTCCCCACTTCAATCAGCGTGGTGCTATATGCGTAAATACTAATTTTATATAGTATTTGTTCGCCGGAGTCGTGCACCTCTGAAAACAAACTGCCCTGACATTGAAACATTGAAAATCCCTTATTTTAGATTGATTATTATCAATTAATAACATCGACATTCCTCATCGCTTGATGAATAATATGATAGTCTATACTTAACGTAACTTTCGGTGATATGGAAGTATTCAGCATTATTTACGTAGCATCAAAGCTTGAGCTTTAGATTTAGCCCGCTTAAATTTGAGCGAAGAACGTCATACATAGCAAAGACACTTTCTAATTAAAGTGTTTATTGGAAGTGACCTGCCATCTTGTCTGTATCTGTTTGTAAATAATAAAATTAGATCTTAGGAACTCACAATAAATTATACAACGCCCTTAAGGTGATTTTTCACAAAAACTGGCGTTCTACAAATTATCCAATTATCTGTACACTGATTATTTTGCTGCTCTAAGCTCGACATTCCAACCAAGCCGAACTTAAAAACTGATATGCCGGCCTTTGATCGCTGTTTTACTACTACAACTCTATGAAATAAAAATATAGCGATGTTGTAGGATCATTTGAACAAATTTTGATAGTTGGCCATTACGTTCCGTCTCTTGACATATTTTTCGCTTATTTTCAGTCCACTGCCTGTTTGTGGCGTCCCACTTTTTCACATAAAATATTATAGTAAAGTTTTGCAGTTGACATATTAGAAAGCAAAAGGTCTACGGGGAAAAAAGTTGACATTATGTTTTTTTCTGTTCTGTACAACGATTTATCATATCAAGGGTTCTTTTGTTCTCTTATATATTCAAATATGTATTGACATCGTATTTTCAAAGAGTAAAAAGCCTGCAAATATTTTCTTTGCTTCACCACAGTCTGTAGTGAAAAATCGTTTAAGGTAGTTTGGTTTACCCCGAAAACCTTTTCAAATTGTAAAATCATTTTTTGATGTTAGACTTTCTTTCTTGGGCGCAGCGCCCCTAAAGCATTGTTTGGTTTCTCGCGAGCGCCGTGAAAGGTATTCAAATAGTTTCATAACTAATCTGCGTTTCTCGTTTACTTTGCGAACTCGACGGAACTCGATGGAACTCGACGGAACTCGACGGAACTCTGCGGAACTCCGAGTGGAACCGCCAAAGGTGGAAGGGCGCAATCAGGAGAGAAGCGCAAATTGCTTCGGGTTAAACTAAAAGACACCTTTTATAGAAAGCAATAGGCATTGTTATTGAACAAAAAACTCAATTTGTTTTTAAGTAGGTACAGGGCAATCCCTTTTATAAGTATTTTAGGGTTCATAGTCGTCGTGTATGAAAATTATAGATTAAATTATAATTTGATGAACTACTGAGAACCCTTCCTTCGTCAGAATAAAATTTTGCTGACTTGTCGAAAATTTAATGAAATTTAACAGCTTCAAAAGAATATTTCTTTAATTTAACATACTTATCGTACGGCCAAGCCATTGCTTTTTGCGAACATGTTAATAATAGAATTACCTACCCCAATGTAAAAACTATTTACCCTTTTTATATGTGCTTGCATGTAACTTCAAAATTACATATTATATTACTACAAACAACAAATTTATTTGTTTAAAATCACTTTATTTTTAATTTATACACTTTTACCGATTTTGTTTGAACTAAATCTAAACCATTGGCTCTCAACCTTATTTTGCCCACCGCCCACTTTGAGATTTTGTTTGAACTAAATCTAAACCATTGGCTCTTAACCTTATTTTGCCCACCGCCCACTTTGAGATTTTGTTTGAACTAAATCTAAACCATTGGCTCTCAACCTTATTTTGCCCACCGCCCACTTTGACAATTTTTTTTTTCTAGAGCCCCTTAATTGATATGTAAATTTTTGCAAATATGATAAAAATGATTACAATACATACAATAACAAAATTTAACCAATATTAATGCCTTTTTAGTTAATTTTTTTATCTGCCCACGCCCTTATTGTGCCATCTCGCCCTCAATGTACCCTAATTTTCTCTGGGTCTTCTACCTCCCCCTGAATGTCTCAAACGCCTACATGGAGGCGTTATCGCCCATGTTGAGAACCTATGAGCTAAACATTCTAAACCGTCACAGAACAGAAAGCATGCTTTGTTTACCTTATAATCTTCCTCTGTACTATAATTTAGTTTATATACGTTTATTGTCCAGGTGAAGGTTGAGATCAACCGAAATAAAGTGGTTTTAAACAAAAAAAAACTTTTTATTTGTTTAATGTCAAGCCACAAAGTGTTGGCGATAATATTATATTACTTACACAACACGCGAATAAAAAAATTCCCTGCGTTGATTGTTGATTCTCGTGGTTTATTTTATTATCTATGCATTATAGTTGAATCCGTGTACAATAAGTTTCTTTTCACTATTTTCCTTGATAATTTCCCCTTTATTGCAATATAAAATAATGTAATAAGTTGTTTACACATACCGTCAGAAAGTCTGAAAGGGTGGAATTGCCTGGGGGTTGTAAACTGCTCGTACTGTCGATGGGAATTGCATCCCGCGCCGGGAGAAGAACGCCCCGGGGCGGTGTCCGGCGCCGCGCCACTGCACTGCCCAGAATTAGAACAACATTTGTTCGGCGATCGAACAGAGGATACTTAGTGCACCCTCATACTTTATTCCCGAACTTTTCCCATTGTATTTTGTTTTCCTTTGAACACGAAACCGCGGTGAAATATTTATCAGGTTAACCTCAACGAGATCAATGAGAATTGTATTTGAGTCCTGATTCACTCGTGTTTTCATACATACCTTGTTATGAACGGGGTTGTTAGTTTACCGACTTTAAGTGCATGTACATTTCCTTTCCAGCTGGGAAACTTTGCAAGCTTACAGTCGGAGTGGGAAGGGAGGGGGGAGGGGGGAGAGGTCCGAATGTAGCCTCTGGTTGTGAGGCTGAATTTGCACATTTACTGACTAAATTTGAATTCAACTCGGTTGTATGGAGATTTCTTAGATTTAGAACGAAGAGTTGTGGAGACATCGTTACAATGAAATCTTTAAAAATTACACGTAAAAATTATACGATGCTAGCTTTTTCCCGCGGCTTCGCTCGCATGGTATTAGGGGGTTCCCACTCCACCTCCTCCACCTCCCCCCCTCCCCCTCCCTCACTCACCCCCTCCCTCCACCTCTCCCACACCCCTTCCCCCTCCAACCCCTCCCCCCTCCACCCTCCCGCATTTATTTGAAGTACTCCACTAATAATTTGAATCGAATAAAGAATTATAGATATCTGACTAATCGTGCCACCTATTGCAATCTTTTTTATACAAATTTCGTAATGCCATAGCTCTGAGCTATAGCCTATATGTTATTCTGATGTATGAGCAACATTATTGTAAAGTTACATTACAATCCATTATTCATTCGTGAATTTGTGAAAAAAAAACATTGCGTGAAAGAGTAACAAACATACGTACATCCTTACATTCATACAAACTTTCACCTTTATAATATTAGTAGGATTATGTTATTAGTCAATCTAGCTTGTTAGCAAATGACGCTTTCTTGAAAATGGAGAAAGCGCAGACCCTTGTAAAATCTTGCAATCTGACTTTAATTGTCAAGATTACGTAACCCAAAAAAATTTAAACAAAAGAAATACACATTACAATTATGTACAGAATCAAAATATGTTTTATAGGTAAGTACAGGTATTTTATCGCTTGTTCAAATTTTCTCTAGATTCGGTCGAATCAAAGTTTTGCTGACCTACTTCGTTCGGGTTTTAACTATGTTTGTTTTTAATTGTTTTATCCTATATTTTACTATTTTATGAAAAGTTCAAGTCTCTTTAGGTGATTATGTTTTTGACTCTGTGACATGAAACTGGTTGCGTTAACCTAGAAATTTAATACAAAAAAAATTCATCACGTCAAAGCTCTCCGTTTGAGAGTCTTTGCAGCTTGAACACTTAGAAATTCTTCTTTACAATTTTTTTTTACATTAACTCCACACAGGAGGCCCAGAGGAAAATAATTTTCCTCAGGGCCTATGTCATCTGGGATGCTGTGTGGAGGGTCTTTTTGAGGAGAGGAAGGAATTAACATTGGTCTTGAAGAGACCCATGTTGTAGGAAGGAGGAAACACAGATGCCGGCAAATCATTCCACAGCCGAGCTGTTGAACACAAGAACGAGTCGAAGAAACGACCCGTTCTCATGTGACATACGTCAACCGTGTACAAATGTTGGGCAAGCGTTTGGCGTGTTTCCCGACTCTGCACCGGTGCTGAAGGGATCAATGATGCTAGTTCCTCGGAGCATCTTCCATTGTAATACCGGTAGAACAAGGATAGCATTCCCACCCGACGCCTGTGCTCTAATAAAGATTGCAATCCGTCTGTTAAGATGGGAGAATCTATTAAGTGGACCGCCCGTTTCTGCACAGAGTCGAGGGTATTTTTCAGGTATTTTGGAGCTCCAGACCAGAGGTGGCTGCCAAATTCAACCGTGGGGCGCCGTTGTTAGCAGTTGTGAACTATTAAAGTATCTGCGGGCCCTGTACTGTACGCCCAGTTTTTGGGAGGCTAACTTTACTCTGGTTCGATGGAGCCCCCATACCTGAGCTGGTCACTTAGGGTTACACCAAGCATATCAATGGATGGCCTGTTCGGAAAATTGCTTCAGTTGAAAGATACTGCATTTTCATTTCGATCCCTTTAAGACGTAATCAGACAAGATTGGGTCTTTGAAACATTAAATTCAACGAGATTATTTTTACCCCAAGAGAAAACACTCTCGAGGTAACCGTCCATTCTTTGCTTCAAAGCCCTCAGAGCCGTTGGAGTTTGTGAGCCCTTTGGGGGCTTGTCAAACAAAAAGCTATCATGGACGTAGGTACTGTTATCCGCGTAACAGTGAATTGGTGCACATGACAAAAGGTCGTTGATGTGCAACAAAAATAAAGTCGGAGACAGAACCGATCCCTGTGGGACGCCAGCATTTATCGAGTGTGAAGAAGAGGTGAAACCATCGGCCATCACCGTCTGAATCGACCTCTCCCTCAAAAAGTCGGCAACCCACGTACACAAGGATACGGGAAGTCCGTAAGAAGGCAGTTTGTTGACAAGTCCTCGTTGCCAAACCCGGTCAAAGGCCTTGGAAATGTCCAGGGCAACCGTTTGGGTCTCACCGAAACGTTCCAGGCACCGCCCCCAAAGCACTCCAATTAAAAATGTTAACAGCGTGCTAAAATCAAGGTTTAGTTGTTACTAGGTGGAGATGCTATTTGTGAAATGATAGAAATAATAATAACCAACATAAAATATAAAACGTGGTACCTAAGTACAGATAAAAAAAAAGAAAGGAAGAAAAGTAATAATAATAAATCAATTATATATATTTTTTACGAAGTCTTCTTTTAACTAATAAAATTAAAATATGTTTACTACACGAGGCTATTTTTAAAGATGTCTTTTTCTTCTCATTCTATATTATACTCCAAATAATTGAATATTATGTCACTTTAAAATTATTTATATTCCTATTATTTAATATCCTCTATCCTCTATCTTCAGTGGTATTGTTTGACGGTTCCAATTTTGTGCTCCATCATTAACCTCCATTGTGTAGTATTATAATAGTTTGTTGGTTTATTGTATACTAATTATTGTATTTTGTTTCTTCTCGTTTCAGGTAAGTTATCAACTTCTTGTCTCCAACGTATCAATGGCGGTCGGCATTATGGTATGTCTTTTATTAGCCGTGACTAAAGAATATTATTGTCATTTTATTTTATTTATGCGAAAAATCTATTTGAAATTACGTAATCTACATTTATGTAAATAGTGAAAAATTGTATAAGTACGTCATCAGCCGTAAGGAGATTCTACAAGAATGCAAGGCGTAATGAAAAAATTAGAAAGGGACGTGTTTTGCACACTGTGAATGGACGAGGGAAGGAGTGTCGGGAGAAAATATGATGCACACATGAAAGGCAGACGATGTCGGGACGCCTAGGAAGACATTGCACTACCAAGTAAACAAATTTACTAATATTATAAACGCGAAAGTTTGTACGGATGTATGTGTTATATGTTTTTGGGGTGTTGTGCCGTGTTGCGCTACCTCCTTCTTTAGCCAACGTTTCGGACATCGTTGCAGTGTCCATCATCAGGGCAGATCCGGTAGATGTGTGACACATCTACCGGATCTGCCGGATCTGCCCTGATGATGGACACTGCAACGATGTCCGAAACGTTGGCTAAAGAAGGAGGTAGCGCAACACGGCACAACACCCCAAAAACATATAACGAAAATGCTTCTGGCCGTGAAAATCTTAAAACTTATCGGATGTATGTGTGTTTGTCACTCTTTCACGCAAAAACTAGTGAATGGATTTTAATGAAACTTTACAATAATATAGCTCATACATCAGGAGGCTATAATTTATAAAGCTAGGAAGGGGACGCGGGAGGGGAACGGGGACGCACGGGAAAGGTGATTCAGGGAGCAATAATGTATTTCTTTGAATATGGCATTGCAACATTATTTTTATGTCCATCCAGTATACCACTACACAAGCAGAGTCTCATTAAAATGATTTACCTTTGTTAAGCACAGTTTCACCTTCTCAAACCTACCTTACACCCTACATAATTAAATTGCAAAATATATCATTTTAAAAATGTTTTCAAAATGTATTATTTAAAAATGTCAACAAATAGGTAAATACTGTAAGGGAACGTACCCATACTACGTGACCAACTTTTTGCAATTTTTAACCCCCCCCCCCCCCCCCGGTGACCAAAATCCTAAGCAATTCGCCGCTCATTTGTATGGAGCGTGACATTTTGAAGACCCCCCCCCCCCTAAACGTGTCACGTAGTATGGGTACGTTCCCTAATACATAGAAATAAATAAATAAATAATAAATAAATCTATCTATCTATCTTCTTCTCCTATCCTCTATATAAATAAAAATGAATCGCCGAAATGTACCTATGTACGCGCACAACTTCCGAACGACTGCACCAAATTGGATAATTCTTTTTTTGTTTTGTTCGTTATGATCACGACAAGGTTTGTATAAAACTCCTGGTGACCTCTGGCATTATTAAATTTGTATAAAAAAATGCAATAGGTGGCACGCGAGCTGTTTGAAAACTGAATGTACCGGGACTGAATTAATGGAATACGGGAGGGGAGAACTCGGGAGGTATGCTCGCAGGACGCAGGGGGAAGCGGGCGAGGGGAATGGGGAGAGGGAAGGCGGTATGGGAACACCAGAGGGGGAAGCGGACGCGGGAGAGGAAGGGGGAGGCGGAAGGAGAAAGGGACGAATGGGAAAGGACATGCTACAATTTCTTTATTAAATGGCGTAGCAACACATGCCGGGTACCAGCTAGTAAGCTAATATATTTGAATGTAGCTAAAGAAAAGAGTGTGTAACTACAAACCCGCGTGTAATAAGTAGTTTGTTTGTTGGCTTATTCTGGTGTTTCACAAGAAAAGCCCACTTGTTTTCATGAAAATTTTCCAAAATCAATCATTTATGAAACTAAATGATGTTTTTGCATTATGTTCAGTCGGGCAATTCGGGCATCTGTTAAAACTACCCTCTTAACGTAATAATAACGAAACGTATAAAAGGAAATTTATTAGGTACCGTTTATTTAGGTTTTTTTTCTTCCTCGGGCCCGATGAGTTTTTCCAAGTGGCGTTTAGTTCGGTGTACGTAGGTACCGTTTACTGAGCAATTTATTTCCTTGGAACGGCTTACTTGCGAATAATGTGACATTCGGAAGACACTACAAGCTCTGCGGATTAACTTAAAAGCGTTTACAATAATTGAATATTGTTTTTTAGACGCATTCGAGGCGGAACCTAATGTGACTGCTTCGAGGAATGATGGATTGTTTTATTTATGTTATCCAATTTCAATTGGGGCGTTCCGCGTTTTTTCATATTTATACAAAATATGCCCGACAAAATATCCTCCGACAAAATATCCTACGCACAGAACATCTCCCAACAAAATGTCTACTAAAACCTAACCTAACCTAATATATTATAATAAAACGAATATAGTCTTCGGTTTACATACACAACATATTGGGGAGGGGGAGAGGGGTGGTCTACAATGGAACCTTGTTGTTACCTTGGAAATTAAAAAATCACATAAAAATAATGAATCTATTATCAACAAACAAAAAATATTATCTTATAGCCCAATCATGGATTTGTTCCCCTACCCACTCACTCTACATTAACAACTAGCAACGGCTCCACCCCTACCATAAAACATTGTTCCCATCCATATTTCGAAACTGTCAAATTAGTATACGCTTGCCCTGAAAAAGGAACGTTTGTTCTGAAACCGGTCGGATTTACTCATTGTATAAGTGGTTCAAACAAAGTTGAATTGTTTCATTTATCAATAAATTATTGTTCAAAAATAGTAAAATGTAAAATAAGGTTAGGTTAGGTTAGGTTTCAATAGATATTTTGTCCGTAGAATATTTTGTCGCGGGATGAAAACGCGCATTACCCAATTGTGGTTTTATGTGATTTTCTCTAATGATAATTCATTGATCGGGAGTTTCAATGATACTCGGTTCATCAGATAACGAGTCGTGTTTATTTATCTTCCTACTTATAATAAATATTTAACTGGACCAAACGTCCCTTTTAATGGTTACTCAGTGTATTTCTGAAGCATGAGAACTCGTCACTGAAGGTACCCATAAGTCGGTGTATCTGAACTTGCGATAGTTAACAATAATAATAATTGGATAATTTGTAGAGCGCCGTTTTTGTGAAAAATCACCCCAAGGGCGCTGTACAATTTATTATGAATTCCTAGGCTCTATTTAATTTTATTATTTACAAGTAGATACAGAAGTTTACCATTAATCTTCATTATTTTGTAGATTAGTTTGCTGAATGTGTGTATAAAAAATGTTTTGCATCTTCGGCGTTACTGAGGTCTAAATATAATATATATACGTCAAATTCGAGTATGATATAATTCCGCTCTGTGAACTGAGATGCCTTCACCCTTCACATCTCATATGTCCTAATATTGGAGCATCTCAAATGCAGAATCTGTAATCTGAAGCATCGCGTGGGACATAAGCTTATAGCTCGTGGCTGTCACGTAAATCTGCAGCGAGATAAGCCATTGTAGCGACGTAGTAGTTCAGTTGTAATAGTACGTTCAGATATTTGTATAATTCCGCTCTGTGAACTGAGATGCCTTCACCCTTCACATCTCATATGTCCTAATATTGGAGCATCTCAAATGCAGAATCTGTAATCTGAAGCATCGCGTGGGACATAAGCTTATAGCTCGTGGCTGTCACGTAAATCTGCAGCGAGATAAGCCATTGTAGCGACGTAGTAGTTCAGTTGTAATAGTACGTTCAGATATTTGTATAATTCCGCTCTGTGAACTGAGATGCCTTCACCCTTCACATCTCATATGTCCTAATATTGGAGCATCTCAAATGCAGAATCTGTAATCTGAAGCATCGCGTGGGACATAAGCTTATAGCTCGTGGCTGTCACGTAAATCTGCAGCGAGATAAGCCATTGTAGCGACGTAGTAGTTCAGTTGTAATAGTACGTTCAGATATTTGTATCACGTAGTCTCTATTATAGGTGTGTATATCGAAACTACAGTTTCTTACTAGTCTAGTAATTAATTTCGCTTCTAATCAGGCTCTAGTCCCAATTTAATAACGTAAATGGTGTTTATAATTTGGCGATCTCGTACAAATCCAACCTTTAATCTCGCTCAGACAGTCGATCTCAAGTAAAGCGTTCTCCATTGTGAATTGCGATTTATAATTAAACCGTCTCATCTCGCACCAGCTACCGCTCGGCTGTCGAAGCGCGGCCTTTCACAGGCGTTAGAACAGAGCTTCATAAACTTATTTGATTGAAAACACCTCTTTAAAGGTATATTTTTACTTAGCGTCCAAACCCCCTTACTTATTTGAACGACACAATAACGGCCGTTATTTCTAACTTTTCCGATCGATCACCGTTTTTGTACGTGGAGTTGTATGCAAATCTACTTTCGTATTAGAACCGAATTAAAGCGATGCCAAAAGATGGCGCCACTTACGTTAACAGCTAGCGTGAGGGACATCGTCTGCAGGCGTAAGTAATATTGGATTTGTAACTTCGTGAATCTTTCCGGATGTGGAGAGATTGACGATAATAAGATTATTATTATAACTGGCAGTTGTGAATAATAATACCACGCGTCTGTATATTTGCCTGTCGCGGTTTCTTTGTCATGGTAACTATCGTCACTGGATCCCAGGAATTGGCTATTTTTGGAATCAGTTTATATCGAATCTATAAAATGGTCACCAACACTCAAACTGGATGAAGGCGAACCAAAAGCCGCCCGCAGGGCCTAGCAGCAAAAATCTGCGGAGCGGGTTTTTAACTGCCAGATGTTACGTATTATGCTTGTCAAGTGGGAAGATATTTGTCAGCTAATATTAATTAGTTTGATGTTTTGTTTTTGCCCTTTTCGCCTCTTACTGCCCTTCAATGCCTCCCTACTCCTACTGCCCCTGAGATGCAACCACCCCCATCCACTTTGGGAATCACTGCTTTAGCCTATATACAGCGTCCTCGCTGCCTATTACAGTGGTTCGACGGGCCACAGAATAGCGGAATAGTAGCAAGATCTAGTATGGTGAATGGTGATCAATCGTCGGGACACCATTTATATTCCACTGCGGGGCCGTATTCAATTATCACACGTCGCATCTTTGTCGGATACAGAACACCCTGCTCAGTGCTCAATGCTCAGTGCTCATTCTCCACAGCCCCACCGCTAGTACGAGTACTAGGAACTCCTTATGTATTTTAATGCCTCATTGTAGTACGTAAATAGAATTATGTTGTTCACGGATGACAGATCGCCTTTTTATTATACCCACGATCAATATCGTACGTAAACTGTCCAAAGTTTTCTGTTTACACAAAACAGCTCAGCTACTTGTGTTGTTTTTCATATTTATTTATTTATATATGCATATACGCTACAAAATTATACTTTGTCTGTCCAACAGGGAAGGATACCCGTTTTAGGACAGCCAAATTGTATATTTAGTTTCGTTCAAGATATCACAGGAATTTGCTTCCGTCAAGACTACTTTTGAGAACATTACAAATTGTATTCTGAACGAAGGGATGGTTTCTTTGTCTTTGAAAGAATCGCAGAGATGTAATTTTTTTTTCAAGGTCATTTTGGAGAACATTAGTAATTGCATTCATAGTGAATGAGTGGTTTCTTCAGTGAGATCACAAGTAGGAGATTCTCTTGGGTGATCACAATTATGAGATTCTTTCCTGGTTATTTTGGAGAACATTTGCAGTTGCATAATGTGTTACATATTATCTTCTTCTTGTGCCTTCTCGTATCGGAGGTCGGCTTTCATTAGAGTAATCTTTCCCTTGCGGACTGCAGCCCGGAAGAAGTTGGCACTTTACCCAGTATCACGTAAGGTGACCAGATTTTTTTTGGCCTTCAAGCGGAAAATTGGTACAGATACTCTAGGGGAGGGTGAAAACTCTGAATTTGGTTTGATAGGATGTCACCGGATATCCCCCCTCAGAAATGTCACCGGGGCTATTTCTAGTCATTGGATCAACATATTTCAAATTGATATTTCAAATTTCTTTAAATCAATGAGGAGATTAATCGCTGGAAGCAAAATCCCGATGATGCCCAAACTAAAGTCAATTTTATCTAATTCCAAGTGAAATTGACTCAAAATTTACAAATATTGAACGTTTTTCTTGAACAGATTTTCATATCTTATAACTGCCTGGTAATTCGAAAAGCCTTATAGAGTATCTATTTAGCGACATCGGTTTTCTTTTAAATCAGTATAGATCGCTCGTTTTTCGGCATCTAATAGTTGGAAGTATTACTAAGAAGTTCAGCTCCGATTTATGACATATATTTCATCTGAACACTTTACACGATGTTGTTTACTTTATAATCGACGCACAGCCGATCTGGATTGTCATCCCCCAAATTAGCGATGGCCCATTATTCAAGCTGGTGCCCACACATTCGCGCTCTCATTATTGTGTCCCTGTCTCACTCTTTCAAACTCACATAAATATACTTCATTATGTCTAGTTGATTTTCATAATGTTTTAATGTTTGGTAATTTGATGAATAACTTCTAAATAAGACACGACTTTCTAAATCTGTCCGGTGTATTTGAGGTTGGGTTCGTACATCCACATTTCAAAGGCTTCTCTCTTCCATGTCAATGCTTGGTTTAGTAGTGTCCAGATTTCCATGATATTGTAATTAATTATAACAGAAATATTTTGTTTCATTACTTAACACAGATAGCCCTGAAACATTATTAATGTCTTTTTAATAAATAAAGAATTCGTTTCGTCATAAAAAAATCACAAAGCACCATAAAATAAAATAAAAAAAATCATTTGATATTGTAGAAGGGGGAAGTGGTCAAGTGGACAATACAAATTTTTAAAGTATTGTTAAATTACGTTAACTTGATTTGTGTTATGTAGATACGATATAAACAAACGCAGTTTGCTTACACGTCGATATAAAACATATTTTTTCATAACAATAATGCTGTTTGACTTTAAAATCGTAAAGCCTGGTATTTTGACAATAACACAAGCCGTAGAAAAAGTTATTTTTATTTAACTTTATGCCTACTTGTAATTATGTTTTGTTCGGAACCAAAATTAGTACGCTAGGGCTGTAGGCTATATGGGTTAAAAAACGTTTTGAACTTTTTAATAATATTATTGTAGAAAGCAATTACTTTTTATTCGTTATATCGTATTTTACTACTATGGTAGTTTCCATAGTATGGCTCCTTTAGTAGAGCAAGACCCGAAGTGCATTATTTTGTTTGTTTGTTCGCAGTTCGCAGTTCGCAGTTCGCCGTGAGTTTGATGATGTATTTAGGCACTCCGGCATGTTTGCTGAAATATTAATTTATCCGAAGTTTGAATGGCGTAATATTCATTAATCTGCCAATAGCAGAGCTCGGAGCGTTTCCATTGTTGACCGATGAATTATGCATGACGTTCAACAACTCGCTATAAAAGGCGATGGCCGACAACGAACTTATGTCTCTAATTATGACTACTTTCGAATGACTGACACGATCATTTGGTTAGTCGGATGGTTAAGTAATTAGCCTAATTAAATAAATGCCACAAACCAATTCACTCCCTCAAATTACTTTTAAAATTGAAAATCCTGTCTTTATCCTTGGTTATGTGCTATTTTTAAGAAATTATCTCGGTCTTACCAGTAAACTTATTTTTTTGGTGTGGGTGTCATACTGAAAACTCCCGGTGAGCTCAGGCATTATGAAATTTCTTTAATACCTACAAACCATAAACCTTAACATTTATAACTAGCAGTTAAAAACCCGCACCGCATATTTTTTCTACTTGGCCTTGCGGGCGGCGGGAGTGCAGCTTAGTCACAAACTACGAGTATCATCCGTGTCCAGAGTAGAGAGATTAATGAAAATGCAAATCCAAGAGTACTATTCGCCTGCCAGCCGACTTTCCTCAAGCTAGCTGTTAACGAAAGTGGCGCGTTAATTGCTTTAATTGGTTTCATATGGCGCGGCGTCAGAGTTGTACCTACTCGGAATCGGATTCTTAAATTTCAACCGTATAGTCGCTAGAGTATTAATACTATCAGATACAGACATTTTGGGCATAACTTGTGTTGAAAAAAGCGTTCGTTAATTAATCGCTGTGATTGTCGAACCCGGCTTGACTGATTGACAGTGGAGCGTCCTACCCACCAAGCTATTTTTAGGTCAAAGACACAACTTTCAGCTCATATTGAAATTTCAATAATGATTTTAAAAGTAAGACATATTTCGAACCTACTTGGTTTATCCCATATTTTTGAATGGGCTGTTGGGAATACAGATGAATACAATGTTGAACTTCTGGCGAAGCGACTACTGGTATATATATTATACATTACGAGCACTTACAAGCAGGCCGTTTCAAGTAGAAATAGCCGAGCAAAGAGGCTGTGACGGGTGCTTAATTCCCGTTATAATTAAAAGTTTCTCCCTTCGTCTTCATCTAATTCGTTTTCTCGGGAAATATCAGCAAGGCGTTTGCTGGCAACTGAAGTTGATACTTCTTTAATGGTAGAGATTAAATGAGGTGTTTTCCCCAGCGTTATTTACTTTAAAAACAAGATAAATTATTAATTACTCGAAGTACATTCGTTCTTTTCGAGATGGCTTTATCGCTGCGTGAAATGGTGATTTCGTGACCAGATCTGAATTGTCAGGTACCTCCCCACCTTCCTAACCCCCATCTTCCCCAAGGCACTCCCTGCACCATCACACCATACAACTTGTTTTATCGGAACAATGGTATTCCTGGACACAACTAGTGTATAAAAAAGGAACGACGTTTTAAGAGGAATATACAAGCCAAGTGTATTTTTATTTTTAGTGTGTCTTATAACACCATGAATATAGGTAAAAAGCATAAAAATCTCCTGACCAGCGGAATATGGAAATGGTCGACAAGCGCAAAGGCGGTTTTTAATTATTTTGTAAATAATTTCATAAGAAATAAAAAAGTTAGTCAAGAATAAACTGTCGCAAATAACCTTAGACATGCAATAGTATTTTTTAAAGTAGTTTCTTGTAGTTGTCGTTCATGAATTTCTAATGTAGAAACTAAATTATTTAGTAGTTTACCGTTACATTTTTGTTTCTTTAACGTAATTAACAATTTTATTTTATATTTTTGAATCTAGCTATAACTTTGTTGATATCCATTATAGAAAAGTGAAACAATTCAACTTTGTATAAACCACTTATATAATGCGTAAATCCGAGGTTTCGGAACAAACGTCCCTTCTTCAGGGAAAGCTTAAACTAATTTGACAGTTTCTACTAGTTAGAAAGTTTATACCAATTTGACAGTTTCGAACAATGTTTTATTATTGTAGGGGTACCTAATAAAACATTGTTCGAAACTGTCAAATTAGTATTAGCTTTCCCTGAAGAAGGAACTTTGTTCCGAAACCGGTCGGATTTACGCATTATATAAGTGGTTTATACAAAGTTGAATTGTTTCATTTTTCTATTTTTTTTTAATCCTAGCAAAAGCTTCAATTTATCTAAAACATTTTTGGTATTATAATGTAAACCGACTTGTAATAAAGATTGATTTAAATAGTGCCTTCATTGATGTAGATGTGTTATGATTCCTGATGACTAATAGTCACCTCTGCCGCTGACTAATCGCTCCTGCAGACATCATCGTTCACACAGTTTTGATAGATATTTTAGCGGTCCAGCAAAGCGGGGATGGGCTATTTTGTCCCGCGCAATCATTAGGGGAATCTATCACTCTGACAGGAGCATGTATTCTGCGGACCGACCCAGAACTGCCTATGACGTATTATTTATATTATCATAAAAGAGCCACAAATGAGAGAGATTCTGTATTTAGTTTTTTCACCGTGCAAAAATTAAAGTCCTCGTGTTTTCCGGAGATAGAGAGAGAACAAGCTATAACAATAACCACTGTTTGCACCTTTGGAGACGATTACTTCCTCTTACCTTATCAGAAATAATCAGCTCCACAGGTCGCGGATTTTGTCAAATGATAACACTGGTTTAATATTGATGTATTTATTGAAGTAACGTTAACACGTTAATTATTAATTACACACGACAATACTATTGTACAGAAGGATTCTACGAAACTTGCTGGCGAGGAAGGTAGCCGAAGATGGAATGGTCTGGAAACTTCGTTTCGACAGAATTACACTTTGATATCTGCGCATTCCTTTTGCGCACAGAGTGTTGCTAGTGTAGGAAATATTGTCCGCTCACAAAAATATGGATTCGCGGTGCCTACACACCCATTCTCACAATATGTTGAAAATGCTGAATGTATTTGTTCTGCTTTCATCAGGATATGCAAGTGGTTTAATAACCAAGTAGCATTGTTCGATGACATTATGAGAAGCAAGCTGGAGTACGCGAGCGATGTTTGGGCACAGTATCACCGGGAGGACATTGATATGTTGGAGCAAATTCAGAAGAAATTCCTCAGGTATGTCTGTATGCGGAAGCATGGAAGCTATCCAAGGTTCGTGCACCATATTGACTTTCTTAAGGAAACTGATTTTGTGAGTCTTGAAACTAGGCGGAAAGCAAGTCTAGATATTTTGTCTTTCAAAATTTGAAACAATTTCATGGATAGCCCATTCTTCTTGGAATGCTATGATTTATGTATACCAGTCCCCACTACTGTCGGGAGTCGATACCATGACCTGTTCAGAATGTCGCACGGGAGAACCGACTTCCTGGCAAAATATAGAATGACAGGGGGTGCTGTTAAATGAACTTGTAAACCATTTGGATGTGTGTAACTGTTGTCTAAATGATAAAACTATTTTTGAAGAGTCACCTTCCTAAATGCTGATATAAACAAAGTGTCAGTTGTGTGTAATATGTATTGACTTATTGTACTGAAATTGGATTATTCTGTTCTATTCTACAATAATAAAACATTTTAAAAATTTTCGACTGTAAAACATATGTAATTGAAAATATTGGCTATTTATAGAATACTCAGTTTGATCATGCCACGAATGCTCTGTAAGTCTATAAGCTAAACCTGCCGAGCTGGTTCCGGAGTAGAGGACCCGTCACATGTGGCGTATTCCCCGAGCTGTCGGAAACCGGAGTTTTTTTTGCGGATTTGCCGATATTGCTTTTGCCGGATTCGCCCCGTATTGGAAAATGACAGGCCAAAATCGGGCATGATGAAAATGCCGCAGATTTTCCGCCCACTTATACAAATATCGAATATGTACATAGAACGGTATAAAAATATGACGAATGTACACATAAATGCACTTCAAATCGTACGTCTCTCGTATTATCGCCGTGATATTATTTCCCTCAGAATTGTGCCGAGTTCGTCATAAAGTTAATTGGAATTTCGGCTCTAAAATAGTAACGCATTATTTTGTCTTATTACACGTGTCGTTCGATATGGAAATAGCATTTATTTAACGCTTATCCGGGTAACGCATTCCGAACTCAAATCTAGTGACCGGATGAATAAATTCATCGTTGTTTCAGATTCCACGTGGAGATATTCAACGTGAAATTATTATTATTTTATCAAATATTCTGTCAAAATGATGTTAATGCACATTAATAAAATTTCCCGGAACAAAAACAATGAAGAGCAAATAATTTATCGTCAGTTGTTTTTTAATGTATTCAATTAATTATTGTTTTCGTGATTATTCGCTAAGCTTCTGTTACACGCAAACGTCAATTCGTTTTACATTATCCGTCCGACTTATAATAATCTGCTTTTGACCATTTTTAGGAATGATGTTTGGTTTGTGGCAATATAAAAGCATGATGCTGATACTTTTCCTGTATGTACCTACATTAGGGTGCTTCAAAAACCTATGAAAAAAATATTTTTCGAATTTTATATGGGGCACCCTTTCATATGATTTTTAATGTGGTTTTTAAGCTGTGAAAATTTAGGAGTTTTTTCCAAAATATATAAGAAGTTGGTTTTTAAAGTGATTATTTATTTTAAGCAATTTTTTACAAAATGTAGTTCAATACAAGATTCAAATCAATGAAATTATTATATGTAGCACTTACGGTTGTAGGCGCCATTTTACGTCACGATTGTAAATTGAGTTTTAGAGTAAAAAGTCGTTATTACTCAAATACTCTAATTGCTATACTTACAAGTTTAAACACGCTTCGTATTGTTTATAATACTGTGGGGGTGGGGGGGGGGGGGGGGGGGGGGGAGGGGTGTTTAACCTATCTGTGGCTTATTTAATTCTGCGTGCAATGATATGTTTAGTCCGAAGCGATGCAATCATTGCCCTAAACGTCGCGTATTTTCGATACTTTGATCACCGGCAGTGGCCCCTTAAATTTATTTAAATGAAAAGTGTTTTATGTTTTTGGTTGCCCCGATAAAAATACGAACTTTTGCTTTTTGAAGCAGCCTAATGTGCATACTACGATGTTTGTAGGCGGTACTCACTCCACAATTTCACATCTGAATAGTTGCCAACACGATTATGGGCTGTATCCTCTTGTGTTCCCTTGCGACGGGCGACGGGCGGAGTGCGGGTGCGGAATATTGCACGTGTGCACAATGCACGTGTCGCGTCGCGGAGAAATCTTTATTGCCGGAAGCCGTGGAGCGGAACATATTCACTAACTCCCTTGAAAACCCCCTTTGTATCGCCGCCGGAAACGGGACTTTTACCAACAAACCTCCCGATGAGGACTATTCCATTTTCAGTGAAACCACCCCATCAGATTAGTTACATTTTTCTGTAGCGAATACCTGAAGGCTTTGTAAGACAAACCTGTCACACATTTTCATCTACAGTGATTTTCAGATCTTATTATTCCTTTGAAAGACTCTTTTCTCCTGTGCTGCATTCAGTTTTATTATTGAAAGAATGCCTTTTACACCATATTTATGTCTTTGAATTTTGAAATAGCGTTTTTCGTCAGTTTTCTGCTGTAATTATAGACAAAGATACTAAAAGAATTGAAATCATATCCCTTCTCCTGTGCTGCTGCATTCAGTTTTGTTGCTGGAAGTTTGTTATTCACCCCTTATTATTTATGCCTTTAAAATAGCGTTTTTTCGTCAGTTTTCTGCTGTAATTGTGGACAAAGATACTAAAAGACTTGAAATCGTATCCTTTCTCCTGTGTTGCTGCATTCAGTTTTGTTGTTAGAAGTTTGTTTTTACCCCTTATTATTTATGCCTTTAAAATAGCGTTTTTTGTCAGTTTTCTGCTGTAATTATGGACAAAGATACTAAAAGACTTGAAATCGTATCCTTTCTCCTGTGTTGCTGCATTCAGTTTTGTTGTTGGAAGTTTATAGCGTTTTTCATAGCGTTTTTCGTAGCTTATAGCGTTTTTCGTCAGTTTTCTGCTGTAATTATGGACAACGATACTAAAAGACTTGAAATCATCTCCTATCTCTTGTGTTGCTGCATTCAGTTTTATTGTTGGAAGTTTGTTTTTTACTCCTTATTATTTATGCCTTTAAAATAGCGTTTTTCGTCAGTTTTCTGCTGTAATTATGGACAAAGATACTAAAAGACTTGAAATCGTATCCTTTCTCCTGTGTTGCTGCATTCAGTTTTGTTGTTGGAAGTTTATAGCGTTTTTCATAGCGTTTTTCGTAGCTTATAGCGTTTTTCGTCAGTTTTCTGCTGTAATTATGGACAAAGATACTAAAAGACTTGAAATCGTATCCTTTCTCCTGTGTTGCTGCATTCAGGTTTGTTGTTGGAAGTTTGTTTTTACCCCTTATTATTTATGTCTTTAAAATAGCGTTTTTCGTCAGTTTTCTGCTGTAATTATGGACAAAGATACTAAAAGACTTGAAATCATCTCCTTTCTCCTGTGTTGCTGCATTCAGTTTTGTTGTTAGAAGTTTGTTTTTACCCCTTATTATTTATGCCTTTAAAATAGCGTTTTTCGTCAGTTTTCTGCTGTAATTATGGACAACGATACTAAAAGACTTGAAATCATCTCCTTTCTCTTGTGTTGCTGCATTCAGTTTTATTGTTGGAAGTTTGTTTTTTACCCCTTATTATTTATGCCTTTAAAATAGCGTTTTTCGTCAGTTTTCTGCTGTAATTGTGGACAAAGATACTTGTTTTTTACACCGCGTAGTCTTTATAATTTCGTTTTTCATCAGTTTTGTACTGTAATTGTGGATAAAGCATTTATATGTCTTAGTCATAAGTCACTAGCTGTAAGTTTTAGATGTAAGTCACTAGTTATAATTGTAAATCTTAGTTGTAAGCCAGTAATATTAATTCCTTTTAATACTTATTTGTACAGCGCCCTTGAGGTGATTTTTCACAAAACGGCGCTAAACATACTTCCCAAGTACACAAACTCATCCACCTGCTCCAAATACTCATCATTTACAACTATGTTGCACATTGTTTTCATACTGTCTCTTTCAAATACCATGACTTTAGACCCTACTTACATTCATCATTAACTTATTCTTCATACATACTTCGTTCATCCTAGACACGATAAACTGTAGATCTTCCATACTGTTAGAAATCAGCACCGCATCATCAGCATACAACAGGCAACATACTTCCAGATTACTCAATTTCGCGCCCAATCCCATCTCTTTCAATTCTTGCATACAATTATCCATGTATAGATTGAATAACCACGGTGACATTATGCAGCCTTGTTATTAAAGGCATTCTTTAATCGTTTCGTTCCTGTGATATAATTTCTCACCTTAGGAAATATACGGCCGACACATAACCAGAATAAATAATCAGGTAGCCCGGTCGTAATAATTGTTTAGGATCCCCCAAGTATGTATGGAGAAATGTTTTTCCACGAGGATTATCACGTAGCCGGAGGTGAGGACAATCCGTATTAATTGAAATCAGTTTCCCATCAGAGTTATTGATCTGCTTTCTCTTTTGTCTTATACAGATTTACAGTACAGTTATTGAAATGGCTGCCATTGTTATCCAGCTTATTCAAATAATCAGACATCTCTGATATTTTGATATCTAATGAGAATTGTTTTAATATGACATAAAAGTCAGTTAAAATTGAATTCCACCGTGAAATAAAGATTTTTAAAAAAAGATGTAAGAATTATTCTCGATTAACAAATGTTTTGTTTTAATACTAGGTACATTTATTTCAACTCTCGATTGGAAGGATCTAAGGTTCGTAGAAATTTGTTAAACTCATTTTCTATGAACCTTGGGAAGGATCCTTACTTTATCAGGGCAAAATTTATCAAATATATAGGGAGAAAGAAATAGTTATTATTGATACATTAGCAATATTTTTTATAAAACATTGTTTGGTGCTTACCGAGCTGAGGCCCCTATTTGACAATTTTATAAGATTCAATATATGTATGTAAATCAAATGGTCGGTATTGAAATTAAATTAAACAGACTTGATTGAAATGTCAAGAAATAAAGTAATAATATTATATAATAAAGACAGTAATAAAATTTTTTAAAATTGGCAATGTTCATGTAATTATTGGTACGGTTATTAAATCATATATTTTTTTCATGTTGTGGGAAGTAACACAAGACAAAGAAAGGATAAGGTTTATCTGGATTTTATAAAAAAATAGGTGAATTTACAAAATTTACCAAAGCCTCTAGATATGTATAATATAATATTTTGAATAAATTTGTATGTGAATTATATTTTATATTTTTAAAAAGACAATAATTTTTACCAGGGTGTAAATATCAAAAAAAGTCTTCAGCAAACGCATTATTGCTGCAACAAGATAAATAACGTGTTAAGAGATTATTAGTTTTATAATTATTATTGTTCACAGATGTATAAAAGTTACTGCGATTCCGTAAAATTTTCCATAACAATTTCCTTCTATGTAAATGATAAGTTTGAACTTTTAATCCCCGCAGAGTCGATCTTTTATCTCGAGCGTAACGTCCCTCAATCGTCAATCGACCCTCCGTGACGGCGGCATCGATTGCCAATCATCCGTCACCCGCATCCGTCCCGCCACGGGATGGGGCAGGTCTCCCAGAGGGGCCGGGGGGCGCACAGCTGATCGATCCCCGCTACGCCAGCGTAGAGAGGTGGCACTAGGCGCTGTAGCAGAGCCGGACCCGTAGCCCGTAGCAGGCAGCAGGCGGCAGGCGCTGGCAGTAGCGACCGTGCAGCGGGAGGCCACGCCGCATCGTAGCAAGCGCTACTAGCCGCTTTTCGCTGCTCTCGTAGCAAATTGTTTTCGGTTTACGCGAACCAAATGAACTGAATAACCCCTCGCCGCTGATCCTCGCAAAACACACATGTAATTTCCGCACGTTCTTCGCTCTACTGCGGCTCAAACAGAACTCAAACTGAAAAATAATTTTACGGGTTGTTGCATTATTGCGTGGACACTTTTTTTAAAACATCGTTGCATCTTTGACACGCATGTTTTACTTGCTGTTCAAGGACGCATTTTATTCATTGTTTTGTCGCTATCAAATATTATTAGAACCGTATAAGTTAAATCTTCTGGTTCCTCATTGCCGGGTGTTTTTTCTTGTGGTTAATGAATGTTTTAGTAAAATAGTGTTTGTTTACGAAAGTATTTGATTGTATCTGAAATTTGATATGAAAATAAGCTCACCATAATAATTACATATTTGATAATTTTTCAGAATCGAAGGATACGCTTTATAACTTTATTAAAAACATCACGTGACTTGTATCACTACAAAAGACGACTATTTATGTCAAGTGAGATAGTCTGTATTTCCCGACTTTCAAACTTTAATACAAACGTCAGATCACAAACAAGGTGAAATTTTTAACTCATTGTAAAAAATTCACTTTAATGCAGTATTTTCCATCTCCCCGACGTTAATTGTCGTCTTTTATCGTAAATAATTCGAATTCGAAATGTTATTTCAATAAAATATTCGTAAAAAGAGTGTCCAGCGATTACGAAATTTCCACGTATTTTAATTGTATGTTTTACTTGACAAGGGCAGAGTGTACTTTTGTACTTGCTTGACAATAGCAGAGTGAAACCTGAAACTCTAAATTGAAATTGATATTTGACAAACAATATTTCAACGTCGACATGCGTCCTACTAATCCATTCATGTGAACCCAGGGTGAACTTCAAGTTATAATCTACATAAGGCATTAGAATTCGGACATAAGTGATTATTTATTAATATATTGAACTGATTGTTTATTAAAATATACCTAACCACATCTCTGCTCACAACTTTACCTGTAATATAAATATATAGAGAGAGATTCCCATATAAGTGTATTCGCCGGACAAATTGAAAGATCAGAGGAAATGGGATCATTTGGAAAGTGTCCTGTTCGACAGGTCGGGAGACATTGATAAATTGCTTATCCGTATAATCCTTGCGGCCACATAAAACATATTATTGAAAAATCGGTTCATGAGAATTTGATGACCTAATCTATTTTGCCATAAAAATATATTTACAATCATGTGAAGACCAAGCTTCGTATAATTTAAAATAATTATGACAGTAACGATTTATTAGGTTTTGTTCTTGCACTGGATTTCATTCAACCTAGTCGCTTTGAAAGATCTTTTCTTAAACTGAAAGATAGTCTTCCGAGGTGTTTTAAGTTGTCGACAAGTGGATAAGGTACTTGGCAGACTTATCGAGGATCCTCGAAGAGATCACCCCCTACGATACAAAGTTCTGGCTGAGTACCGCCGCGCCGACAAATTGTCAAGTGTAGTCAAGCGGGTTTGCTGAATAGTGTGAAATAGCTGACCAGTACGCCATGAAATCCTAAGAGTTGGAAACTCACACGCTGAAGAATTGGGATTGCAGCCCAGTCAGATTGAAAGATTTCAACCTAAGGATACCGCTTCAGAAAACGCAATTAAATTAGGAAGCGACTTATTAGCAGTTGCGTCCACACATCGTAAAGGAGCCGTCAAGTCCATCACACCCAGAAGAGAAGAAAGATTCTGAGACAGTTATCAGAGCATCCCGTGACTCAGTATGCCCCCCTGAATGAAGAGCGGTTAGGGCTGGGAGTGAATGCCGGGGTCCCCGGGCGGGGGCTGCGCCCTGGCCCCCGCGGCGCCCGTCGGCCCCCGCCCCTGACATGTTCTCCGAGCTGTGCAGGGAGACCCTCCGTAGGGCGTGCTACGCCATCACCTACTGCAGGGAACATGACATGGATGAACGTAAGATACTTCACCTACCAATAGTACCCATTCAGTCAGTTTTCCGCTCCTCCGCTAAACTTAGACTCAATCTTTAGAAAAATGACGTCAGCTGGGAATGCTGCATGTTCTACCGATATTTCAATGGAAGGCACTTAGATTAACATTGATAATATGTACTTTGTCACCGGTCCATAATCGGGCGCTACAAGAGTATGTGCGCGGTTGATTCTTGGAAATTTGACTACTGGACAATTTTGGGACTCAATAGTACCCACCCATCCAGTCAGTCTCATCTTCTGTTAAACTTATTCCCTATTTTTAGAATATTGACCTCGGGTGATAGAATGTTGTGTGCTATACCTTTATTTTAATGGAAGTCATTTTAGATCAACGTTGATACACACCATTCTTCACCGGTCCACAGTCGGTCGACGGGCACTCGGTTGTGGAATGATTTTCCAACTTTTTGATTTTTCTTTCTTGTATAACAAGCTCCCTTAGTCAACGTCGCAGATAGCGTTACAATGACCATCATCAGGGCATCTATTACATCTGCCCTGATGATGGACACTGTAACGCTGTCAGGAGATAGCGGAACACAACATAATACCCCAAAAATAAATCACTAAGAAACTAATCTTATCGAAGGAAGCAAATACTTTGTGGTGTGACATTATATATTAAATGAAAAAACACACTTTGTAAATCACCACTTTTTAGCGATGTGAAAAAGAGGTGTTCTGCAAAGTGTGTTTTTTCATTTAATAAGGAATAACTCATTTAAACCTTCAAGCACACCAAACTTCATCGACATTTTCTAGAATATCCAGCATCTCATTACTAGAAAATGTTGGCCTGTTAAAGTGGCTACGTGTTGGTACGTAGTTAATACTGTATGGATATTAATGTATTCCACAGAACGGTTGAGGAGGGTACCAACAGCATACTGTTCTTTAAATTTTGCGGAAAACGTCGGCCTAATGCCTGTAGGTACATAAAAGCCGTGAATAAAAGCTTTACTTTTTTGCTCGTGGTTTCCCGAAGACAGGAAAACTATTAGCAATATTTTGTGGGCGCGTTGGAATGCGCCATAACTTTATTATGTTATAGGTATTATATTTCCAAGTCATATTATCTACATTGCTTCCTACTAGAAATCGCGCAGTACCACTACTGTGCCTATGGCTTGTGAGCAAAGTTAGAATTGTTAAGGTTGTGCTATATAAATGAAGTTGTATTCTTTCTGTTTTCTGCAGAGATGAAAAATATAAATCTCCCGGCGTTTGTTGCCGCGATTTTCCGACTTTGAGACGCTTCTTTTGAAAATGTCGCCTCCTAGGAAATCAAATAAAACCTTTCTTGGATTCCCTCTTCGGGGTCCTTCCGTTAAAATCTCCGTTATTTTCGCCTGAAACGTTCACCTTGTACTTTTACGACCGGCCGCCGTTTTATGAAATCTTGACATTTCCGACGGTTTCAGAACTGTAACACTTTTATAAATTCGAAAGAAATATAAATTTTAATTATCTTCCTCTCAGATGTTGTGATTTTAACAAGTTTGTTTGCGATAGAAAGGTTCGAGAGATTAAGGGTTTATTTATCGACACTAACCTTTCAGGTTTCTCTGTCGTGCTTTTTATTCTGTTCCCTTGGGAATTTACGCGTTTTGTACTTTCTCTCCATTTAATGTTGCCTTGGTGGCTCCTACATCATACTCTTATGTATTGTAACGTTACAATTTCTCACTTTTTGTTCCTAAAATGCGTTAAATATTGTGATGTTACTCTCTAATGAAAAAATTTTCTAACAATTTAACATTGGACATAATTTGTTAATGTTTTGATGTAAAGTGAAAGTAATAACACCACTGACTAGATAATACACACTAGAAGCGCATTCCATGTAGATTTAAATGGAAACTAATGTCGCCACTGACTTATCTTACCACCTTTTGATTCTAGCCCATTTAGCACACTGCATCTCTTACCTGACATCATATCAGACGGACTTCTTCATCTTTATTCTGTGAATAAACATTCTTAAGCATTTATTAATTTTAACATTTTAGCATTTAGCTTTAGTTCGTTCCTTCCCATAATTCGTAGCCCTGCTCGCGCTTTTGTTCGCAAATGAATGCGTAGCATTAAACCACGCAACGATGTTATTATTTGTGTCCATGTCAAAATGTTTCAACGATTTACATAAATAGGTATATGAAAAAAACCATTCTGTGCGCAAGATGGACACCTGCTGATAGATTTTATCCTGTGGCAGGTGTCTAGAATAATCTGTGCGCAAGATGGACACCTGCTGATAGATTTTATCCTGTGGCAGGTGTCTAGAATAATCTGTGCGCAAGATGGACACCTGCTGATAGATTTTATCCTGTGGCAGGTGTCTAGAATAATCTGTGCGCAAGATGGACACCTGCTGATAGATTTTATCCTGTGGCAGGTGTCTAGAATAATCTGTGCGCAAGATGGACACCTGCTGATAGATTTTATCCTGTGGCAGGTGTCTAGAATAATCTGTGCGCAAGATGGACACCTGCTGATAGATTTTATCCTGTGGCAGGTGTCTAGAATAATCTGTGCGCAAGATGGACACCTGCTGATAGATTTTATCCTGTGGCAGGTGTCTAGAATAATCTGTGCGCAAGATGGACACCTGCTGATAGATTTTATCCTGTGGCAGGTGTCTAGAATAATCTGTGCGCAAGATGGACACCTGCTGATAGATTTTATCCTGTGGCAGGTGTCTAGAATAATCTGTGCGCAAGATGGACACCTGCTGATAGATTTTATCCTGTGGCAGGTGTCTAGAATAATCTGTGCGCAAGATGGACACCTGCTGATAGATTTTATCCTGTGGCAGGTGTCTACAATAATCTGCATATCCTGTCATCACCAACCAGCTTCTTGCGTTGGTGAGGTTTTGGAGGATTTAGGACAATTGCTACAATGTTTTCCTTTTTTTAAAAAAAAACCCTCAACATACGAATTACATTTGAAAAAGTAAAGACGGTTTAAATTTGTAGCCCGAACTGTTTTAATCAACGAGGGGTGTTTAAAATTTATGAACCTTGGATGTTACTTGGGAAAAACATTGTGACTAAAATTAGTCGCAATTAGTTGGTTTTCGTTATAAAACATACACTTCGGCTTAATTAAGTCAGGTGCTTGCTTTTGTTCAGTGTTCACGGAGCGAGTGCGGAGTTCGCTAGAGCGGCATTTACATTTACCTCTGCGACTTGTCGCGAATTCTCGTGCTGGTATTTAAGCGCATCTCGAGACCTTCATGACACCTTCACTTGATGAGCAAACTTACAAACTAGGGCTAAATTAATAGTGCGATCATTGACTTCAGAATTATTGCGAGAGGTTGTCAAGCTTCGGTCGTTATTCATCCGTGTTTGTATCTTCAGCTTACACACAAACTTGAAAACTTCTTGGCTAATGAAGACCAACAGTTTGGTGTTTGATTGCAGAATTCTGATGCCATAAGGGTAGTTCTCAATTCCATCTCCTTCTAGGTGAACAAGTTTTCCCATTCGGCTCATGAAAATCGCCATTATATAACATTGTTATTTTTAAACGCCCTTCGACTTTTATGTAACATAGTATAAGGCGTAAACTACATCATGAGAAATTAGAATAGCGTAAGTAATACAGAGACATATCGTGCAGAACAGCAAAGGATAGTAAATAGTAGTAAAGAACGGTGAACGGCCAACTCGGAATGAAACCAACTCAGAACCCCGTAAGAAAGGTTAAACGAGTTACGTTAGGTTAGGGATAACGGCTATTATAGCTTTTAATCACTTTTCAAAGAGTTGTTGAGTTGACTTGATTCAGGTTAACATCATGTGTAAACAAAGAAAATGAAAGTAATACAATATTGGAATGGCTAATAAATATGCATACTTTATACTTGTTCTAATTAATTTACAAAAAATTAAAAGTATCTTTAGATAAAGATGAGTTACACGGTAAATACATAAGAGTAGGCATACAGTGAGTAAAGTATGTTTCAAGAAAAATAAATCTGAATTAGTATTGATGCCTAAGTAAAAGACAACTCTTCCGATGAGCGTATAAAATAGCAAATAACAGAAAATAGAAGTTGAGAACATGTGTAATAACTAAAGACCGGATTATATGCAAATGCATATTTGCATATGCATTTGCATATAAACCCTTTTCAGTGGTAGTTGCATATTTTAGCAAAAAAATTGAGATCTTGCATATTTACGCTCGATCTCCTCCATCGTTCACGTAGTGACACTATAAATGTCAGATGGCTAAATGCGCGGCTAGTGAACTTATCACCCCACGACTAGTGAAAACGTTTGGATTGGCGTTGAATGAATCTTCTCAGGTTATGAAGAAAATTCGCCTTATGAATTCCTCGTTGCCAAAGGTATTCCGGCGTAAACTCAAAGAAAAATTTGAAAACTTACTGAACAATAACCCAGGGTTTGAACCCTTGTGCCAACTTAACTAGGCTTAACCAGGCTAACCAGAAATTTTAACAATATAAAGTGTATTAAACTGTTATATTTTGCCTATGTTAGAATTCAACTTGAGAACAATTCTCCCGTCCGGAATCCACATTATAGTATACATGTACAAGCTGTTGAAAGAATACAAAACAAATTCTTACGTTTTCTAAATTTTAAAATGGGTATTCCAGCAATTATGTTGAACTACAACACTATTTTAAATGATATGAATATGCTTAAATTGTCCGGCAGAAGAATTTTCACTGACTTGGTATTTCTATATAAAATTCTAAATGATTTAGTTGATAGTCCGACATTGCTAGAATTGATAAGCTTCCGGATTCCACTACGTAATACCAGAAGTCAGGATTTATTTCAGTGTAGAAATTATGGAACTAACTACCATATGTATTCCTCTTTGCCCAGAATACTAATGGAGGGAAATAAATATACCAAGTCAGTGGACACTGGACATCTTCAATTTATCTTTAAACAAATACAAAATACTGTTACTGAGGCAGTTCAGTTATGTACAATAAATACTATATATTGCGTTGAAAAAACCTATTATATTTCTTTGTTAAAGAAATAGTATTTATATATTATTTAATCATAGTGTAATTTGTAAATTTCATACTTATATGAAAGCCTCGTAAAAGGGCGAAAATAAATAAATAAATAGATTGATAGCTTCATCAACGGGGCAGATGAAATTTTGCCCGGCAAAATAAATTCAAAAATCGCACCCAAATTTAAATTCTGTCCAATCACACCAATAGGCGTAGATCGCTCCTTTTCCGCTTACAAAAATATGTAAAGCGATCGTAGACACAATTTGTCTACAGAACATTTAGAACAGTACTTAGTCATACACGTTTTTAAAGGTAAATTGTAAATTTCATTGAATACATTTTGTAATTGATATTTTCGAAAATACGATCGTTATCCTTGAGAACTAATAGCTTACTAAAATAAAATAAAATACTTAAAAATATGACTTCATGTATTATTTCATGTTGCATATTTTGGCCCTTTTCATGGATTTTCGTGCATATTTTAGCTATTTTTATTGCATATTTGCATGCATATTTTGGGCGGTTTTTGTTGCATATAATCCGGTCTTTAGTAATAACAAAGCAACTAGGTATGTAATCCTTTAATAATACAATATAGCCGCGATGAAAAAAATATAAATATATTTATATAAAATGGTGCTACAAAATAAATTTGCTCTGTTTGAAGATGAAATGTTTATACAATTTATTAGCTGGTTCCCGGCATGCGTTGCAATGCCATATTCAAATAAATGCATTGTTTCTCTCTGAATCATCTCTCCCGTGCGTCCCCGCTCCCCTCCCGCGTCCTCTTCCTAGCTAGCTGTATAAATTATAGCCTATATGTTATTCTGATGTATGAACTGTATTATTGTAAAGTTTCATTCAAATCCATTCATTAGTTTTTTGCGTGAAAGAGTAACAAACACACGTACATACATACAAACTTTCGCGTTTATAATATTAAGTAAGATAAGATGTAAATAACTCAACATGAAAAATATTATTTTATATTTGCACCGACACGAAAATTGATTAGTGAAATTATTGTAAACTTTCTTGCCTCGCAACAGCACTGATGCAAAAAATAAATAATTTAATTAGTCTGTAATGCAAGTACACGCACAAGAAGTGCCATGTTCATCATTATGTCCAGAAAGCTGTAAACAATTCCAGTTGCCAGTTGTTTGGTTGGCAGTAGAAGTGGGTTGATTCACTCAATTTACGGAATCGATTCCGGACCCGTATTCGACTGAGTGGACTCGATTCCACCGGACTCGCCGAATCAAACTCATTGTGGCGCTCCGCCGGAGTCGTTGAATCGGCCGGAACCAAACTCAGTTTGGCTCCTGCTGATTCAATGCCTAGAGTTGATTCCGCCGGACTCGCCGAACCAAACTCATTGTAGAACTCCGCCGGAGTTGTAGAATCGGCCGGAACCAAACTCAATTTGACTCCTGCTGATTCAACGCCGAGAGTTGATTCAGCTGGACTCGCCGTACTCGGTGGAATCGTGGAACGTTAGGGAGTTGGGGAATCGTGTTTATGTAGCCGGGCGTGTGTACATTAACATGTTATTGTTTATTGCGAGCGAGAAGTCTTATCTTTATATAGTTAATAGTAATGTGTTTGAGATGATCGATATCTTTGTCGGCTATATGAGAACCGTGTAAGATATTTACGTTAAATTTGAAACTTACGAACAATGGAGTCCTTGTATAGCAGTGAGCCATGGAACTGGCGGAGGAAGGATGAAAGTAAACTGAATGCTGTTGAAATGAGATCCCTGAGGCGTATTTGTGGTGAAACTATGTATGATCGTGAGAGAAATGTGGAGATCCGTAAAGAATGTAAGGCTGATGTAAGCATAATGAGTAAGATTAAGAAGGGGACCCTCAGATAGTTTGGGCAAGTAGAGCGAATGAACGAAGAAAGTAGTGTAAGAAGAATATATGGCAAAATGTGAATGGTGGAAGAAGTTGGGGACGCCCGGGGAAGACATGGCAAGATCAAGTGAATCAGATACTTGAGTCGGGCCATGTCAAAAGTCAGAATAAAAGAAGAGTATGTTTGTGACTATGTATGAATGTGAGTGAAGCAAGGAGTGCGTGCCAAGATCGAGTTGTTTGGCGGTCATTCCTCTCTGCCTACCCCTGCGGAGAAACGGCGTGATGGTTAGTTAGTTTGTACTATCACTATCAACGCCGCGGCCGCCCGGCCCGCGCCGCACACCTCCTTCCGCCTCAACCTCGCCCGTGTGCGAGTGACTCCGGAATCGATTCATTACATTTTGCGGACTCGGAGCGAATCAAACGCATTCGGACTCGGAATCATCGGATTCGTTCCGGCCGGAACGACACACTTCTAGTTGGCAGTAGTCGAGGGTTAGTGCCGCCGTATGTCTCCAGTCTCCATACTACACTCTACAGTAGTCACAGTCCACAGTCTACAGCTGGCACTTATCATCTCTTCCTTCCTCTCAGCTCTCTTTCTCTCCCCTCTCTCTGTCCTCTCATCCCTCTCACCCCACACCTAGTTACAGCCAGCTGCCTGCAGTTTATGTTCTTGGCAAACAAACACAAACCAACCAACCAGCCTGCTTTTTCAGACCTTACTCCAAAGTGCGTTTTTTTAATATTTGGCCGTGCTAGTTTATGCCTATCGAATTTTGTGTCCAGAAACATATTTTCTGCATTTATTGCTTATATTATTTGTAATCTCGTACATACATTTTACAGAGATAATACGTTCCACCAATACAACACATGTTATTAATCAGTAACTGTATGAAAATAGGTTTGCAATAGTGTTTTTTGAACACCTCACTGGGAGAACTTTGGTTTTCGCACGTTTTAAAAGGTTTCGTGATAACTCAACACATTGGCATTTCAACACATTTTTTTAAAGTTATATAAAGCGATTGAAAAATCCCAGAACCTATCCTAACCGTAACCTATTTATTCTGGTTTTTTTCATGACTTTATATCACTTTTCAAAGGTGTGTTGAAATGCCACTTAGATAAGTCATTTTAGAAGTGGTGGTATTCTGCCGTCGTAAGTAAAAAAACACGGTCTTCCTTGAGACAAGGAGGATACTGGTTCCACCCAAGGCAGGCAGTTATAATACATCATAATATTACATGTACGTAATAGTAGTAGATGCTAAAAGCATTTACAATGTAGTAAAAAGAAAAAAAAATCTTCATGAAGTGAAAATAATTAAGCAGTCGATGAAATATTTTAAAATATTATCAATAATTATCCAATAATAATATATTTAAAAGTAGATCTAATTATATAATTTAAATACTAATTAAAAATATTTGGTTTGGGGTCAATAGGTTTTAGTACCTCAATAGGTTTTAGTACCTTTAATTTTTATCTAGTCTGTGATGTTTTTTTTTAAATTCCAACAACATTGAAATATCATTCCCATCATAACAATGCCTTCTTATCAAAGGTACTCGTCAGCATTAAGTTTAATTTACCTTAGGTATAAAATGAAGCAGTTAAAATCATGTTTATCTTTACGATCCGCAATAATAATATAATAACTGAAATGAAAGGCTTTCCCTGTGGTGCTTTTATTTTGCAATAAGATAAACATTGTAATGATTATTGTCGCAGATATAAATCATTAACGTCCATATCAAACAGCGATAAATGGTTAAAAGGTAGACGGATAAAGCTCATTTCGCGCATCTCCATTCTAGAGCTTCAAAATTCCTTAATAAAGACTTGTTTTATCGGTACTACGACGGAAGATGCTCCGAGGAACTAGCGTCATTGATCCCTTCGGCACCGGTGCTTAGCCGGTAAACACACCAAATGCGCGCCCAACAAATTGTACACGGTTCACATTCGTCACATGAGAACGGGTCGCTTCTACGACTGTAGACTCATGTTCACTCTTTCCTCTCTTCAAGAAGACCCTCCACATATCATCCCCAAAGATGACGTAGATTCTGAGGGAAATTATTTTCCTCAGGGTTTCCTAGTATTTTTCTATGAACAAATTGAAAATGTGCTCATTTAACACGTGAAAGCCTCGCATATCGCCTGCATTGAATGTGGATTTTCGTTTGTCGAATGATAATACGTCAAAGTTCGAATTGGTATTTTTTAGTTCGAGTTTTCCCTGCAGTGGGACGGACGGCGCTGCTCAGTGTTCAGTGTTGCCATCGCGAGGGCTTTTAATTAGAGCGCGGACAGAACAAACAATGCCGCCCTACACCGGTTAAGTACCTGCCTAGCCGCCCATTCCGCCACCAACCTCTTCTGTCTGTGATAAGAACTTGATATTTTAACTGGGGCTTGGAGATGTCGGTAGATGGGTAGAATAATGACTATTTATCCCATGGAGCGAGGAGGACTTTATTTTTAACCAAGTTGAAGTGAGTCTCTGCTTATCAGCCAACTTTACGGTAATCCCTCTTGAACAATTGCCCCATGTTTGGAAACTGTGTTTAAATATCCGGAAACTTAGCTTTATCTGTCTTTTACTGTCACCATTCAACGTTTATTTGTTGCCACTACCTAACTGTTTACTTAAGACGGGTTGTTTTACAGAAATTCAAACGTTAACATTTTTTGACAGTTGAAAGGTTCCGATTCCGAGCCGTTTCGGCTTTTTAACAAATTCTGGTCAGCAGAAGAGGACAAGTTGTTAAGCTTTACAGATTGTTATAATTATACAGGAAGCTGAAATGCACTTCTAATCGGTATTTAACATGGAGCTTTTAAATGTCAATAAAACAAAATGGTGCTGAATGGCCATACAAAACATTGTATGGCCATTCAGTGTTATTATGTTTATTATATATTGATTATTACTGAATTACATTTAAATTTATGTGAAACATCTTGCCCTTAATTTATTTTTAGAATAGCTGAAGTCCCCGGGCGTTACCCGGACTTCACGCAGAGTTTTCCGAAATCAGATGTGAACTAATTTTCCTCTTATTAACATCGAGTATGCAAAATTTCATCAAGAAGCATCATATTTCTGGGGTGTGATAAGGGGAGGTGGATTGTTTTTCGAAATCTCATATAGAAGTGGCCTTCCTCTTGTATTGAAGAGAAAGGTCAAGGTTTTTCACACTTGAGAAAAGTGTGCTAAATTTCATCTATCTCGGAATAAATGTTGATTGGTTTAAAAACACACACAAACCCACTCCGGGACACTAACTATTCTTTATACACACATATTATATATCTATAGCGGAAATTTGAAATGTGTAAAAGACAATAAATCCAAAAATGAGTTAAATACGTCGTTTTTTCGTTTTTTTCTCTTTCGATCTATGTCGTTGAAATATTTCTAGGAAAATGAGTGTGTCTTTTACGATGTGAAATTATTTCTAAAAAATTAAAAATAAATCAAGTACTTGTTATTAAAGAAATTTACAAAAATGTTGTTATTTTTTAGTATTCTGAAAGATCTATTCATTGTTAGTTTATAATAAAAAACATAATTATAGGTATAAGAAACCAGGCGATATTTTTTGTTTTTTTTTATTTATTTATTTATCTATAATAAAATATATTTACAAAGGTTTTATTTGTATGACAGGCGTACAGGTATATAAATGAATATAGTAGTTACAAGGATATTTCAGGTAAAATACATATTATGAATAGAATTAAAACAGAAGGGTGATTGGAAGGGTGGTAAATCTTTTAAAGAGAGTTATTATATAAATGTTGGAGATGGAGTAATGAAATAAATTCTGCCTATTCTATTTGTAGGTTAAATTTGACAGGATTTCATTATTTTCATTTATTTTATATGGGTTAGGTTGTATGTGAATAGTTATTTCTGTCTATGTGTGATTTATTTTACAGATATTTGTGATAGTGTGGCGTCCAATACTTATAATCCATTTTTTAATATCTTATTTGAATTTTGTAAAGGAGTCACTTTGTCTGATCGTGGTTGGTAGTGTATTGTATAGTTTGCAAGCTATGTATTTAGAGTGTCTTTGCCCGAAGGTGGTTTTGAAAAAAGGAGTTTGGAGAAGTTCGTTGTTTTTGGCTCGGGTATTGTGTATTGTTTGTGTAGCTTTGTATGGTGTTTTGTTGTTTTTGTGTAAATTAAGTAGTATGGATCTTGAGTAGAGCTGTTTTATGTCCATAACTTTGAAGGAATTGAAGATAGTATCAGTGCTGGTAGTAAGCGGCATTTTAAGAATTATTTTTATGATTAGTTTTTGTGCTTTCATGATGGGATCAAGGGCATTGGAATATGCATTACCCCAGGCTAGAATTCCGTATTCGATGTGAGATTGGCACAATGAGTAGTATACTGTTTTTAAAAGTTTTAGGTTAAGGAAATTGCGTGTTTGTTTGGAAAAGTATATAGATTTTCGGATTTTGTTTGTAGTATTATGTATATGTTGCTTCCAATTCAGGTGTGTATCGAAGGTTACTCCTAAATATTTGATAATGTTTACTTGCTCTAGACATGGGAAGTCACAGTTCCGGTTTAGAGATGAATTTTTACATTTGTGTATTTTTAATGGCGGGGCTGGGTTCGACTTTGGGATATTGGTAAGACTAGACAGTAAGTATTTGGTTTATAAATCTTAAATATAAATCTTAAATTATAAATCTTTATAAATAATAAAAACTTTATTTTAGATTGGAATAGTAGGAACCTTTTAGGCCGGTCCTATTTGAATGCCTGGAATGGCAATGCTGTCTAATATTTTTGTAGGAATATTGTACACATAAATAATATAAACATATTTTTATATACGATACAAGATAGGGGAATCTTCTTATCTCCTTGTCTTTTGTACAGAAGAATATTTAATCAAAAGGAAACATACGCCTTGGCCACTGGAGATGTGCAAATTTCTTTTTTTGTAATGATTTGTAACAAAGTGAAAACCAATTTTTTTGTAATTTATTAAAATACCTCCATTTTTTATACATAAAACTAAATGGCCGAACACTGACGACGTTTATGGAGACATATTACAAAATAGGCTAATTTTGGGCAATACTTCTATTGTTAATTGAAATATACTTATTATTTTCAAAGATATAGTGCTTTAAAATAAATTCCATTTTCTAGAACGGGTTCTTTGTTTTCGCCCGCCGGAAGTCTCGATCGATATAGATATATAATGTCGTTGTATTTTGTTTTCATAAAATGACGTTCATCATCGACTTTGATTTCCGCAAAATATTTCTACTTATATTTACTACTGGCGACATTTCAATATTCGTATTGTCATTCACGAATCCGCTCCAAAATATTTCTACTTATATTTACTACTGGCGACATTTCAATATTCATATTGTCATTCACGAATCCGCTCCAAAATATTTCTACTTATATTTACTACTGGCGACATTTCAATATTCGTATTGTCATTCACGAATCCGCTCCAAAATATTTCTACTTATATTTACTACTGGCGACATTTCAATATTCGTATTGTCATTCACGAATCCGCTCCAAAATATTTCTACTTATATTTACTACTGGCGACATTTCAATATTCGTATTGTCATTCACGAATCCGCTCCAAAATATTTCTACTTATATTTACTCTCTCTCTCTCTGGTTTCAATCCTGGGATTGGTTTGCAGCAATTTCATCTATTCGCTTCTTCCACTCTTCCCTGTCTTGTGCGGCTCTTTTGAAGTCTGCATATGATTAGCAGCGCACGTCCACCAGCAGGTCCTCCAGGTACTCTCGGCGTGGGCGTCCCCTAGCATTTGTCCCCTCGGTCATACCCTCCATTATGGCATGCAAGAGGCCTTCTTGTCTTATTGCATGGCCGATCCATCTTGCGCGCCTTTCGGAGAAGGTCCTGAGCAGGTGCCTTCCTCCTTCGATTCTTTGAAGAACCTCCTCATTTGTGATGTGGTCTCTCCAGAAAATTCCTAGTAGTCTTCTATAGGACCACATCTCAAAAGCCTCTAGTCTCCGTTTATCTCTTTCGGATAGGCACCATGTTTCGCAGCCGTACATCAAGATACTCCATACATAGGTCTTGATGAGGAGTTTTCTCAGTTTCAGGTCTATATTATTCGATTCTATTATTTTCGACCTTTTATTGAATGCAAGCCTAGCCTGGTGTATACGGCTGTCGACCTCGCTCTTAGATCGACCGTCCCATGTTATTTTGCTCCCGAGGTAGACAAACTCCTTGGTGTTCTTTAGTGGAACTCCTGACATCTCTACTCTCATCTGATGTTGCGTTCGGCCTACAGTCAGCAGCTTTGTTTGTCTTTATTTATCTTCATGTTGTAATTGTTTTGAAGAATGCTTTGCATGTTTGTTAAGGCCTCTTGCAGTTCTTCTTCGCTTTCAGCGACCAAAGCAATATCGTCAGCAAACCTTATCATATCCACCTTTTGCCCGTGTATCTTTACACCTTTTCTGTGACTCATTCTCTCTCTCAAGTCATCAATCGCACTTTGTATACTACTGGCGACATTTCAATATTCATATTGTCATTCACGAATCCGCTCCAAAATATTTCTACTTATATTTACTACTGGCGACATTTCAATATTCGTATTGTCATTCACGAATCCGCTCCAAAATATTTCTACTTATATTTACTACTGGCGACATTTCAATTCATATTGTCATTCACGAATCCGCTCCAAAATATTTCTACTTATATTTACTACTGGCGACATTTCAATATTCGTATTGTCATTCACGAATCCGCTCCAAAATATTTCTACTTATATTTACTCCTGGCGACATTTCAATATTCATATTGTCATTCGCGAATCCGCTCCAAAATATTTCTACTTATATTTACTACTGGCGACATTTCTATATTCGTATTGTCATTCACGAATCCGCTCCAAAATATTTCTACTTATATTTACTACTGGCGACATTTCAATATTCATATTGTCATTCACGAATCCGCTCCAAAATATTTCTACTTATATTTACTACTGGCGACATTTCAATATTCATATTGTCATTCACGAATCCGCTCCAAAATATTTCTACTTATATTTACTACTGGCGACATTTCAATATTCATATTGTCATTCACGAATCCGCTCCAAAATATTTCTACTTATATTTACTATTTATTTTATTTATTTATTTAGTAACTATATAATATTTTTTACATTTTTATGTGAAACATGTTAGTTAGATGTATATATGTATAAAATAGAAAATATATTCGAAGTCCTCCTCACTAGGAGATCCTGTGCTGAGGGGGACTATGCTTTGGATAAGTTTTTCAGCGACTTCTATGGTTTAACTTGTTTGGATAAGGTTTTCCAGAAACTTCTATGATGTTTTAAGTATACTAGTAAGGTCATTTTCCGGTAGTTCCTTCAGCCAACATTTAATGTCCTTAATGTAGCTGTTTTTTGTTTTAATTTGTTTGATACTAAGTGGGAGTTTGTTATATAACTTTACTGCTAAAAATTCAGAACTTCTTTGACCAAATGAAGAGTTACACTTTGGTATATTAAGTGTGTCTGTTTGTTTGGCTCTGGTTTTATGAGCATGTGATGTTTCTTTCTCTAGGTCGTTTTTGTGGTGATGTACTAGAATGTTTTTGGCATAGATTTTCTGTATGCTTGAAAATTTCTGTTGTTGACGTCCTTATGGGGACCTTTAGAATGGTCTTTATGATGCAATTCTGAGTTATCTTAAGTTGTTTTAAGTGATTAGATGCTGCTGAGCCCCATCCTATTACTGGCGACATTTCAATATTCATATTGTCATTCACGAATCCGCTCCAAAATATTTCTACTTATATTTACTACTGGCGACATTTCAATATTCATATTGTCATTCACGAATCCGCTCCAAAATATTTCTACTTATATTTACTACTGGCGACATTTCAATATTCGTATTGTCATTCACGAATCCGCTCCAAAATATTTACATTTTGAAGAGTAGTAGTAAATAAATAATATTCTTTAACTCATTTTCTATTTCAGATAACACGAGCCATTAAGTTCAGAACCGAAACGTGAAATGAAATGCTTAAAGTTTTTGTTATTAGTACCAAGTAGCAGCTATGGCTTGAGTTGCCTCCGAATGAGAATAATGCTCACTCCACTGAAGATAAAATTCCTAGAATTGTGAACTTAACCGTTTGGAAAGAAAATTGATGTCGCCAATTTAGAATAAAAAAAAATTTACGTGAGAGAACCTAGATAAGTCTTAACTGTCCGGAGACAATTGTGCTATATATGAAGGGAGGGGGAGGGTAGGAGAAGAGAAATTTTAGGGAGTACCTGTCTATTCAGATAAACTAAATACGGCTTTTACCATTTCAAATTACGTTTCTCTTTCGAAAATTGGTCCTTTACCAGGGTGATAACTAAGTTACACAGAATTTTAACAATTCATCAAATTTCAAAGTTAATACGTTTTTTAGTTCTGTGAAAGTCCTATTCAGGTTCTGTTACTATCCAAGGCTCTTGATGAAATAATAACAAAACCTGAATAGAACTTTCGCAGAAGCTGAATTTTAAGTATGAAATTTGATATTTTATTTATTTATTTAATGGTGATGTTTAAATTCTGTGAAACAACTCCTAAGGTTCACAGAATTTAAACTAAATTCATCAAATTTCAAAATTAATATTCAATTTCTGTAAAAGATGTATTAGAGTAGGTACTGGTATTATTCCATTATTGGGTAGGTGTGTCACAGAGCTTGAATAATAATATAACTTGAATATGACAAGATTTGATTTAACTTGATTGAGAAAACCCGTCCACAGAGTATCAAAAATTTTGAGACACGTCGCAAATATACGTAAGATCTTTCAACTCCTAGGACTCGACGACTAGAAGACAATTAACTATTCAAGAAAGAATTTCGGTATTTGAAATTGTTGAATCAATCGATTAATATCTGAATTAAGGTAAATTTGACCTTACTTCAAGCACACGTACGGCATAATCGGTTAATCTGTTCAGTGTCTGGCACACCATCTGCGCCCAATATAAACCTTTACCCCCCGCGTGTTATTGTTAGGGGCTTTAGCTGCAGGGGTAGAGATAAACACTCCCTTTTGTTTCGGAGCCGTTCCAACTGTAAATATGCGGAATTAATGCCGACCAACCCTTTCAGTCGGGTTTTGCTTTGAATTTCAGGAAAAGCTATTTTAACGCAAGAAATAATAGAATTTCATAATTCTGCGAATGTGTGGAATGCTTTAAGTGTCGTGCATTTTAATAACCCTCTTTATGAATACCTTCAGTAATAAATTTGTCAATATTGAAATTGAATTTCCGTATATTAAAGCATGAAATGAAACAGTTGCTGTGTTTATAACCACGAAATTTATTTAATTTATTAACACCGATCGGTTTCACAACACAACACAAGCATCACCAGGTACTAAATAAAACTAATCAAATATACATTTTGTGTGCTTATCTATTATATATAAGAGACAAAACATAACACAGAATAAAGGAACAGGAGATAGCATAAAATTAAAATCTAACATAGTAGCACAGAGAAAGAGACAGGTGTATTATACATAATGGGTAACCGAAGATTGTATCCGAAGAGACAAAGCGTCACCTGTATGGGTGATTAAGGGCTAATAGATATTTTATGGGTTTATGGGAAATATACCTAATATTGGGACACATTTAATTGATAATTAAGAATTTGGATTTTGGTTTTAACGGCTTTCTTTATATCAAGTGCTTCTAAATTAGTTAAAATGTTCAGTACCATTTTGGGCCCAATGTTAACACCATTGCATTGATTGAAGGTATGGCATTTATCAATAAGATGATTAGCGAATTCGGAATATCCGTTATTAAGGTGCTCTTCATGCAAAAATACTTTAATTAAATGTTATTGAGTAGTAGATGTTTTGATGACAGTACTTACACAGTAGTCACTTCCCAGTTTTTTCCCCGAGTTTGAACAATGTCTTTCTCAAAATATTAGGTCCTTACATATGAAATTGGCGTTTTGTATGGGAGGAACATAAAGTTGATTTTTTTTTAATGTAATATATTTATTTAATCAAAGTATGTACCATTGCTATCTATGCACTTTTGCCATCTCATAGGTAGTTCACCGATCAAAAACTCTTTGAAGGCGGTTTGGACTGCCCCATCGGAGTTGAATTTTTTCCCTTGCAAGAAGTTATCCAAATTTCGAAAAAAATGGTAATCTGTTGGGGCAAGGTCCGGAGAGAGCGGCGGATGTCTTAGGCATTCAAATTGAAGCTCCTCTAATTTGGTAGCCGTCTGTTGTGCAGTGTGTGGTCTAGCGTTCTAACGCGCGTTTGTTGATTTGCTTCACTCAATTCGTGAGGTAACAATAATTATTGACAAGTACGCAACAAACTTATTTTTGACAGTTAAATCGATATATAAAAACTCTTTCAATGACATTACTGGCTAAAAAAAGTTTAGTTTTACCTAAAACTGTAGGGAGAGAAAATATAATGACTTTTATTAATATGTAAGAATAAAATTAGTTCAATATCATCATGTTATTGATCCGCGTTCGGGTACCGTTGCCCTAGAAACCATTTATTGGATAACTAACACCCCTGCCAAAGGTCACCACAAGTGGGGTTGGCTAAGCTTAGTGACTTAGCAGAGGTACCTGGGATCATGGGGTTAGGTTTATCAAGGTCTTGGTGGGAGGTGAGCTGGTGAGACTGGTTGAGGGAGACCTTTTGAGATCTCAACCCAGACCCCCTCGATCCATCGTCTTTTTTGGACACATTGACCTCCAGATTCCTAATCACCCCTCATTTATTTTTCATTCCCAAAACTTCCTTTCCTTCATTTTCCATAAAAAGACCCTCAACACAGCATGCCCAAGCTGACATAGGCATTTTTTGAGATGTTTTTCCTCATGGCCTCCTGTATGGAGCTAATGTAAAAGAAAATGATCATTGTTCTATGTTGAATGTTGCTAATTCCCCCTGTGGTACCTACACCTATTCCAGCCCGGTCGAGCTAATGGTCCAGAATGAATGCGTTATTTCGCCATCTATATCTTTTATTAAATAAAAGCTTTCCCTCGCACCTCACATTCCAATCAATGAAGCATCTCTTGTACCACATATTCACCATCTCTTAGGGCAGGCAATTTGTGTCATTTCGAAAATAAATCCTCAACATAACTAATAACGCACCGTCTGACATTTAACATACTTAATAACTATGACTGGTTTAGGTCTGTAAAATTAATAACTTAGATGATTTAATAAGGTTCTGGTAATTTATTTCGTAGATAAGGTACCTATATCAAATATCGGGAAACCCTCAAACGGCCTTAATTGGTTTATAAAGCAACACTGGGAAACATTTTGCATGGCTAATAATAGCTTATCCTCTATTACTTAATCATATATATATTAAGTTAGTGGATTATACATTATAGTTAGTGGTTAGACGTTACAACGTTACTTTTATCCTTAGAGAGGAGGGTGAGAAAGGGAGTGGAATGGCCTGAGAACGGTTTATTTGCATTGGAGGCGGGTATGGGTACCACCACTCCGGGAATCTTTATGGGATAACTAACACCTGTGCCATAGGTCACCCCAAGTGGTTCGCTATGTTAGGTGACTTAGCAGGGGTGCCCGGGTTTATGGGGTGAAGTTTGTCCGGGTTTTGGCGGCGGATATATACTTCTATCTCAGTACTTCTACAAGGTGTCGCAAAAGTCGTCGTCATCACCCTATCGAAAGATGCAATCATTTTTGCAAACGGCGGCAAATGTCAGTTCTGCTTTGGCATTTGTGATGTAAACGGATACAAAATACATGCCAACAAGACATAAATTGCTACACTCCTCAAAAACGCGGAATTTTTTTGAAAAAACGCCTTTACGGGTCGTCTAATGTCTCGTTTTGGCGATTTGCACTGGCCGGAAAGATCGCCGGATTTAACCTTTCCAGACTTTTTTTTGTGGGGTTTCTCGAAGTCAACAAGCCTCAGACTCTTAAAGCCCTCAAAGAGAATATCCGTCAAGAATGCTAGAAACTATCCCCGGAAGTTCTGGAAAAAGAGTGTTGGAAAATGCCATCGGGCCCGTATGATCATCAACTCTGGCGGCAGTCACTTGGCCGATATTATTTTCTCGACTTAATAGGGAAAAAATAAGACATCCATAGACATCCAAATAGTATCACCATTTAGTTCTTAAAAGCAAAATCTGCTTTTGAATGAATAGACCTTTTTACATGGGAGCGCGAATTGCTCGCCACGTTATTAACATTTTTGCGAAGTCCAAATGCGGAAAAGTAAAGTTCGCCACTTTTCACAGATGAATATTTTGTTGCCGTATTTAGTTAAGACACTTTTACAAATGTTTCATAATTAACTTACCCCTGTAACCAGCGACGAGCACACTGGAGAACCGCCCACATTCGTTATGATTGACATATTTTAGGGTATAATGTATAGCACAAGCTAACATTTTTGCCGTGTTATTTCGTAAAATGTACGATCAGAGCTCGACACTGGTCCGGATAAGAATGATGACATCACATTTTTTAGACTCAAGCGAGGCTCTCGTAAGCCAGCCGGTTCCATGGAACCGGTATGGGGAGGGGGAAGTAATGCGCTTTTATCACTTAGGGCAGGTCTATATATATTCATATGTCTATGAAGACATCAAATAAACATATCCCAAAAGCAGAACATCGTGTGACAACTTACGCGCCACCTTGTCTTATCTTAGGTTAGTCAGATGTTTGCAATGCTATTTTCCTGTATTCAATTCGGATCGATCAATCCTAATTACCACCTGAGTCGGCTTCTTCGCCAACATTCACAGGGTGGAATTTATAGCACGCTAAAGCTGCCACATTTAAGAATGTTTAGTGGCCAAAGGAATATTTACTTATTCAATTGCTCCGCGCTTTCCATTCCAAGCACAGGGCGTGAGGCGTGATGTATGGAGATACAGTCTTTACACTTACCGTAATGGTACGCCTTATGCCGCACTGGACTCCAGACTACACCAACTGAACTATTTTACACTAACTGTTTTGAGTGTAAACTTGTCTCGAAGTTAAAATGTGTGCCACTTTAATTAAACGGTCTGGTTCCGTGTTATTCATGTCAAACTCGTCGTGTTTATGACGTTTTTCATCGCGAAAAATCCGCATCAAAGGTTTTACGGTTTTTGTTCGGCACCGCCACACGCGACTCCGCTCCGACAGAAAGTGCAGGTTTTGCGCGGCTCGTTAAAAAGCGGCTTTTAATGACTCCGACGTGAATCATCGTCCAGTTTCTAAACCCAGTTTTAATTAAAATGAGTACTGGCACTGATAGCATCCGGTGATATATTATTCTATCGGAGTCCCGTTGGGAATCACATAACATCAGGTAGGTACGGGTATTGCGGTGTTTCGTAAAAATTCTAATTTGAATTTAAAATCGTGTTCGATCTGAATTTAAATGCGGAAAGTAAAACCATTTCTGCCGAATCGTTAATCAACCGCGTTTCGCATTTAAAAATATAATATTTCATATCGGCGTTCCTGGGTATAATTTTAGCACGCGCCGCATTTTATAATGTGACTGAACATGAATGCGATTGCATGCACGTTCGGCCTTAGCGAAATGCGCAAATTTCAAAGCACTGACTGGTCTGGTTGGGATTTTCTTGGTGAGACTTTGTGCAATACATGCACATGGAACACTGCACACAGAACCTGCACACTGCACACTGCACACTGGCAGACATGCACTCTTGTCCGGGTCTATTTGATTTAGATACATTCTCGTCCTACTTGACAGTGGCAGACTTGCATTCATTCGCTGTGGACATTTGCATTTTGGCTTCTTGGCTATTTGCAAGAAATGCATTTATTAGCAGAAATTCAACTTGTACGATATCTAGTTCTACATTTCAATTTTCAGAACTCTTTGATTTATTTTTATTTTTTATTAGTAGTATTTGATTTTATTTTTCCGGCTTCCTTCGGCATTTAAACTCTATTGATATTTAAATTATTATATTTTTTTTGAGAAAGACAAACATTCCCGGGTTACGATTGTTACGAATAACCCAACAATGTTTGAAAATCTCCTACTATGAAAGTTTTATATTAGTTTTATTATAATATATTATAATGGAATTCCACCAATCACTCTCAAAAATAGAAATATTAAAAAGTAAACTTCGTTTAAATATTTTTGCATTTCTTGGCCCTTAACTATTAAACAATTTCCAGACATTTAGTTTTGAAGAGTTTTATTCACAGTGTATATTTTTTTAGTTAATTTTATTTATAACAGTTTTAACAATTTTATTTATAAGAGGTTTCTACACTAGCACATTTCTTAAAACTAGTCTAAAGTTTAAGTTATTAAAATTAACTTAAAAATTACAACTATACAAGTACAGAAATGATTAGGTATTATTTGGTGATTTGGAGGAAGGGGGGAGAATAGTGAGAGGAGTCAAAATAAAAAGGAAACATGGTCAACAAAGGTGACTTATGGGTTGCTATTATTTTGATTTTCTTTTTTGAAACACGCAAATTAAAATGCGTATTAATTACACCACTATATTTAATAAAAAATATCAACGTTTTTCAAAACCAACATTAGGACACAACGGTTATTGAACAATTGAAAAATATGGAACAAATGATTGTCTTTTTTTAACGGTTAATGCGTTATTGAAATTTTGGTTACCGGTCAACTCAGAATGGAACCAACTCAGAACCACCTCAGAAAGGTCATTGAGAGTGATGATAAAAAAATATAAAAATTGGTTAAATAGGTGAAGTTAGATTAGGGTTACCGGATATTTTAAAACTATTTTTTCATCGCTTTGAATGGTTTTATTCTGAGTTGGCATGGAACTTAAAATTTTAACAAAATAACATGATGAAAATTACCTCACGAGCTAATACTAATATATCTGGATATTCCAAACAGGAACAGCTTTGCAAATCTCTTAATTATGGAGCTGACCGTTCACAAGCTTTTATAGGTAAATTGATTTTATTACTCGTAGCCAAGATTGATCAAGGCTGAATGGTTTCCGTACATCAGCACCGGCTTACGTAAAACTACTTATATCTAATATTACATTACAGTACTGGTGGGAAAAAAATATAAAATCGGCACAGCCACTATCGATTTTCATCTCTCACTAATTGACGTTTCACGGGAGGAGGGTACCTCGTTTATTTCATTTCCTTCGCAGCGTTATATTATGTACCTACACGGTAATGCGCGTTGTGCGAACTTAATACGTCACGCCCGCCTCAGTGACGTAGGTACTAATCTTCCTCCACAAAACATGATCTCCTAACTGTCTAAGAAAGATACCACCCTTTGGAAGATTGGCAAAATATCTAGAAATCTGCCTCGGACGATATGGACCACGCATTCTAAACGAGTGCCGAAATATCAAAGCTATCTATCGGTTTTTCAGCAGCGTACCAAATTTTGCAAGGTTGTATTTCGAATGGCGGTAATGCCCGCCATTTTAACAGTATGACGTATTGTTAGCAGCAGAGGCGTGCCGTCCATACAAGCAGAGCCTACCCTGCCATACTCGCAAACAAATATAAATAACATTGGAATGTTAAATTATTACGAGAATGCAATAATCCCTTTTAAAAATACGCGCGGATACCAACGACGAAACGCAGCGCCGCGCGCGACAATATAACGTGTCAAAGGCAGAAACTAGTGTGCTTAATTAATGACGTCGCCGTCATATTCATTTTTTTGACTCTATTCTACACAAAAAAACGTACATGTGTGTGGAAAGGACGACTCGTTTGGGTTAATGTGTTAGTGTATTTGCTGGCCTTGCCTGTTGGCAATGCCAGCAAATGCAGCACTACCATGTATTAATTAGTAACCTGTTCATTAGTACAACTTTACTAACTAAATAATGATAATATATTTTTCTTTCTTTCCAAATATTGTCTGTGTTTATTTGTCGAAAAATTAACATTTTATTTAACAGCATAAGACTTGGAACTGGCAGAGGATGGATGTAAGTAGACCAAATGTTGTCAAAATGAGATCGCTAAGGCGTACGTTTGATAAAACCATGTATGATAATGTGTGGAATGTGGAGATTCGCAAATAATGCAAGGCTGATGTAAACGCAATGCGTAAGATTAAAGAGGGACTCTCAGATGGTTTGAGCATGTAGAGCGAATGAACGAAGAAAGGAGTGCAAGGAGAATAAATAACGCAAATGTGAATGGTAGAAGAAGTCAGGGACGTCCGAGGAAGACGAGGCATCAAGTCAATCAGATGCTTGAGTCGCGCCATGTCAAGAGTCAGAATAATAGAAGAGTTTGTTAGAGATGATGTATGAATGTCGCAAGGAATGTGTGCCAAGTCCAAGGTGTCCGTCGTCTCTGCCTACCCCTGCGGAGAAACGGCGTGATGATTAGTTAGTTAGTTGGTAATTAGCTTGTAATATATGCACTAAAATGGTTATTTGGATATTTGGTGGTTTAGAAAATCTCGAACGACATCGGCTACAGCTAGCAGCTTAGTCAATCTTAGCGAAAGCTTGCACGAAGGGTTATTGTCTGGAGAAATTTAAAAATTATTAATTAATTGCTGATTTTCCTAGTGCTTTCCCTGATTACAAACTCTGTGCACGCCATTCGATAGCAGGGTTAAACCGACTATGTATATTTGATTTATTATTTCCACAAGAGCCTGCAGCGTTGGTACTGCTGAATTGAATTTAAGCTATTCGTTTGTGTTTATTATTCCAATCATGATGCATAGTTACACCTTGGATTACAGAGGGCCACACTGGGTGGAACCTGCCTCTTGTTCACATATACACATTCATGCGTAAGGTTTAATTTTATCCGTGCGTTGATTTCAAATGACGTTATTAATTTTCACGACATGTTTTGAACAAAGTTTAATGGACCGTACTGTTTGCGTTAGGCAGATAATTGGGTACAGGAGACATTTGTTTTGCCACTACTTACCTAAGTACCTGCCTGAAACATTTTGGTATTGTACGTCTCTATTGTTAATCTCGTATAACTTCCCCATTCGTGAGCCCATTGAACTGATTATGTCACGTCCCAGATTGAAGGGGAGAAAATAGCTAATTGCACTCTCTGGAATTCGAGGAATCTAACGAGGAAAATTTTAGGGTAGTTGTTAGAAGAATTACTCGTAGGAATATGGTCAAGGGGTAACTTAAAATCTAGCACGTTTCTAAAACTCACCTTCCCACTTTGGCGAGGAAGTGTATAAAATCTTTATGGAGATTTATGTGCACATTCCCTGGACATGGACAATTAATTCGGGAAGAGATATGGTATGGGTACCACCATTTATTGGATAACACCTCAGCCATAAGTGGTAAGCTACGACCAGTTACATATCAGGGGTTCGCAGGGTGATGCTTTTGCCCACAAACTGCGTGGCAGGCCAGATGGGGAGATACTGTTTGAGAGAGACCTTTTAACCTCTCCAGCGGGACTCTCTCGGAACATCGCCGTGCACCGTTGTTCGCACTCCTGGACACGCTGACTCGCAGGTTCCCACCCACCTGTAATACATTAAAAAAAACACCTGGAAAAATTATCCATAACTTTCAAGGTCGTCGTTTTACTATATCCTTATATGAAAAAAATATATTATGAGTATATGCCTAGCACAATTGCTTGCAAACGCTCTTCAGAAAATACACGAAAAGTAAAGGCACCCAAGGTTATGTAGAATGTTAAGGACGTACTTCACTTACTTTAACCAGTGATTCATTTTTTCATTTAGAGTAAAAAAATGGAATTTAAATTTTGGGTAGGGAATTGATCGGTTATTCGGCTGAGTGACCAGTGACGACAAGCGGAATAGTTTTGGGTTTGTTTGATTTTGAAAAAAAAAAGTCTCCGGAGACCAAAATATTATTTACATTTTTTACTCCAAATAATTTTAGGAATCACTGGTTAAAGTAAGTCAAGTACGTCCCTTAAACGTCTGTATATATAGTATGTGCTCTCCTCTCGCACACACGTGTTACAATGAGTATGTTTATTTTCTTGTCGGATCCTCGATAGCTCGACCTCCGTAGTCCAGTGGCTAAGACTCTTGACTCACATTCCGGAGGTCGCGGGTTCGAACCCGGCATGCGCAAATAAATTTTATTTGATTAATTTGTGTTATTTCACAATTAATTCATTTAAAATAATATATAGTATATTTGCGGCATGTTCCAGAGTGGAAGATACTATTAGTATCGCCCTGGTGTAAGACCACCATTCAGAATTGAAACGTTGCTTGAAAATGGCTTTAGCCGTGTTTAGTGACCAGATCTGAATAGCCAGGTACTTCCCAACCTTCCTCTTCCCCACCTCCTTCCCCTCCCCACTACCTTCAGCCTCACAACATACCCCAATTGGGGATGCCATAGTCTCACCGGCTCCAGACGGGAGCAGTTGAGATTCTTGTGCGGTATTCACTGTAAAAAAAAAAAAAAAAAGCTTATGGCAGTTGTTCCGAACGAAACATTCATATAAATGTTTCACTATATTTTACACGTTGCTTTCTCATAGCCCTTCGCCCTAGACACCCTCCTTCGCTTGCAGTACACGTGGAATACCTCATAAATATTATATCACCACGCGTAAACCTCATCAATATTATATCACCACAGTAAACAATCATGTTTACTTCACATGTCTAAGATTGTTGTTTATTCTTGAGAAATTCCTGATGAGATGAGAATAAAGAAAGAAGATGAGGAGAAATAAAAAATCGATCGATCTAATTCTGTAGGGCAAGGGTATTTAACCGGTCGACGGCGGGGCAAATTTAAAAAAAATATTTAATATATATATTATCGAAATTTACATCCGGATGAAAAAAAATATATCTTGGTTGTAGGACAGATTGGTTTTGTTAGATTCGCGCTTATCTGTTAATAGTGAGGTTTGCGGGTAAACGTTTTTCAGAACTAAAAAAAGCAACACCGAAAATTCCGCAGTCTGTAGAGTAGTCGATTTCTAGCAAAATGAAATTAAAAAGTAACTCAACCTCAAAAAGGTTGGGAACCATTGCTGTAGTCGAAGCAATCATAGACCTCACTCGAGAGGGCCCCGGGATACAATGAATTTTTATCGTTTGGTCCTGCGGCGTCCTTAGAAATAAAATAAAAATGTTTTTTTAACATCACCGGATACGCTATGCGTCTTTCATATACTATTTTCAAGATGAAAGCTTAAGTGCTTCTAAAAAGTGGTGCAAAAAGGAGGAACGCCTTCCTTGGGGATCCTGCAGAGGTTGTTTTCTGGTGGGTACGGGTTTTCCTTTTATTTCTTGCAGCATTTCCTGAAAGAAGGGTCTTGTTTACAGATTAGTTAGATTAGTTCCTATCTCGTCCCACCGCGAGGCTCCTGGGCACACCTGGGACATGACTGAGCCACGGAATGGCTTATTTCTACGATGTAAGATCTTTACAGGATGTGTTTCATCAGCCTAAGAGAGGCTAATTCATATAATCCCGGATTTAGCTTGGTGCGAGGCCTTTAGACATTGCATTACAGACGCTATAGTGCACCTAATCCTACAAGATTGGATGGAACTTCCGCGTTAAAACCTATGGTTTTATTGTCTTTATTTATTTATTAACGCTCTTTTAGGCATTTTTTGCGCAATTGGTCTTTTTTTAATTCAGCAACACGCATTACGAAATAATTTAATTGTAATTGTGGGTCTACTCAAATTTTTGTACAAAAAAAATTCTGTAATCTAATAAATAAAAAAATTGACCAATTACAATTTGATAATTTATTCGAAGCAGAATCGGCTGTTATGCAAGGTTCTAATCATAACTTTGTATTCAAATACAGTAGTAGATATTCTTAGTATCCCGATGAAAGACAATCATTCAGAATCGAAACGTTTTTTAAAATGCATTGCTCCGTATTTGGTTAAAGTTTGCTAAAAGTTTCTAATCGCCACCTTGTTTCCCTCCTTACTCCCCTTGTCTCTCACAACACCCCAATTGGGGATGCTATAGTGCCACTAGGCTCCTGGGACTCTGATGCGGTGGTCACATATAATTGTAAGGTAACGAAGGCTATGCGTTGATTATATTTATTTATTTATTTATTTGTTTATTTATTTAGTACAAGATTATACATGTATATACATAATTCATTAATTTTTTTTGACTGCCCAACTAGGAGTATTCCCGTTTTAGGACAGTCGAATTATTATGGGTAAAATGGAACATGATTTGTATTTGTACAAAAAAGAAAGAAAATTGATGAAATAAAAAGAACAAAAAGAATATAAAATAAAATAAAAAAGTTTAAAACCTAGTAACTGTTATTTGTTTAGCATAGTTATTAAAATAATAAATTTAAAAAAGAAAAGGTAAATAGGTACATGTATGTAACTAATAGAAATTGAGAGGGTTAAAACATTTAGGTAACTTTTGTATGCATTGCATATTATAGTCCTACATACATGTGTTGTAGAAAAAAAAAGAAAGAAAATGAGAAGAGAAAGAATAAAATTAAAATTAAATAACCAATTAAAACATATAATAGCCGTCGGTTATTTAGCATGGTTGTTGAAAAGATAATAAAAATAAATAAAAGTTATATATGTGTGTACTTAAAAGCAAATGATTAAAATATAAGGTGGTAACTGGTGTTTGCCTTTCATATTATAATCCTACGTACACATTTTATATAGTGAGAACAGAAAAAATATAGTAAAATAAAATAAACAATTAATACCTAATTATTACTGTTGTTTGCTTAGCACAGTTATTAAAATAATAGGTATATATATGTACTTAAAACTGGTGTTTACATTGCTTATTGATAATCTTATATTTTCATAGTTGCACTGCTGCCAGTACGGATCTAATCCCCTCCCCCCTGTATGGGGTATGGGATGCCTCTTTTTGCTTTGTTCGCTACATTATATTTGTAATCTAATTTTACCGCACGACGAGCGCAGTGGGGGGAGAGGGTAGGTAATATAATACCCACTCCAGGTAGTCTGCCCCCGTTTCAAACTATTTTTTAACCCCATTAAAATAGTCCCCTGTTCTTTCATTATTTCCATTTTTTCCCTCCGGGTATTTATTTTTTATTTTTATTTATTTATTTAACGCCCAATGGGCTTTTACATTTTGGTAGTACAAAAATAATTCATGACAGATAATTTAACATATACAGAATAATAAAAATAAAATTTGATAAAAAAGCACACAAGTCATAAAAATACAAAAATACAGCGATTTCATAGGTTTTCTGAAAAACAGATAGGTTTAGGAATAGTTTTGGAATAATAAGTTTTTTAAAAGATCAACAAATTTCGCCAAGTTTATGTTAAATATGTCTATATCACCTAATAACTGATTTCCCATAGTGTGAAATCGTTGTATCGGAGAGTGGGCAATGTAGTTCCGCTTATGAATGCTACAGTAGAATAGTGTATTTTGTCGTGTAGTTACTGTCGGTATTCGTAAGTTTATGAGTTGCAGTAGTTCGCAACAGTCAAATTTAGAGTTAAGTATTTTGAATAAAAAAGTTAAGTCGTTTATTTTACGTCTGTCTTCTAGTGTGTGTATTTTTAAAACATTTAATAATAAATTATATTTCAAGTCTTCTAGTGGGATATTTAGTTTAAAATTTATAAAACGCAGAAATTTTTTTTGTATTCGCTCAATGTTATTAATGTGAATTTTGTAAGATGGAGACCAAACTACCGAGTTATATTCCATTAGACTTCTAACTAGAGATACATATAATAATTTAATGACTTGTATGGAATTAAAGTTTTTGGTTGTTCTTAGTACGAAGCCTAGTGTTTTCATACCTTTGTTTACAATTTGGTGGATATGATTGGCGAAACTTAGTTTTTCATCCAAAATAATTCCAAGATCTCTCATTTCCGTGACTCTTTCTAAAGCTGTATTATTGATGGAATATTCGAATAAAACAGGATTTTTATTTCTGAAGAAAGTCAAGGTTTTGCACTTTTCTACATTTAAGAATAAATTATTTTGAACGCACCAATCTTTAAACATACTAATATTTGACTGAAGTATATGGCAATGATTTACATCAGTTATTTTCTTGTATAGCTTGATGTCATCAGCAAAGAGCAATACCTCGACATCGTTGAAGCAATTGGTTATATCATTGATGAAAATGAGGAACAAAACCGGGCCAAGGTGACTACCTTGTGGTAGGCCACTAGTAGCCCAGAAAGCTTTCGACATCCATGATTTTATTTTCACGAACAGTTTACGATTTAATAAATAGCTAGTAAACCATTTTAGCATGTTATCCCTTATTCCTAGAGCAAATAGTTTTTGGATTAGTAGTTTATGGGATACTTTGTCAAATGCCTTCGAAAAGTCTGTATATATGCAGTCGACTTGTTTATTTTCTGCAAAAGATTGTGTTATGAAATTTTGAAATATTGTTAAATTAGTTGCGGTAGATCTACCTTTGATAAAACCGTGCTGTTTTTGGTCAATTAATTTTATTAATTTGGGATAGATTTCATCAAGGACCAGTGATTCAAAAAGCTTAGGTAGTACTGACTGTATACAAATGGGGCGATAATTGGCTATATTAGTGTCGTCTCCTTTTTTGTAGATAGGTGTAATGAAGCTAGATTTCCAGCGGTCTGGAAAGTGTCCAAGGGTCAAGAGACGGTTGAATAATAATGTGAGTGGTTTAGATAATGTATTAGAGCATTTTTTGAGGAATATTGGTGGAATGTTGTCTGGGCCAGTGGATTTGTCAGCGTCTAAGGAAAGTAATTTCTGTTCGCAGTGTTTTTGTGTGATATGGCAATGCGTTAAGTGTGTAGTCCTGCTAAATTTGTAATCAGGTATTTTGTCATCTGGGGTTTCTTCATCATAAACATTTTTGAAGAAATCCGAAAAAAGGTTTACAATGTCCTGTGTATTGTTTGCACTGGTTCCGTTCATTTGCATTATTGGCGGGTATTCTGTGTTTTCATTGTTTATTTTTTTAAGAAATTTCCAAAGATTTTTGGATTTAAAGGCAGTGTCCTCGATAGAGGTTATATACTTTTTGTAACATTTTTTGGAAAGATCTTTACATTTTTTCCTGGTTTCGCTAAATATTATATAATCACTTATGGATTTGCTGTGTTTGAATTTTTTGTGTTGACTCTTTTTTTGCTGAAGAGAGGCAGTAAGCTCTGGTGAGAACCAAACCGGGTAGGTATAGTTTCTCGGTGTATAAAAAGGTACATAGGATTCAATAGTATTAGAAAAGTTTAAATAAAGTTGGTCTATAGATTCATCAATGTTTTCATCGGATAAAAAAGACCAGTCTGTATTTGAGAGATAGCTGTTAATGGAGTCGAAGTCGGCTCGTTTAAAGTTTAGGACTCTTTGTACAGGTATTCTTTCATTATCGCATTTAATATTTAATTTAATGTATAGGGGAGGGTGGTGATTATCTATTGGTAGGAGTGGGTCATTTGAGAGTTCTACAGATATTTTAGGATAGTTTGATAAAGCTAAGTCTAATAAGCGATTGTTATTATTATATATAAAATTATGTTGGTGAAAGTTTAGAAAGTTTACCATGTCCAAAACTTCTCGTGCACGATCGTTTTCACTTTCGTTTGTGATGAGACCACAGTTGTTTGCTTTCCATGTTAAGTTTGGTAAGTTATAATCTCCAACGATAACAACTTTCGAGTGAGAATATTTTGAGGAAATTGTTTCGATATCTTCACAGTGGTTTCTGTATGTTTGAGGGTCAGAAAGTGGTGGTAGATAGGCCGTTCCAAATATAATTTTCTCGAGAGGAGTCGTTACTTGTACAAAGAGATGTTCAATGTTTGTGTGTTTCGTTGTTAATTTTCTTGATGACAACTTCTGTTTTATCGCAATTAAAACTCCTCCACCTCTTGACTTGGAACTTGATCTCACGTTTCTGTCGCAACGAAATATTTTGTAATTAGTAAGACCGAGTTCAGTCGACTTGATATCGGAGTTTAGCCAGGTTTCGGTAAGTATAATGATGTCATGATGATGAGAAGGTAGAGCTGCTCTTAGGTCATCGAGTTTGGATCGCAGTCCGCGGACGTTTTGATAATAAATTTTTAAAGTTCTGGTTCGATTGTTAGGAGGAATTGCTTGGATATTTTTGTAATTGGCTAGTTTTTTGGCAGATTTGGTACAATTCTGGGAGTGGAGTTTATGTATTTTATGGTGACATCTTCACCATTTTCTTTTCGTATCTCCAGTTGAACCCTCAGATCTTTTAGAAATTTTTGTTGAGCCGGGGTTGAGTCGGGGTAGATTCTGACATTGTTCCTAAGAAGACCTCGTTTGCTGAGAATATTTCTCGATTGTATTGAGTTTTCCAGTTCGATTTTTATTGGTCTAGGCTTGCTATTTGATAATTTTCCAATTCTATTTGATATAATATGAAAAGGATGTTATTTTTATTAACATTTTCTCTCATAAAGTCCTATTTTGTATGCATATTGAACATTTTTATTTAGGTGACCGCAATTTTATACTCTGAAAATCACTCTTTACCCTGTTCTTGAAATGGCTTTATCTGTTTTTTATGGTTCCGGTGAATAACAAAGTGGCATTTTAACACCCCTTTAAAAAGTCGTTGAAAGAGATTAAAAAAACCTAACCTAATGTATTTAATGTTGTTTTTTTTTTGTTTATCATTTTTAATGACTTTTCATAGGAGTGATGAAGTGCCACTTCGTCGAGTTGTCCGCTAACTGATTTGATGACCCAATGGGGCATTTTCACAAACTATGAATACCGTTAAAAATGTGCGGAAGATAGGTATAGTTTTTTTTCTGATTCTGACCGTCGTAATAAAAATGTCCGATTTAAACATTTCATTCATTTAAAAAAAAAACTATCTAAAACCGCACATTCCGAAACGATTTCAACGGGCTACAATATCATTATGACATAGAAAACGCCACTGCTGATAAGAGGGCTGACCGACGTTTTCCGGCGTGACGTCAACGCCGCCAAATTCGCGAACGAAAACGAACATGTTGTTTTGGCAGGAAATCAAAAATGGCACATTTTAAATCGTTACAGAAAATGAATTCGTCAACATAAAAATAAATTTAAAATACGTTCACTGTCGTAATTTTATTCGAGAATAAAAGAAAACCGTGAAAATACATGTTTTTTCTTTTTTTATGTGAAACCGCACAAGAGTCTCAACTGCTCCGAACCGTCTGGAGCCAGTGAGACTACGACATCCTCAATTGGGTTATGTTGTGAGCCTGAAGATAGTGGGGAGGGGAAGGAGATGGGGAGGAGAAAAGCGGGTACCTAAGTTCCTAGCTATTCAGAACTAGCCTCCAAACACGGCCAAAGTCATTTCAAGCTACTTTTCAATTTTGAATGGTAGTCTTGCTCCAGGGCGATACTGAGAGTATCTTCCACACATGGAACGTGCCGCAAATATACTTTAAATTATTTTAAATGAATAAATTTTGAAATAACACAAATTAATTAAATAAAATTTACTTGCGCACGCCGGGATTTGAACCTGAGATTTCCGGCATGCTATGTTAGTCGCTCACTTGCTAGTCGAGAGCCTTACCTCTCTACCACGGCGGGTGACTCTTATCGACCCCACTGGCGATGCCGTGGTCTCACTGGCTCCGGGCAGTAGAGACTCCTGTGCGGTGTTCATAATAAAAAACCCTTGCCAACTCCTCCCGTGTTATTTTTGCTATTATCATCCTCGTTATTATTGATTATAGTGCATTACTCATTCTTCAAACCATTCCTTTACGAATTTATTATATTTACCATGATGACATGTTTCGTGATACTGATAATGCTTTAGTCAACCGATATCATCGATATGCAAAATCATTTCGGTTCGAATCCATTAGCGTGAATTATTACTTTCATTAGTTAAGTTTCAATAATCTCCCTTGCATAATGTTTAAAGTTTGGGCCATCGTTTAGTTATTAAAACTAAACTGGTTTACCGACTAATACACGTACGAGTATTTTCGATTAGGGAACATTAATTTTAACGGTCCTCCACGCTAGCGACTAAATTCTTGTGAAAGTGTTTCGCAATCAGAGGTTCAAACTTAAATTTCAGCCAAAAGCCAAAAAGTCAGCAACGTAACCTAACCCTCACACAAATACGCTTATATCTTATAATTAACTAGCTGGAGTACCCAGCGTCGCCCGGGCTTTATTCTGCTTTAAGGGCGGGAAAAGGCGATCGGGTGGTATTTCGAAATCTTATGAAGACTGAAGACAGACACTCTTCTTTATTAGTAGGTATATAATACAAGTGTATAAAGATTATCTTAACATTCAAGTGCCTAATTTAGTCGGCGAAGATGTGCATGATTAATATGCATTATTAATTTTGAATTATAATTGAATAACCAAATTAATTTTTCTTTAAATCCTATTCTAGACATATTTCCAGTAAACGTTTCTGTTCTTACCTGAAATCCCTTATTTAATTAATTAATTAACCCTTACCCTTTGTTCACTAGGGTGGATCGCCATTGTATGGAAAAATTTTATTTTTATAAATCAGTTTTCGCGGGGTGCGGAATAGATGCTCTAGGTACATACAATTAAGCATACAAAATATCAATTTAAAATTTTGATAACAAGTACTGCCACAAAGCAGTTGAATTATTTACAATCTGGTAAAAAATTGAACCTTTTTAAAACAGTTTTGTGTCAGTATGAATATTTTAATTTTTACTTTTACATTTCATAATGAATAAAAATTGCTGCGCCTTAAATAATAACATTTAAAAAAATTGATATTTTTTATGAATCCCGCGAAAATTTGACAAATTGCTGAGTCCACTTTCGCGCACTATACCAAGAAACGCAACAAACATCTTTAGATCAACCGTCCACATCTCGCAGTACAGTTTCAAGTTTTACTAACGTTGATCTTCCAACTAACCAACAATACTTGGTTTCATCTACTTCTTCTTCTTATGAAATAAATCCAACAGACAGTAGACTATCTGTTGTATCCAGAACATTGGATCGATACAGTATTTCTGATCGGGCGGGTGCTGCCATCGTCTGCGCTACAATGCAAGATATTGGATTAGTGACCACAGATAATCTAACAAACGTGGTCGATCGTAATAAGATTCGACGTGCTCGTGCCAAAACTAGGACCACACTGCCTTACTGCCATCAATCAGCCCCATTTTGATTCGTGCATTTGCATATCGTTTGAAGGTTGAAAGGATAAAACATTAATCATGTATGATGGACGCAGAAAAGTTGTGATAGAAGAACATATCAGTCCTTTGAAAGAACCTGGCTCACAATACATTGGCCACATAGGCGTTAAGCCCCCTGATGCTAAAACAATAGCTCACAAATTGTTTGCATATTTTGTGGCAAAATCCATTGATTTAGCGTGCATCGTGGCTATCGGATGTGACGGAACAGCAGTTAATACTGGAACTAAGTCTGGCATTATTCGACTTCTTGAAGGAAAGCTCCATCGTCCACTTCAGTGGTTGGTCTGTCAAGTACATGCCAACGAGTTAAGTTTGAGACATCTTTTCGAATACCTTGATGGAACGACAACAGGTCCTAGAAGCTTTAGCGGCCAACTAAGAAAGTTACTCAAGAACTGTGAACATTTTCCTGTGATAGAATTTCAAGCAATAGAATGCAACTTACCGAACATTACAAAATCCCGCGACGACCTTAGCACAGACCAGCTTTATTTATTGGAAATGTGCCAAGCAATCGCCGAAGGACAATGTAACGAAAACTTAGCCAAAAAAAACCCTGGTAAAATCTGTCATTTACACAGCCAACACTTTTCTCCGACTTTACATTTCAACCAAGAATCTGACAGAAAATCAGGTGTACTGAATTTATGCTAAGAGTGTATGCTCCGATGTGGTTTAATAAAAAACACAACCTTCGTGTGTTTACGGGGCGAGACTCCTCCACGAAACCATAAAATTGTCTCGTTACCTTCCAGAGCATTTCAAAAAGGTGGCAGATCCCGTAATTCAACGCAACGGGTATTTTGGCCACAGCGAAAATATACGTATTAGTACGCTAAACGACGAACGAAGATTTCATTAGCTCATAATGTAGACATGATACGTGTGCATAAAAATGATTTCCTAGCGGCAGTCAAAAAACTTAAACCAAAAAAATCTGTTGGACCAGATTTTATTAATACAATTATTTTGAAGGGATATGCCGAACCATTAATGTCACCTCTCTTACATATATTTAATATTTCTCTAAATTCAGGTAAATTCCCCGACCGTTGGAAAATATCTAAGGTCACGCCCCTACACAAAAGCGGCGATAAATCAAATGTATCGAACTATAGACCTGTGGCGATTCTTTCGGCACCGGCCAAATTATTTGAACTTATTATACATAAACACATCTATAGTAAAGTAGAACCTTTTCTCATAAATCAGCAGCACGGGTTTAGAGTAGGCAGATCCACAACGACCAACTTAATGGTTTTCACGGATTATGTCGCAAATACATTGGATAACAACGAACAAGTAGACGTATCGTATAACGATTTTGCTAAAGCTTTTGATAAAGTAGATCACCTCATATTACTAAAAAAGCTTGAATATTTTGGTCTCTCATATAGAATGCTTCTGTTCTTCCACAATTATTTATCTAACAGAAAACAATATGTAGTTTATGGGCAGTTTGCTTCAAAACCTTACTTCACAAACTCTGGGGTCCCGCAAGGGTCTAATTTAGGACCTCTATTATTTTCTATGTTTATAAATGATATATCACTGTTTATAAAATTTGTAAATTTTTTGTTATTTGCTGACGATATTAAACTTTATACCAATATAATATCGAAAGCAGATTCTATTCGTTTACAAACCGATATCGACGGAATCGTAGAATGGAGTAATCTGAATAAACTCTATTTTAACAGCGGAAAGTGTACAATTATGTGCTATACAAGGGCTAGGAGTACTCTATATTATAACTACAAAATGTCTGGTACCTCGTTAAAACATATTTCACAAATGAGGGATTTAGGAATCACTTTTGACACACGCCTGACATTCCGTTCTCATATCGATTCGGTGTGCAACTCTGCGATGCGAATGCTAGGCTTTGTAATCTGCAACGCAAAATCTTTTTCCAACACAGCAGTCATAAAAATGCTCTACTTCTCTCTGGTTCGCAGCATTCTCGAAAGTGGATCAGTAATATGGGGACCCGAAGATGCCCTATACGCAAATGATGTTGAAAAGGTGCAAAAAAAGTTCATGCGGTACCTGTACATGCGAGAGTTTGGGTACTACCCTTTGTTGTATCCCTCTGATTTTCTCGCGGGAATGCTGGGACTAAATCGTCTCGACGTTAGGAGAAAAATTGCAATGGTACTAGTAGCACACAAGCTGCTAAACGGGCACATTTGTAATCCTGATGTCCTGGAAAGGATTTCACTTTATGTCCCCGATAACTTCACCAGAGCAAGGCAACACAGACTTTTTACTTTTCCTAGAGGCAGGACCAACCTACCAATGGTTATGCCTCTGGGGAGAATGACCTCACTATTAAACCTTTCTTCTGAAATTGATATTTTTCGATCGAACTTCAATCATTTCAAGAGCGAAATAAAGGTATTCTTTAGTTTACACTATTAACGAAAAATTGTGAAATGTAATTGGATATACATGTTAACTGTTTTTCACAATAAATAAATAAATAAAAAAAAAAATAAATAAATAAAAAAGACAAATTAGAGAGTTGGTTCTGAGACGGATTGAAAATATCCGAGAACGTACGTCAGGGTTCTCTCCAATAAGAGTATTTAAGCACCTACTTTTAATTTAACGCAGCAGACTATATTGACTTGATCTACTGGGAAAAACCATCAGAACCACCTCTTACAAAACTGATATCTAGCGAGACAATAATTGATGCCATTGCAGACCACGAAATTATCGAATTCAACATTTTGTGCAAGTTCCGATTGATGCCCTGTCACACGCAAGCCACGGAAAGATGCATCAAAGTGGTAACAGCATCATGCTCTGCTGTTTGCGACCCTGAAAGACGTTAAGGGTGGATACAAAACAAGCTAGAATCTTGTCGTATAACGCCAGTGTTCAATTCGAAGAAGGACTATAAAACACAATAACTTTTAGGATTTTTGACTTTATTTTTTAACATTGTTTGTGATTTTTTTGTGCAGCAATGGTACTTTTATCGTTTCTTGATTAGTAGATAATATTACAAGTAAATGAAAAGTTTATTTTTTTTATATTTTAACTACTTTTATTGAGCAAAGATTAAACCCTTCTTTTTCTAGTTTCTCGCTGTTTTTGTAAAATTTGAATTGACTTGGGGCAGTACTTGCACTCGAAATATCTTAATGCTGTCATAATGACTTTTAAAAGTATCCTCATAGAGCATCCATTCCACACCACCCCGCTGCTAAGAAAAACAAAAAAACAAAAAATCGATCCACACTATTGTTCACCTCCCACTCAAAAACCTATTTTTTTAAAATGTATGTATATACGAGCATATATATCTATCAATATTTTGATCGTAGGTTAATTTTAATATTCTCCTGGTGAATGTTCTACCGAAACCGGTAGAGTGTGAATAAAATTTAAGTGGTGTATAACAAATTATAATTGTATAAATTTAAACATTGAAATCTTTTGAACAATGTGTTCATGTTGGGGGTGCAGTTTCATTTTCGATTTTTATCTTCGAGTTACAATTTAGATCTCCGATTAAATCATAGATCGTTTTTAAAAAAAAAGCCAAGAAAGCCGAGAAATTCAAATATTCAATTCAGGCAGCGGGCAGCCGGCAAGCGGGCAGTGTGGATTTTATGAAGGTCGGGTAATGGCGTTGTGTTTCGTTAGCCACAGCAACGTGTGTCTGGGTCTGCTAGTACTAAATGAAATGTTACGATAATTCCGAACCTGGTGCTCGTATATTTTTTATCTTCAAATTTAAATCGCGAAGATAAGTTTTATCGACCCACAAACTCTCGATTTCATGTTTTTTGGGCCTTATTTTTGGATTTATCTGACACCGCATTGTCGCTTTGTGATCCCGTAAAATATATGGAAAACTTTTTGGCGAATCGTTCTCTAAGTTAGAAATAATGCTATGAGTGCGGCAAGAAATCCTCGAACGCTATGTAAATTACGTCTAGCGTACGGCTTAAGAACTCGCGCACATCTTTTCCGTTTCTGCTGTGCATTGATTTAAACATGCACATTGCACATATTTTATTCAAAACAAGATGCAAAACAGTTAGAATTCATTTTCAAATTAATTGCGGTGACCTAAACTATAAACTAAAAAAGAGACGCTGTGTCTGTTTCATACAACACATTATTTGGGATTTATGACTAAAATACCTTACTAAAAATAATGTTTTTTTTTTTTAATATTATTCGGTTTGACTAAGTATTTCAGTTTTATAATGTCCTGGTTTATATCACCTTGTAGCTATAAGGGTCGGTTCGGTGACTTCGCCCTAAGGTCGGGGTCGTTATTACCGTGAGCGCTCTGTGGACGGATCCCGCTAACGATTTCCTGCGGAAGGAGGCTTCTTCTATTTTTCCTCTAGTTAAGGCTGTACCGAAGCCCACTGAAGCTTGAACAATAATTTATTTATTATATTACCGCGTTCTTTGCCGGCGACAAGGGTCTCTAATAAAAATAATAAACCCCCCTAATGAAATCCGAAAATATCGTACTTAAGTTTTTTTGGCGTACCCGATAATTACATATTGTTTGATTTTTTTTTTTTGGTCGATGTCGATCACTTTTGGAACAACGTTCATGTTCATGGTACAAAGGAAACCATATTTTTAAATGCTATTGTTATATAAATATATATCCAGGGTATATATATATATATATATGGAGGAGTGGCAGGGGTTACGAAATGGGATCATATAAGAAACTCGACGATCCGAGATGATTTAAACATTGAACCACTGCTACTCTTCATAGAAAAATCACAACTGAGGTGGCTTGGGTATGTACTAAGAATGTCTGATGACCGAATTCCGAGGAAGATACTGAGTGCGATTCCAGAGGATAGACGTCCAGTGGGCCGCCCCAGACAGTTGGGCGAGGCAACTCCAGAAACTGTGTGAGGGAGAGGATGGGTCTACCATGGAAAGAGGCCGAGCAATCAGCACAAGACAGGGACTTATGGAGGAGCCTTGACGATGCAATGGGTCCCCGACCCGAATAGGACAAGGGGAAGAAGATGATGATGATGATATATATCCAGTTAATTATTTCTTAAAGTGTTTCCATGTACTGTGATGATATATTGTTTAATTATTTCGTTTTAAATAATAATAAATTAGTCGGATCCTTACCTCACTTTTAAATTATTATCTTAACTATAAACCCGATATTAATATTTCTATTTTTGAGAGTGATAATTCATGGTGGAATTCCATTATAATATATTATAATAAAACGAATATAAAACTTTATTCCACTTAATTTTTTTCGACCGTAACCGGTAATTAAGTGGAATAAAGTTTTATTATAATATATCGCGATATTAATGTTTATATGCTTCACTATTCGTATAGTCACTAACAGTGAGCTCTGGCATCGTTAAATTTGCACTTACTCTAATTTTATAGGTCAACACACAGATTTTCAGCTTACAACGGTCGTATTGGTATAATCTAACACAAATAAATAAGTAAATTTTTGCCCTATATTTTCTAATGTTTTCGAATGGTTAACTCGGACGAAGCGAAGTAAAGGGTGGTACAATACAGCTAGTTATATGTATTTTTTAATGTTTTCGAATGGTTAACTCGGACGAAGCGAAGTAAAGGGTGGTACAATACAGCTAGTTATATGTATTTTTTAATGTTTTCGAATGGTTAACTCGGACGAAGCGAAGTAAAGGGTGGTATAATACAGCTAGTTATATGTATTTCGGTATTCATCCCTAGTCATAAATTGTAAAATTGGATACGTTTTTTAACGAGAACGGTTTTTCAAGTACCGCCTCTAGCGCGCTGATTGCTTTGAGCGATCGTGCAAGTGTGAGGTTTACGGTAAAGGGTGGGTTGTGTGCTGAGTGTAATGTATGCGCCTTTTCACTGCAGTAGCATTTGGTGTGGCCGGTGCAACCAGCCAATCCCCAACTGCCTCTGTTTTTAGCATCGCAGTCATTTGCATCGTCCCTCCAGCCTCCAGTCACCAGCCGCTACCTGCTTCGGTGCTAAGGCTTTTCAAATACGCTACGCCGATTATGAACTGCTCTACGAAAGTTTGAGACCGCTTTACGACCTTTAGTCTATGATATTTTAAACATTGTTTTGTATTGTTTTTCTTTGTACTGTAGGTACCTACATTGTAACATTGAGGAACGACTCTAATCTAATAAACTAATGACCAAATTGTTTCAATACAAATCTACTGTGATGTAGGTACTGCAAATTACTGTTTAGATGTACTGCTCATCTATTACCTATATCTATTATCTACGTTAATACCGTACTAGGATCGCCATCGAGAATATTGCATCCCCAATACGAAGGCAGTAGGGAGGAAAAGAAGACGGGAAAGAGAAAGGTGGGAAAGTACCTGGATATTCAAATCTGGTAACCAAAAACGAGTGTTACAATCACGGACACACAATCGAAATTAGTATTTTTGAAGGCCTTCTTCTTTAATTTTTTTTCGATTTACCCTAATCGATTGAGTTCAGCATATATAAATAATTGTATTTGTAAAGTCAGATTGGGCGACGTTGTGAGGCGGTTGTGAAGCGATTAATTCTCCCAGTGTGATTTTTCCCAAATCAAAGCCTTTACGTTCCTATCTTATTTACATCTGCCAGTTCAGTGCCCCGCCTGAGGAATTACAGGCCAGGAGTTGGAGGCTGACAGAGGATCCGACAGAGTAAACACGTTAGTCTAACTTTTCCGTGCAGGACGTGTTTGGATCCCTTCCCCTGCTCCCTCCTCCCTCCTCCCTCCTCCCCCGACACTCTTCGGCAATTAGATAAATCTGCTCCCAGCGGAGGAGGCTGCGCGCTAAACCGATTTGTGTCATTTAGTATCGCGATTCAATTACGTCATCACCGGACTGGAATCTGGAATCTAGAATCGCCGCGCGGGGATTTCCCGCTGCCGACTGATGAAAATAGAATATTTGGAATACATTTCTAACAAACCGTAGACACGTTGATAATATGACTCGACAGTATTCAATTTGGTGGAACGAATTTTCATTAGCATAGTATTCCCGAAGCGCTTCAGGAATTCAATGAGATTCCGAGAAGTATGGCGCTTGAATTATAAGAGAGATGGTTAGCAAATTTGCAAACTTCCTGCATATTTCTATTATTTGTAAGTAGTCGTACTTTTAGAATGAAAAATTATTAATTTTACCACTTAGATGATTTGCCTGGCAGCGCGGTCTAAATCTCAGCGTAGGAAAATAAATTATTTATATGAGTTATTTCTCACGCAGAATAAGAAAATCATTTAAAACAGTAGTCTTTTAGGATCACTCTGGAGAGGTATCACTATTCAGAATATAACAGTCAAAATTGCTCCAGCTCAGTTTAATCGGGTAAATATCAACCTTCTCCTTTCTCTCTCTCTCATGTCTATCTTTCAATTTTTCCTAAAATAAGGTTGTAAAGGTTCCACTTGCTCTGGTATAAATTACATCGATTCCATTCTACTGATTTATATTTGTTTAGCTTTAGTTTAAGTGAGTTTTAGCTTTTGAGCTCGATAAGGAATAAATACAGACATGAATAATGCAGACCTTATCAGCTGTTATCTCCGTGGCTTCGGCTTTCTTAACTGAACTTGTTCATTTATCCTGATCTTGCGCACGTCCTGTATTAATAGAAGATTTCCAAAGATAATACTTTGATCACATCATCATTGAAATAATATCTTATACCTCCTTCCTTTGTTTAAGGCACCACACCACGGTGAAAAAAGGCATTTTTTTTATTTCATTTCTGAAATTTGCATTTGTTAAGAATGCTCTCTCCAAATGTTTTAAAGAAATTCGTAAAATTGATGGAGATAGCATTTCATGTGAAACCGTTTGAAGCGGTTTTTATGTTGAATTTTCGTTCAGCAAAACTTTGAACGCGTTTTTCTCAAAACTTCTTTTTTAAACCTGATCGACAACATATTAAATATACTTACTATACATCCGATTTGCATGCACCAAGTCAACTGTTCGAAAATCCTGTCTCTATGGCACCACGTAGGGATTTTTTTATAAAGGTCCCTTTCTATTTTCTTTTTTAAGATATCAAAATTCCTATAAATTTTTATTTTATTTTTCTGATAACCGTCTGGTGCAATCGCTGTCAACCTGTCAATCGCTGTCAACCTGTCAATCGCTGTCAACCTGTCAATCGCTGTCAATTCCGTCGGGGTGTCCTTTTGCAAACCATACTTTAGATTCGTGTACAAATATTTATATACTGTTTTCTATATGTATATATTGACTATAAGTTAATTAATGTTAAGACAAATGCATCTTTTAGAAAATGAAACCTATAAAGAACGACATTTGGTGCCTTAAGTTTCGTTGCAAGATGGCCGGTAATCATCGACCATCTTCATAATTTTATCGATGCCATTAATATAATTTATAATTGACTTGGTTCCCGAAACATTAGCGCAATATATGTTTATTATTAAATTTATTTTTGGAGGTTGTTTGATTCATTGTAAACCGCACCTGATACCTACTGTTCTACTAAAATGTTTCTCTGAAAAATTAATACACATTTGTAATGAAAATATTTTACCCACGTACTAAACTTAAGGGCGAAATTAATTTTTCGTGAATTATTATGTTATTTTTGTATTTGCATATTACTCAAGGGAAGCTATATTTAATTAATTTGAAAAAGCTCTCTTTGAAAAATGAAATATTATATTAAAAAGCATCTCAAAATATTTTTAATGGCATCTCATTTATTGAGCCCCAATTAAGTAATGGATATTAAATATTTCCCATCAGGAATTATAAAATAACTCTACCTATAAATGTATTATTTTATTTATAAAATATCTAATGCGATTGAGGGCATCGCGGGTGCTATATTTATTTATTGTTTGATAAATAGTGTAGCGTGGTAGACCGTAGTTATTCCACATTAAGACGTCTTAGTTATATGTATTTATTTACCCCCCCCCCCCCCACCCTAATATTTTTTATTTGTATGACGGTAATGATTTATTAATATTTTTTATCGAAAATTACCCCCACAGTGGTGTTGACCTAACTTAATGCTAGAGTATTAATTCATAAATAAAATAACCCATGCAGCATATTATAATATGCAAAACAAAAGTCATGGTATTTGAAAGAGAGAGTACGAAAACAGTATGCAATATAGTTGTGAATGATGAATACTTGGAGCAGGTGGATGAGTTTTGTATTTGGGAAGTATGTTTACGAGAGATGGGAAGGCTGATAGAGATATTGAAAGAAGGGTGAATGCAGGTAACTCTATTAATGGAGGACTGAACGCCGTTGGCACCAACAAAAAACTGTCCAAAGACGCGAAACTAGCCGTCCATAATGGAGTACTGGTACCTACCCTGATGTATGGCAGTGATGCATGGAACTGGCAGAGGAAGGATAAAAGTAGACTGATCGCTGTAGAAATGAGATCCCTGAGTATGTGTGGTAAAACCATGGAAGGCTGATGTAAGCGTAATGAGTAAGATCAAGAAAGGAACGCTCCGATGGTTTGGGCATGTAGAGCGAATGAACGAGGAAAGGAGTGTAAGGAGAATATATGACGCAAATGTGAATGGTAGAAGAAGTCGAGGACGCCCAAGAAAGACATGGCACGACCAGAATAGTAGAGAATAGAGAGTCAGAATAATAGAAGAGAATGTATGAGACGTTGTATGAATGTAAACGAGGCAAGCAAAGTGTGCCAAGACCGGGATGTTTGGCGGTCCGTCCTCTCTGCCTACCCCTGCGGGGTAACGGCGTGATGGTTGGTTAGTTAGTTTAAGATTGATTCCTTTAATATGTACCTAACTTATATGCGGTGTAGTTTTTTGATATTGAGAAACTTACACAATACAAAATACATTGGATGTTTTTAAAACCCATTTTACTAAATAATATTAAACTCTGCGCAAGAAAAAATATTAAAACAAGAAATTCTGGGTTCGATTCCCGATTGCGACCGTTACCTTTTCATTTTTCTGTGTCTTGTTCTGTTTCACGTTTCGTTTAGATTTATTAGTATTATCTTCTTCTTCAATGAATTAACCCATTTCAAAAACATTTTTATATAAAAGTACTAGCTGAAGTCCCCTGCGTTGCTAAATCAGATGTAGACAGTAATTTTTTTCTTATTTTAAACGTGAAGTGTGCAAAATTTCATCAGCAAATATAAAAATTCTATTTTTAAGGGTGGGAAATGGGGATTGGGTGGTTTTTTTTAAACGACTTCAAAAAGGAGGAGGTTCGCAATTCGACTGTATTTTTTTTTTTTTTTTTATGTTTGTTACCTCAGAACTTTTGACTGGGTGAACCGATATTGATGATTCTTTTTTTATTTGAAAGCTGGTGCTTCCCGTGTGGTCCCATTTTAATTTGGTCCAGTTCCGACAATGGCAGTCTTAAATTTGCATTAAGTATGTGCGCGTCAAATGGACGAATAACTCAATATCACGCCAACCGATTTCGATGATTCTTTTTTTATTGGAAAGGATGTACTTCAAGGGTAATTTGATGAGAGTTTTGTTAGGTTCTGATTATCGGATCCATGACAAATTAACGAAACTCGGCCGAATCTCTTAATTTGACCCTAACGTCGTTATGGTAAAATTATGTCTGTCTCATATGAGCAGCACGTTTAGTAGGTTTACCCATATTCAGAAAATTAGTTAGTCTACTTAAGATTCACTAAAAATCAAAAAATAAACAAAAATTTTAACAAAACAAAAAACGACTTCAAAAAATGCACTAAAAAGTAAAAAAATAATTTCGTATTCTTCTACAACTTCATAATCAACTTACTTTTTCTAATCATCAATATGTAGGTACGATTGTTATTTTTGGAGTCGGTGTCAGCAAAGGTACCCGGCCCGGCGCGGCGCAGCGTGTTCACTTGGCAGCTCCCCGCGCCGCTGCGGCCCCGCTCTCGCCTCTCGCCTCGTCAAGTCGCTTGTGCGATACAAGCACATCTCACCTATAACTATGTATGTAGTTACAAACCTACCTTGACTGACACCGACTTCAAAAGTAACAACCGTACCTACATATTGATGATTAGAAAAAGTAAGTTGATTATGAAGTTGTAGAAGAATACGAAATTTTTTTTTTACTTTTTAGTGCATTTTTTGAAGTCGTTTTTTGTTTTGTTAAAATTTTTGTTTATTAATCTTTGTAGACCATAACCTTCCTCTTGTTTTGAAGGTCAAGTGTGCAAAATTTGATTTATCCCGGAATAAAACATAAGATTTGTATAAAAATAAAATCCACGACGCCCTCCCGCCAGTCACAGACACTTTTCTTTATAATCATAATAATAAATGTTTATTCCGGTGTGTGGGGCGATTAGCGCAGTTCCACACATCCCATAAGGGTACGTTTTTACGTAAGTTTTTTCGTAAGTTTTTTCCAAATATACATACATATACAAAATATTTGGAAAAAAAGTATGTATTGTAAAAATTGTACATGGAAAAAAAGATAATAAGGTAATATTAGTAGTAAATAGGAGCTAGTATTTTTCTCCAGTGTTCGTCAATGCTGGAGGATGGACGGTGGCGGGCTTCCATGACTAGGATATTTCCAGAGCTGCTTATCCGTTCCCTCATTCCTGCCACCTTGGGTCTAATAAGGGCTGCATAGCCGGGAACTCGCCCCTCCGTGAACATCCGGAAAGCGCTGCAATATCTGGGGAGATCAAACATTATGCGGAAGGCGTTTATATAAATAGATAGATATATAGAAGATACGAAAAAACCCTGTATAAAACTACAGAAAAACGTTTCGTATTAAAATACACAAAATCATGATACACAAACTAGAGTTAATAAAAATGTCGATTATTTGCAATATTTACAAAGAAATCATTATTTTCTTTTTGTCTTCTCTTGTATTTTGTTGATGTTATATTTTGTAATTCAATAGGCAGTGGCAGTGGCAGTGGCAGTGGCCCGTGGCTTACAATGATGCTATTATAATCAATCGCTGAGACTGCTAATATTTTAAAAGCCTCATTAGGGGACTACAGGTCTTTTTCCCTCCGCCGCATCGACCTCGACCTTGCCCGTTGACACTTCAAGTCAGGAGTCAGGAGACAGGAGACAGGTCCCCGCTCGGCTAATTGACGCTGAAAGTTTTTCCGTTTAAAAGACCAATTTGGTGAAGCCCGCGCTGTCATTATTCATGAAACCGCCTGTAACTTAGCACTAAACGGTAAAAGCCCACAAGATAAGGTGCTCGCCCGTTAATAATAATAACAAATTTGGACAACTTATATAGCGCTGTTTTTGCGAAAAATCGCCTCAAGAGCGCTGTACAAATTAGCATGGATTTTACTTTAGAATTTACTTAACTATGTAGGAGGCCACTCATCTTGCAGCTATCAAGCGCATGGATTATTGGAATTCCAGCCCCCAATAAATTAAACAAAATATCTTTATATATGTACGTATTTCAATTTGCTTAATCATGTAGGAGGCTAGATAACAACTCGTCTTGCAGCTATCAAGCGCATGGATTATTGGAATTCCAGCCCCTCAATAAATTAAACAAAATATCTTTTTATATGTACGTATTTCAATTTACTTAACTATGTAGGAGGCCAGATAACCACTCGTCTTGCAGCTATCAAGCGCATGGATTATTGGAATTCTAGCCCCCCAATAAATTAAATAAAATATATTTTTATATGTACGTATTTCAAGATTATCGGAATATATATAAATACTATCTCGCTTCAACATTTGAACCTAGAAATAATAATTAGCTACCAGCCCTAGGGCCACTAACTGGAGGTGGCGGATGCTTCCCAGGGGGGCCTAATCGCCCTTCCCCAACCAAACAAACACACATAAAATGTAATGCAGAGTTAGGAGAATACATTTATATAGCTAAAACAGCACAGTGCAGGCTTCTTTCTATACATTTTATGTAAATATTAACGAAATATTGTATTTTGTTGACATGCACATGCCTCTCCTTTTTACTCCCAAATATGATTTGTCTCCTACCGGGCCCTCGGCGACCCTCTATCTGATCCACTTTGCAGAACCCAATATGTCGGGTTTCTGCAAGTCGGATCATATGTAGGCAAAGTCGCCGACCAATAATAATCACGAAGTCCTGGAGTCAACATGCCGCTCCATTTTACTCCATTTCACTAGCAATAGGGGATATCCCAGAGACCACCAATGAGAAATTCTTCTCGGTGACCGGAGCTGTGGTGGACTGAGATGGTCCGTTTTTCCGACGAGTAACTCGAGCGTACCTCATGGGTTCTTTAATTTCATCCACTGACAAGACCGGACTTGTCGTGGGCTTATCATTATTTGGAGAGGAAGATTGTCCCCCTTGCCAGTGATAAGCTAATTTATGCAAGAATTTTTTTGAAGTGATTTTATGCAAAATGAAAGGAAAATACAACGAAATGTTAACGAAAAATCTGCTTACTACTTTAGTCGACTGGTAAAAGAACACTGAATTGATTTAAAACTTTCACATCTTTCAAACTGGCGGGAAGGTCCTCGAAGCCAGATGTTTTCGCGCGCGATGGAAAAAAGCACTCCGATATCAGACACGTGGGCACGGAACTCTGACGGCTTGCAATTCGCGAATTTAATAAAACGTGTGTATAAACCGAAAGGAACTGATTTTATTTTTATGCAAATTTGTGCAAATTAACGTGAGTAAAAATTTTTTTTTGAGTAAAATGAATTTAATCAAAAAGAGAATTTATTTATAAACGAAGCTATATACAACGAAATGTTAACGAAAAATCTGCTTACTACTTTAGTCGACTGATAAGGATTGCGGCATAATAACTAACTTAGATTATCTATATATCTCTACATCTCTACATATTATAAATTAAAGTCCTCCGCGTCGTCTGTCTGTCTGTATGTCTGTCTGTCTGTTCGCGATAAACTCGAAAACTACTGAACTGATTTTCATGCGGTTTTCACCAATAGATAGAGTGTTTCGTGAGGAAGGTTTAGGTATGTAATTTGTCAAGGATTTGTGTAAATTGGTTGAAACATAACGATAATTGTTGAAGTGTCGGAAAAAGTCAAGCCGCCTGGTAGCTTTCATCGAAAACGCTCCCTGTTCCCTCCCTGACTCCCTGCCTGCGGTTAATTGAAATAATGACCTGACGTCATTTGCTTCCTCGATCAGCGCGGTTCGTTAACCTGGCGAATTAAATCTCTCAAAAGTTGAATCTTCTTATTAACCCATCAGGTTTTGCAATTTTCAACAATTAAATCCAAATAAATGGAATATTTCTGTATGTATCCAAAAACTCTTTTTTAAAGGGGATGAAATACGCTTTCATATGTTATTATTAGAAATAAACATATAGTTTTTGAAATATTAAAATTTTGTGTGCAAACATGAAAAGTTTTAAAAATGGCTCTCCATACGTTTTTCTAACTAACGAATAAAAAACACATTTTGTCAGACCAATGTATTATAGACGTCATTGTCACCTCATTTTTTTATCGTTTCGTAAAAAATAATAAAAAGTTAATAATAAAATGTTCTCAAATTGCGGTCGAAAACTTTGGTTTCTTAAAGATGCATATATTTTTTGTTTTGTGTTAATTACTGGATTCGAATGTAAAGCGTTGTATTTTCTCTTTCTAGTGCCGTTTAGATCATATTTCTCACCATGACAGTAAGGGAGATGCAACGATTTCTATGTGACCTCTGTGAGCTGTTCCAAAAAGCGAACAAATTAGCCTGAGTAGTTAAATATCTTAGAACGCGGTGCAGCAGCACTTAGAACTGCCTGGGGTCAGTGGAACCGTTGAGGAATGTTATGAGGCGGAAGTGGGGAAGTAAAATTGGAGTACTCTGCTATACAGATCTACTCATCAAATAGCAAATTTTATGAATGGTGGTTTCGCCAGGGCAATATTAAGAGTATATTTCACTCTGCAACGAGGTGTAAATTAATGCAATGTTTTATTTTACATATTTTACCAGCGCCGGGCTTCGAACCCACCATGATAACGTCTGAAGCTAGGACGCTTACCTTTTTGCCACAGCGGCAGTCTGCCATGAATATTAGCGAAGGTCGTCGTGAATTTTCATTTTAAAGAAGTAATTCTCAATAAGTTTCTGGCTTGCCTAATAAAATCCTCCAGTACCCTTGGGAACTGTCACAGTCAACTTGGGCAAAATGGAATTTCTTTGTCTAGGAGTAATAATTAACTTGGTGGTTATATTTCAAGCAGGTCTCTGAAGGGAGTGAGGGTCTCTTTGTTATGTAGAGTTGTGGCACCCGACTGCCCGAGACAGCGGTCGTTTTCAACTTTTCAACTTCTTGTCCTATACCAGTAAATACTTCAAACCAATTTTGGAAGTTCTTGGGTCTCTATTGTGTACGTAGTCGTAAAGGGTAGTTTTAAGAAAAAAAACACGCCAATCGCATTTTATCTGTAATTTGAAAATTTCGAGAGAACCTATAACCCATTCACAGCTAACAATCTATCAGTCAATGTCAACGTTTCGTCGAAACATGTTTCCAAATCGCGCCAATCACACAAAAATCTTCCCAAATAAATGTATTGGCACTAACAATCACGATGGCCGCCGATCCTATTCAAACATAATTCCTATTCGTGTTCTTATCATCCATAATATGATAGTCATTGTTGGTAGAAATTGCGATACGAAATTAGAAATTAAAAAGTATACCAATTCGTCCACCATAACACAGGATATCCGCAAAAAATCACCGCAAGGGGCGCTGTCGGCATCTAGAAATTTATGTATGAAGGTTTTGCTTGAAGTAGGTACCTAGAATTTTGTGATGAATTGCCTCATTAAACAATTACAAGTTACAAAGTGTTTCATCCTTATAATTGTGTTCGGTTATTTATTTAGTTGTTTGTTTGTTTGTTACAGCGGGTGCCGCTCCAGTGGAGACCAGCCAGCGACAGAGCCGGCCCTCTTCCATCAACAAAGGTAATGGATTGTCCTGATACCTATCCAACCAAACCAACCCTGATTTACTTCAAATCACTCTTCATTTAGTTATAATTGAAGCATTTACACTGTCGAAGAAATTTTTTAAGTAAACATTCTACTTGGAATAAGAGCTTTTTGGAGAGATCTTTATTTCGTTTTCTAGATAATTGCTTAGAACTCGCAACGCTTATGAGTATGTCTCTATTTCGTTCAGCCTGTATTTTAATGGACAGTAGGAGGAACTCCTGAGAATTCGGAGCACATTTTCTCCATGAGAATGGATCGTTCTCTATGACTGTATGTTCGGCTACTGGACTTGTGGCTTTAGTGTAACTTATCCTAAACAGGGACATGCTCGACCTGTTATTATTTAAAAAATGTAAATGAAATTTTGTGTTCCCGGTGACATATATATTTTTTGTCCATCTAAGAACATAAAAATAACTAGATATTAGACGGATAGGAGTGGGGTGAGGGGTTTGGCGGTTTCTCGGCTGAGTGACTAGTGGCATGTGGGAAGAAACTTTATTTTGTTTGATTTTGATGAAATTTTTTTTAAAAGGCCGCAAAAGTCACCGGAGACCAAAATTTCGTTTATATATTTTACTCTAAAAATTTTCGAGAATTACTGGTTAAAGAAGGTCAAGTTCCTTAACACCCTGAATTACACCAATCTCTTCGTAACCCAAGTACACTGCTTTCTTTATTTACAATTTGCGAGGCGGGAATGGGTACCGCCGTCCCGGGAACCTTTTTTGGATAACCAACATCTATGCCATAGGTCACCCCAAGTGGTTCGCTACGTTTAGTGATTTAGCAGGGGTGCCCGGCTTCATGGGGTGAGGTTTGTCTATGTCTTGGAGGCGGATGGTCAGGACACTGAACCCGAGATCCTTTACTTGGCTAATTTATTTAGCGCCATTTTTGTAAAATATCACCCAAGAGCGCTTTAAGCGCAATTTGTTAATGACAAAGCTTACCTTCTCGTAGTTCGGTTTTCATGAGACGCCTGTTTGTCATCTTCCGCCACTTGCCGCCTGCTCTTATTTTCCCATTATTTTTTTATGCCGGCCGATAAGGCTCTTAGCTAAAGGTCAGCCGTCAGCTCATTTCGCCGCTCAACCAACCACCCACCCTTCTACTACCTACCCACCCCCACTTCCTGCCAACCTCCCCCCCCCCGGGCCAGACGCGCCTCGTCTCGGCCTTTACTCGCAGATTCCCCGACTTCTTCGCTCAACTTTCTCGTAAAGCTTTTCTCAGGTTACCCGCTTGAGTTTTTCCTCTGTCTTCTCGTGGTTTCTTTATCGCCCTCCTCTGGTGGCAGTCGCGCGGGTGTCGAATATTGCTCCAGAAGCTTTTGCAGATATAAAATCGGCAAATCTTTTTTTATTTACTTCTCTGCTGTGAAGTTTTATCGCCTACAAGCGTTGAGGAGGTATTAAATGGGCATTAAAGTCGCCGCGGGTTGCAAGCAAAGCTGATTACGAACGATTTGTACGATTTAAGACGGGTTGGGTTTTTAACTTGGGTTAACCGGACGTAATTTGTAGTTAACCCTGGTTATTATTATTTTTTTTATATTTTACACCACACAAGAAAGCCCATGTCTGCAGTGTAAAGACACGTGAGCTGTATCGCCACCCGGTCTGGTAGCGCTGTGAGGCGAGTTAATGTAGAGACTCAATTTATTTATGCGGATCTTAAAGAGGCACGAACAAAAACAGATGCCGGTATATCATTTCATATGCGAGACGACTTACATCAAAACTAGTCGAAGAAACGACCCATTCGCGTGAGGTCAACAATCAAATAAAGTTTCGCACACGTGCGCCGGTGCACAGGGGAACAATGCTGGAATTGGGTTTTGTCGAAATCACAGAGGAAAGATTTGGTCCTTAAGTGCGTTTAACCAGCCAGCGGCTGAAAATCCACATTTCGTCGAAAGTTGTTCTTATGATCGTGCAGGGCGGTTACAATGAGAAAGATTAATTATTCTCCGTACCAGCTTTTTAAAATTATAACTCAATATCGATTTATTTCATTCCAAATGTGCTTTAATTTATACCTACATCCAAAAATGCTGAAAGGCGTGATGATAAAACTATTAGAATAATTTACTTTTTGTAATTATTTTTTGATTATAAGTATTTATCATTTTTCAATAATGTCTAAGTTAAATAAGAATGTTAAAAAAATCTGAAATATATTAGTTTGTAAGTGCGCAAATAAATACACAAACGGACCAATTTTCGTCAAGAAACACATGTACGTATATATTTTTTAATGATTTTATTTAAACTAAAATTAAAATTCTAAAACATGCGATACCCAGATAATGTATTGATTTATTTTACTACATGATTATATGATTTGAAACGGGTGTGGTATAATACAAAATCTTTTTTGAAAATATAATATCTGCCAACGACCTACGGTATAAACTTATTATACTAAATATTTTTTTGCGGAAAAGAGTCAATACGTCTAAAATCTGATTTAAAAATGACATTTCTGGTTTTTCTCTGGTAGTAGCCTCTTGATGGTGAATACTTATTGGTGGGAATGAATATTTTTGTTCCCGTTAAACCCCTCTGCTCCCTTCGCAATCCCTTCACCTATCTCTTCTCCTTGTTAAAAACCCGATTCGAATATTTTGACCAACAAACAACAATTTAGTTAATCATTGAAGAATTTAGTTATTTATTTAATCTATTTTAGTAGTGGAGAAGGTAGTTAATGTAGAAGCTCCTCTGAACCATTAATATGATCTACCCTTTTGAATTTTTGACAAGTTCCCACCGTGTGTCCACTGTCCAGGTGTCCAGGGCTCCAGGGTATTCAGGCTCCAGTCTCTGACCTCCCATATCTAATGCTGCGATTTAATATGTAAAGAATATTACATTTTAAATGAAGCTGACAAAAAATCACATACGACCAACTAACTTTTGGCCAGCGAACATCTCACCTTGGGAAATCTGTTGTTCATAATGTCCGTTGTGCGATATCCACCTTGTTTATTTCCCTTCCCTCCGATTGCGACAAACTAGTTCTTAGTCCTATTAAGTGACCACACCCGTGTATCCGAGAAATAACCGTCAATTTTAATGAGTTATGGAGTTAATTTAAATTTAGTTTTTAATTAAACTTGCCCAGATTTTTCTGATTAGAATTTCCGCGTCAACACATCTTTTAATTTTTCGGTATTTGTTTTTGGGGTGTTATGCCGTGTTGCGCTACCTCCTTCTTTAGCCAACGTTTCGGACTTCGTTGCGGTGTCCATCATCAGGGCAGATCCGGTGGCGTATTTACAATCCCTACCGCGTTTCAGTCGCTTTAAATTTTCAATATCAAAATTTAAATATTTAGAAATAAAATTATTAATTTCTAATATACACATTGGAAAGATTATTTTATCTAGATTTTAGAACAATTTTTGTTTTTGCAAAGTGATAAAAATTATCTATATAGAGGTGTATTTACAATATATGGGAATAATATTAAAATTTAAATATTTAGAAATAAAATTGTTAATTTCTAATATACACATCAGAAAGATTATTTTATCTAGATTTTAGAACAATTTTTGTTTTTGCAATGTGATAAAAAATAACCAATATAGAGTTATATTTAAAATGTAAATTGTCGTTACCGCGACTGAATCAGTATAGGTTTTGTAAATACGCGATCCGGTGATGGACACTGCAACGATGTCCGAAACGTTGGCTAAAGAAGGAGGTAGCGCAACACAGCATAACACCCCAAAAACAAATAACGAAAATGCTTTTCGCCGTGAAAATCTTAAAACATATCTATACATCTTTTAATTTTCACTTCTGACTTAGCTGTGGATCTCCGAAACATGCGTTTAATTGTCAAAAAAAGAAAAATCGCTATAAAATTGTTTGTTCCATAATTTGTATTTTTAATTTTTAATAATTTAACATTACTGCTTAGTAAGAAAAAAACCTTTGTTCTCATTGCACCAATAAATATTACAAACTCGCAGTTATTTTCTGCTTCAAAAATTGCTTAAGGCGCCGTATACCCGCTTAAAAAAAATAAAAGATTGTGAAAATGTTTAATAAAACATGACTCGTTTAAAATTGAGCAAAAATCTCATGGGGGACATCTAAAATAGCATTTAAAGTAACACTGTGAATTTTTTCATACACATAACTTCTAAAAAAAAGTGAAATGAACATGTTTATAATAATTTTCGGAAAATATTTTGGGATTTTCTTCTACCGAGGGAATTTCATATAATTTGCGTTTCGGTATGGGACACGTCTAGATATTATCTTAAAAAATTACAATTTTTTTTTAAGATCTTAAAAACTTCAAATAGGGAGATATGTAAGAAATCGGTAGAAATTCGGGATGCGGCGGCTTACAGAGCCTTCCCGGGGTCGGTTATGTTAGTAAATAATAATATTATTTATTATATTCAATTATTTAACATTTCCTGTGCGTAATAATTTCCAATATTAATCATAATTCGCCTTAGGGTATGCGATAGAAGATAGTATCGTTAAGCTCTCCCCAATTCCATTTCCTCCTTCTGGACCGACCGACCGACCCCGGCGGCAATTAACGACTTATTGATATTCCAAATTACTCTGAAAGGGAAAGGGTAATAAAAAATACCAATATTACCTTCCTGCCAGTGGCGTGGTAAAGGCGAAACACCTACAGGGCAAGCGCAGAAATCTATTCGTGCCAAAATCGATATATTTTACTTAGCTTTTGTTTGTCTAGTAATTTATACGTTCGTTAAATGCATCTAACCTAGTTTCGTTCAAATTAAAATTAAAATTACTCTTAAAAATAAGCGCCGCAGTTGAAATTTTACGTTTAGGAACGTGCATAAAAAAAATTCGGAAATAAACAACATAAGAGGAGGATTACAATTTGGGAAGCGGGAATGGGAACCGTCGCCCTGGGAACCTTTATTGGATAACCAACACCTCTGCAATAGGTCACCCCAAGTGGTTTGCTACGTTTGGTGATTTAGCAGGGTGTCCGGGTCCATGGGGTGAGGTTTGTCTGGGTCTTGGTGGCGGATGACCAGGACACACTGAACCTCAGATTCCTACCCCACCCCTTAAAACCTTTTCCTTCCCAGAACTCTCCTCTCCTTCCTTTCCTTAAAAATACACCTCCACACAGCACCCCCAAAGATGACGTAGGCCCTGAGGGAAACTACTTTCCTCAGGGCCTCCTGTGTGGAGCTCATGTAAAAAAAAATAGGCAGGAAGCGCTAGTGAGGTGTTCACAAATGAAAGAACAACGTATAACACTTTCACAATAATTAAATGAAACGCTTAGCTCTCATTCCATGTTAGTAAATTGTTTATTGTAGTTAACAATGTTAAATACTAGAATTGATTCGATGTTAATCTTAAGGCGGGTCCAGAGCTCAAACATTTGCCTCAATTTGCCGTTAAATGTCCACCAAACATCACATCAACACTTTTTGTTTTCCGTCTCCTCCTTTTGTTGAAACACTAAACACGGTTGAAAGATTGGTGCGAAGTTCGCGTGATCACACACTATTTGACTTGTGGTCTGCGATAAGGACGTGTCGACGCAATGAGCACTTGACGTTTGACGTTTTTGGGTTTATATCAATGTTAAAATGCATTCTGATGAAAAAGAGATGCATCAGGGAGAAAACACAGATATTTTAATAGATACTTATTTATCAGGAATACATTAAAGTAAATTTAGTGGTTTTTTTTCAAGCATTTCTTTAAGGTGATTTTGATATCACCGATACAATATCGTATTTAAGCCTTTCTTGATAATTGAGTTTGTTTGGACAAAACTATTTATTCATATTCATATTGTATATGTACATGCGCAAGCAATTAGTTCATCTTAATATTAAGCATGACTTACAAAAGGTGTTTTTTCCTAAAATAATTAAACTATCGCCATTTATGAAAGAGTAGATTTTGAATTCGTTTAAGTATCACCTTAATTTAAATATGTAGACTCTTGCCCTGGCTACCTAGGCCGTTGCTACTCCACTGATTCTTTCCGTGTAACATTCTCTTCTCTCATTACGTAGCGTTATTAGGATGTGTTGTACTCCAGGGAGAGTGCTCGTGAAGTCAATATTATTTCAAGGTAGGGCAATTTCCGGGCACAGAGCACCACAAACATCAAACAAAATGTTAAATAATATTATTTCGGTTATTTGAGTCTTTTTACCAAAATTACATTAACAGCCGAATTTATGAGTCTTGCAGACTTAGGTCACAAACAAAAAATGTATTAATTGTTTTTGTGTTTAATTCGTATAACTCCATTTAATGGAGTAATAGGATGGGGCTCAGCAGCATCTAATCACTTAAAACAACTTAAGATAACTCAGAATTGCATCATAAAGACCATTCTAAAGGTCCCTATAAGGACGTCAACAACAGAAATTTTTAAACAGTTTGATGTTCCAAGCATACAGAAAATCTATGCCAAAAACATTCTAGTACATCACCACAAAAACGACCCAGAGAAAGAAACCTCACATGCTCATAAAACCAGAGCCAAACAAACAGACACACTTAATATACCAAAGTGTAACTCCTCATTTGGTCAAAGAAGTTCTGAATTTTTAGCAGTAAAGTTATATAACAAACTCCCACTTAGTATCAAACAATTTAAAACAAAAAATAGCTACATTATGGACATTAAATGTTGGCTGAAGGAACTACCGGAAAATGACCTTACTAGTATACTTAAAACATCATAGAAGTTTCTGGAAAACTCTATCCAAACAAGTTAAACCATAGAAGTCGCTGAAAAACTTATCCAAAGCATAGTCCCCCTCAGCACAGGATCTCCTAGTGAGGAGGACTTCGAATATATTTATATTTTACATATACATCTAACTAACATGTTTCATATAAAAATGTAAAAAATATTATATAGTTACTAAATAAAAAAAAAATAAAAAAAAATTTAAAAAATAATAATTTAATAATGTTATTGCCAAGTTCTGCAAGTATTTTTGTATTTATTTTTGTTTCGGCTTACAAGGCCATTTTCAGACTGTGGTTGAACCACTTTGAGATAACTTATTTATAAGATTTTAAATGTCAATTTTTGGAGTCTAAATTGATTTATTTCCGGTTAAACCAATTTGCTGAAACACTAATTGAGACAGTAGACACTCTATTATGTGGGGTTCGGAATCTGTTTTCCCCGCACTAAATGTTAGGGTTTTCTTAATTGTTTTATAATGACGTTACTGCTACGACTCATTTAAGTGCGTTATATTGGTTAGAGCGAATGAACGACGAAAGGAGTGTAAGGAGAATATATGACGCAAATGTGAATGGACGAAGAAGTCGGGGACGCCCGAGGAAGACATGGCACGACCAAGTGAATCAGATACTTGAGTCGGGCCATGTGAACAGTCGGAATCTTAGAAGAGCATGTATGAGACGATGTATGAATGTGAACGAGGTAAGGAGTGTGTGCCAAGAGCGAGTTGTTTAGCGGTCCGTCCTCTCTGCCTACCCCTGCGGGGAAACGACGTGATGGTTAGTTAGTTATATTGGTTAGATTTTGTAAACATGCTAAGTAGTGGGAAATAAATAATTTTCCTTAAGGAAAATTTAAACTGAATTAAAAAAAATAAATGTTTATATTAAAATATCTTCAGATATTCGGGTTGACTAGGGTTGCGTTAATTAAAATATATGTTCTCTGATAATTACTCGTACATTCCAACGTTTCGAGGTTTGGGTTGTATCGGTCAGACACTGAGATAAATCCTGTTGTACGTAATTCGGGCATCTTCTGCTTCTGCATACCGTCGAGCAATTACACTTGACCCAAACAACACAAACATTAGGATTGTGTGTATTGCTAGTCGGTTTTACCTTCCTAGGCGCGCCAAAAGATGTTTCACATAAAAAAATGCGACGCTTAGGCGGCAGTGTTGTCCTTGTCAAACGTTACTGAGAAACAGCATTTTTACGCCGACTTTTTTATGTGAATACCTCACAAGAGTCCCAGCTGCTCTTGTCTGGAACCAGTGAGACTATGGCATCCCCAATCGGGGTTTGTTGTGAGGCTTAAGGTAGTGGGAAGGGGAAGGAGATGGGGAAGAGGAAGGTAGGAAAGTACCTGACTATTCAGATCTGGTCACCAAACACGGCTAAAGTCATTTCAAGCAAAGTTTCAATTCTGAATGCTGGTCTTACACCAGGGCGATACTGAGAGTTTCTTCCACTCTGGAACGTGCCCCAAATATACTATATATTTAATTAAATGAAGACAATATATAAGCGAAACTCAATCGAAAATCTGGAAACAGAAAAAAGATATTGACACCTCTGGGACTCGAACCCATGACCTCTTGCTTTCCGGGCAAACTCTGGTTAGCGCGTTTGCCCGGAAAACAAGAGGTCCTGGGTTCGAGTCCCAGAGGTGTCCATATCTTTTTCTAATTTTTCTGTTTCCAGTTTTTCGATTAAGTTTCGCTTATATTGTATTCATTTAATTAAATATTACAATTTGGGGTTTTACTCATTAAGTTAAAATAAAATATTTTATTTATTTATTTATCTATATAAGGTATGTTTACATTAAATTATTCGATGCCTGTCTCACTAGGGTATACCTGTGTTGAGACAGGCGTAGAGGTACATAAATGAGTATCATACATAAAAATATTTAATTATAACATAAGAATATTTAAGGTAAGATACATACTGATTTATACAATTCAAACAGAAATATGATTGAAATTGAGGGTTAATATCATAAAGAGAGCATTATATAGGTGAAGGAAGAGAAGAATCTAGATAGATACTGTATATTATTTTAAACGGAGTAATTGTGAAATAACGCAAACTAATCCAATAAAATTTATTTGCCCACGCCGGGATTCGATCCCGCGACCTACGCATTGCGAATCAAGAGCCTTACCGCTCGACCACGCCGGCCGTCTACTTAGTACCTACCTATAGTAATTAGGCAGAAAACGGCAACAAGTCAGTGTATACGATCATCAGATTTGAATAATAGAACGACGACGACTTGACGACCTCCGTAGTCCAGTGGCTAAGACTCTTGACTCACATTCCGGAGGTCGCGGGTTCGAACCCGGCATGCGCAAATAAATTTTATTTGATTAATTTGTGTTATTTCACAATTAATTAATTTAAAATAATTTATAGTATATTTGCGGCATGTTCCTCCAGAGTGGAAGATACTATCAGTATCGCCCTGGTGTAAGACCACCATTCAGAATTGAAACGTTGCTTGAAAATGGCTTTAGCCGTGTTTAGTGACCAGATCTGAATAGCCAGGTACTTCCCAACCTTCCTCTTCCCCACCTCCTTCCCCTCTCCACTACCTTGAGCCTCACAACATACCCCAATTGGGGATGCCATAGTCTCACTGGCTCCAGACGGGAGCAGTTGAGATTCTTGTGCGGTATTCACTGTAAAAAAAAAAAAAGAAAAAGTTTTTAGCTATTCGAAGAGATTTCCAGTATTTTTTAAGTGCTTTGAAAATTAACTTTTTTTCACTTAACTTTAATTTTCTGAAGTCGAAGAACAAGTTTGAAACATATTGTATGCGAGCAATGCATTATGTGAGTACTGTGTGTTACAGAAGGTTAACGATACCAGATAAGACGCTCTAATTAAAAACTACTCCGTGTCTAGCCGAAGCGGTCACGCACGTGTGTGTCGATCAACGAACAGCGATCGAATGAACGCCGGAACGGTTCACGCAGTTCCGGGAACTCACCGAGACCCGCGACTCATGAGTGGAATGGTGAGTGACGCCGGACGGTGGATCGCGGAGCAAGCCGGCGGCCACGGGGTGAGTCAGGAATGTATCGTAGTTCGCGCGAGTCCGGGAGTGGGCGGAATGAATGGATTGTGTCGCGATTCACGTAGCTTGGAACAAGGCGCTTGGGTTTAAAGGAACCCGGGACTTGTATTCGAGTGCGGTTTTCGCGCTTCGGCGTTGAGTTGCTCGGACCGCCGGATTACCGCCGGATTTATTTGGATGCGGAGAGTACTGGGACTGGGCCGGGTTCTCTGGGAGTAGTCGATTTGAAAAAGGAGTGGGAGTAGGAACCGCTTCCCGCAAAGGAGCGGATCACATGAGCCCATTCCAGCTGAACTGACACATCGCTACTACCAACCAACAGCCTAACAGCCTCTTGGGTTCATAGTTTCATCTGGTATAGGGGACGGAATTACGTAATTGGAGTGTGTGTGTGTGTGTGTGTTTGGGTTCGGGTTCGAGCCTAAATTGCTGCAGACTTATAAAATTAAGTATTTTACCCAAAACAATTCGCTGATTAATTCTTATCCGTATGAATTCCGGTATTTCTTACGGTTAGATGTGAATTTTTCTCCTTTTCATAGAATACACGAAGGTAAACGAGTAAATGGCGCAAGTGCCTTTGACCTTTTCTTATTTTTTTCAAACGTACGCTTAGTGCAGAATTTCCCAAACTTATTTGACTCACCTCTTTTCTGCAATATTTTTCTTAAGCTAAAATTTGAAAGCTCTTTATTGGCTTGTATTCGGGAATCACTGGTTTACCGGGTAAAGTTATTATGATACGTTATAAAAAATAATCCCTTTCAAAATATCGATGTAAACTTGAAAAGAAAATTTCACCGTAAGCATTTTTTTACATTTTTTTTATTTATTCGGCTAAATGTTAACATCCCTTTTCAAGAATCGATGCTCAAAATATCGTTTATCCTCCTCAGCCAAATTTTATTGATCTTCTTTCAGGGTGGCCCATCGCTAATAGCCCGGTCCACCCTAACCCGTTCGCCCTAACAGACCCTTTGTCCATCCTGTCCCTGAGTAAGTGATCGTGCCTTTGCGTATTGCGGTTTTTTAGCAAATAGGCCACGTTTGGTGGAAACACTCGAATTATGACGAAAATGCTTTAGAAATTAATTTTCGGGCTTCAAATGTTTGGACTGCTTCGAAGTTACCAAAGTTTCACATCCATTTTACCAATTTACCTCGGCAATATTTTTTTTAGATATTAGAGTTAGAGTTTTAGATCTAAGTTTAATCTGACTTCGTGGGGTGTAATCACCTAAGTTTGTGCTGCGGCAATGGAGGTACTTATGATTTAGCTTCTCTAACAACTAACAAATTACAAAATTTTATTTTAAGTCCGTGCAAGTGGTTAAAAGTTTTTTTTTTTAATTTATAGTTTTTTTATGGTTGAGACAAACACCTGCTCCAGACATGGTTTTAATACTATATAATCTCCACCGTAGCGCAAAGTTGCGTTATTTCACTCCGCCGAGCCAAAAGAATAGTGTAATTAGAAGATATTATTCACACGAGTTGTTAATTTGTTAGATCTTTTGGGACATTATAATAGAGTTTGCAGAATCACCTCTGAACAAGTGTAGCAAACTGTGAACTGGCTGGTATTATTTGTTGGGTGTTACTTACGAATAAATGTCCTTTTTGATTAAATCCTAACATTCCTGGACGCTTTTATTATTATTAGAGACCGAATGCGCCACAAACTTTCCGACCGTTGTACGAGTCTTTAGTTGCGTCGCGTGTTTTCAAGTGCACCAACAAACAGCAACAAACCGAGATTAATATCAACCATTTCTTGTTCCATTCCAACTTGCCGTCTAGCTTTCATAATTTAATGTTAATTGATGTCAGGAATGTTAGCGTTAACTTTATGACTACCGTTGCGATTCATCAGAAAGCATTCTGTTTCTGGCAAAGGCGTTTCTGAATCCAAAAACCTTTTGGGCTCAGCAATTTAGCTGCGGGTGGTTTAACCCTCCCCCCCCACAACTAGGGTAATGATTATTATTACATTACCTTTTAGCGGTTGGAAAACTGTGCAGTTTTCACTTTACAGCGTAGTTTTTTTTTTCTTAGCCAATCTGAATAAATATGTCATCAAAGGCTCACTACTACAAGGGGGCCTAAGGTTTTTTTTTTTTTTTTTAAGTTTGTTTACTCGGTTTCCGGAAACTCGCAATGCAAGCGGGAAACTGGTAAATCTACATCACATTTGGAGTCGGTTTTGTGGCATAACTTTTTTTGATTTTGGCTTTCGTTTTCGAGTGTCTTCAGCGTTCAATTGGGCGATTTTAGTATTCCCACGGTAACGGCATAAAAAGGCAAAAAAAACGTATGTTCCTCGTCACAATAATGCTGCAAACTCTTTCTTACGCACTAAAAATGGTAAGACAAACGATGTACGTACGTCTGCTTTCCCTGAGGAGAAATACAATCATTATCATACATCTTCCTCACTCGTAAACGAGCGGCCTGTCGGAAAACTGTCTTAAGGCTCGTTTCAAGCTCCAAGTTAACTAAAAAAATAATGTATAAATCATTTTCTTCCAAAATGTAAATGCTTATTTTTGTTCATTTTTAACGTGTAAAAATACATTACACCTAATATAATTTCATTTTTATTGTTAATAATAATAATAACAAATCACTTACGACCGTTGTTCCCAATCCTACTGATCAACGTTACTGTAGAGACGAAATTTTGGCTCAACACTCTTCAAGTACGCTCTTCCCAAAGCAACTCTCCGACCAACAGGCGAATTGAGTGTGACTAAACAAATCACTTAGCTGATCGGAGACTCAAATTGATCGATCGAAAAGTTGGGAACAACGGCCGTTAGTCATGAAATCATTTGTATTTAACTTAATCATTTCATTTCATTTAGTTTTAAGTCATTTTCATTCATGTACATATTGTTTTATTTTTTAAATAATACCAGGACGGCCGAGGCCCAAATCTCTCGGGCACACGCTGCATTGGTTTGCCTGCGTGGGCCAGGAACCAGAATTCGAACCTGACTGTTATGACTATGACGACTCAGGTACCGACAGTGGACCCCAACAATACTTACCGGTTTCGCCAACATTCCATGTGAACAACTTTTGCTAGTCGAATGCTTCATTTTCCAACCTTCCTCTCCCTCGTATCCTTCCCGTCTCCACTCTTTTCAGTCTCAAAACATGTTTTCGGGATATCTGTTATTTTATTCTCGAAAAAAATACCAAACGGTAATTTTTTATGTCGACGAATTAATTTTCTCTAATGATTTCAAATGTGCCATTTTTTATTTGCCGCCAAAACGACATTGTCTCTTGACTGTTGACTGTTGACTGTTGACTTGACGTCACACCGGCGAACGTCGGTGACAGCCCTCTTACCAGCCTATAGCGTGTTCTACATAATGACTGTTGGAATGTGCTGTTTAAGATGGTTTTTGAAATCAATAATTTATCAATGAAAATGTTAATATCGTACAGTTTGCGAAAATGTCTAACTGGGAATGCCATAGTTTCACTGGCTTTGGGTTTTCAGATAAGAAAAAAAATTGAGGGACTTATTTTAAGAGATTATTATGAATATTCTAAGTTGCTTTAGGTGGAGATTTGACTAGCCTAGTTAATCGTTTTATAATGTTGGTGAAATTGGCTCAGCGAGCATGGATTTATTACTACAATTTCCAGTTAAAATAGTAGTTACACGTCATGTTTGTGCCTTTTTTTTTGCTTTACCGATTGTTTGGTGAAGTGCCATATTATTATTCTTAACCATTTAAAAATAATCATTATCCATTAAAGATACTGTATTGTATGTAAGGATTATATTATTGTCTATTTTGCCTATCTAATGTATGTAGAAAATTTATCAAATTGTGCCGATGGAGTATGAAATGTTTTACGGCGTGTGGCGAAATTGCCCCATCAACGGAAATTAATTACCAAACGAACTCTCCCCATAAATTGCAAGTTTATTTGATGTTTCTCCAGAATACCATTGTTGGGTAAAGACGGATCTTATTTAATAAGAATTTATAAATCGTATCGGTCATGGTCATTTTCTCATCATAGTTAATTATTATAGAATTTTATAAAATCCAATAAATTCCTGATTAGGCTTTCCATTCATTGAGGTACCTAACTACATATCTCAGCGTTTCCGTTGCGATTTTTTTCGTCTTAATACTTTCCATAACGATATTTATTCATCATAGTTGTGTACTATGTTCGTAAGAATTTATAAATCATATCGTGTCGGTAATCATTTTCTCATCATTGTTAATTATTATAGAATTTCATTAAAATCCAAAACATTTCCTGATTTAGCTTTCCATTCATTGAGGTACCTACCTACATATTTCAGGGTTACGATTTTTTTCGTCATAGTACATAACTACGTATTTCCATTACGATTTTTCCCATCGTAGTACACAACTCCGTTTTTCCACAAAGATTTTTTTCCGTCATAGTACCTACTTAACTCCGTGTTTCTATTACGATTTTTCCGTCATAGTACAAACTCCCTTTTTCGTAACTATTTTTTTCCGTCATAGTATCTACTTAACTCTGTGTCTCCATTACGATTTTTTCCGTCATAGTACATTCATAACTATTTGTTTCCATTACGATTGTTTTCGTCATAGAACATAATTCAATGTATATGATTTTTTTCATAGTAACCATATCTTTCACTAATTTCACAATAAACCTCCGTAAAAATAATGCATATTTATATTCTTCTTTGTGATTTTTTTTACCCTGGCTTTATATTTATTAATTAGCATCAAACATAATATATTGTGTACTTATCGATATTTCAATATGTTGTGTATTTAAGTGCTGTGTGATTTGTGTTTTATGCATTTAACCACTAAAATTCATTTGACATAATGACATTGGAATACGAGGGTCCAGAAACAGATGTGGTGGAACCAAGTTTACATATGTACGAGTATGATGCGAAGATTGTATTTTTAATTTTTAGCTATTCCTAAATCGAACTTTATTTTATTCTAGATGGTTAGGTGTGGGTGAGAATTGTTTCTCTCCCATTATGTAATATTATAATCACATAATCAAAAATCTCATATTTTTTGGTACTAAATATAAATTGTTACTCGAATAATAATTATTTGTATTGCTTTGCCAGACAAACCATTCAAAAACGTAGGCTGTTTTTTAAAGTAAAGATAACATACACAATCCCGTTACATAACCGTTGACGTTTGTTCCGAATATTTACCTTAATTTACTTTCATTATTTATAAAATTGTATATTTTTGTTTGACTTGTGCATTTTAAGGAGCTAGATTACTTTGTGTATTTACGAAATAACAGGTGGAAAATATTAATTTACTAAGTGTTTTCAGCAGCATAATAAAACACAAAACGATTTCCACAATGAATCAAACCATTTCATTATAAAACATGTTTATCGAATCATTCATCTGTCATATTATTTTTTTTTAATTCGTCTTATGTAATAACATTTTGTCATTCCCTTGAAACCATTGTTCACATATTACAAAAATAACATTTTTTTATTTTTAGAGTGTTACTTATGACGGATTTTTCTGGTTCCTTTGAATTGCAAAAAAAGAATGTTCGTTGATTGGCTAATGGCTAGTGTTGTTTGCTTACGTTACTGAACACATATTGGTACAATCACAAGTGTTGTTTGTTCCACAGCGCGATCCTTTATTCATTCTTTGTAACTTACGACGATCTCAAATATTCCTCGCCTCCGGGCTCCAGGCAAATACCAATTTACCAGCGCGTTAAATAAACCGTTTGCGCTTTTTCCACGTATTTTTAGATTTTAATTATTAATGTTTAACTCAAGAGTCAAAGAAAAATCTATTTGGCCATCATCGATTTGGAAATAAATTTAAATAAAGTAATTTATATTTTGTCATGTACAACCGAATAGTTTAAATAATACTTTTAAATAAAAATTACCAGCCTCAATATAACAATTTATCTTACTTTTGCCGAACTTTTGTTGTAAATTGAAGCAACCTTTTCAAGTAAATTAAATAATTTATAATTTAATCAAACATAATTTTCTGTAAGGGGTCGTCCATTAATCACGTGATGCTCGAAAGGGGGGGGGGGTTCGGAAAAAATCACGAAATATCACGACGGGGGGGGGTATAATGAGATATCACGTGTATTTATTTTTCGTGATAATATTCTGAAAATTTCAAATTTCTTTGCACTAAAAAATTAACCGTAATTTCGGGGGGGGTAGTCTAAAACCTCACCAAATATCACCAGGGGGGGGGTTAAAAAGTTGCTACAAAAACATCACATGATTAATGGACGACCCCTAAGTTGTTGGGGTAAATCTCTTGGTACACTGGGCAGTGGGCATCCTTAATATGCATGAATTATTTTTAAAACATTTCTTATCAGTTTAATAATGATAGAAGCATTTATTTCAGTCTCCTGAGAACCAAAATAATGCCTTTAAATAAGTTTTTCGTTCAAATTAATATATTTACGAATAATAATTTAAGGTCTTTTGTTCACGCCATGATTTGACATATTGGGCTTGTTTTTTCTTCTGTTTTTAAACCCAAACTAAGAACCTAAAATTTGGGTTAAATAAAATAAGAAAAACTAACCTTAAAACCAATTTTCATGCGTCGAATTAATAGTAATAAACATTAATGATGGCCACCAAGTGAACACCACGAATTTGTCAATTTTAATTTTAAAGAAATAGGTAGCTATTAAAATGCATTATTTGGCTTCTCCGGAGACAGAAATAGTTGCTCTTCTTATGGTTATTTCCTTTTGGGGTATTATGCCGTGTTGCGCTACCTCCTCCTTTAGCCAACGTTTCGGACAGCGTGTGTGCCACATCTGCCCTAATGATGGACACTGTAACGCTGTCCGAAACGTTGGCTAAAGGAGGAGGTAGCGCAACACGGCATAATACCCCAAAAGGAAATAACCATAAAATTTTTGGCTGTGAAAATCTAAAATCATATCAGTTGCTCTTCTTTTTAATTGAACTAATAAGAAGTATTTTTAAAATAATTTGTGCCTTTTAAGAATTTTCAGTGTATCTGTATGTTTACGCTTGTTGGAATTAGGTCTTAAATTAGATTTATTGTAGAGCACCATTGTTCACCACCCACCTTTGTTGGTAATGCTAGAGTAACCCCATAGTAACAGTGTGTGTTTTTCTCTTTTCTCCCCCTCACTTCATGACCGCTTCTGCTCGCCGCTGATTCCCGCTGCTCTGTTGTCCGCCTGCAGCCGGCGCCGTCCTGTCCACCCTCGAGGAACCGCCGCTGGACCCTAACAACTCTGGAGACGCAGGTTCATAACTAACTCAACACTAATCCACGTTTTTGTGATGTGCTGATCAAAAAATTTCAGCAGTGCTGCAGAAATCGCAAAACGTGGATTGTCTTATGTCGTATATGAAGATTCTTTTCCATTTTTAGACTTTTCACTATTTTCATCTTTGTGTGTCTTCACATTTACATGTTTTAGAAGGGTTGTGGTTTATTGTGTTTTACCGTTAATCCCGCTTACGACATTATCGCTTCACGTCATGTCCATTAAAACTTCAATCAAATCACTTGTTGAGATGTACGATTATTTTTGTTGTTGTCCGTTTTGTCTATTTCTATCTTGATTTCTGTTATGTACCAAATCTACATTGCTGCATTAATTTGAAAGTTACTTTTATTGCTTCCGTTATCTTAGTTCCCTGTATTAGAAAGTTCTTCCTTCATTCCTTTAATCTATCAATACTTTCGTTGATTTTCAGCCTTTTCTTCTCTAATAATCTCTTTGATTCTTAGGACCTTAACACTTAACAGCCTGAATGAAACCTATGTAGCGTACAATTATTCATGATTGACCAATAGCTTATTTGTCCCATTGGTCAATTACAAAAAATTGTCTGCATTACATGCTGGGTAAGTTCCTGGCTAACAAGTTATTTCTGTATCTGAAGGAGTTGATTGCTGGATTGCTGGCAGACCTAGACTATCTGGTGACGTTACAGTATTTGGTAGGTTAACCTTGTCTGTTGGTTTTAGGGTCTCGAGACGGTGGCGCGGCATCGCAGGACCGCGAGGAGCGCGCGCGCCAGACCCGCGAGCGCCAGAACAGCGAGCGCGCGCGCAAGCTGGAAGAGCTGCGAGCGCAGGCCCTGTCCGCACAGCGCTTCCGCGAGCAGAAGGAGGAAGAGCGCCGCCGCCGCATCGATGAGATGAGGTCCAGAGATAATGACCGCAGACACCAGGTAACAACGACAAATAAACCACCTGACTGCAAACATCCATATTCTGAACCTCGTATAAAGGAACAAACGGCTATTTCAGAATTTAGTTCCTTTTACTTTACATCTTTGATGTAACAATAATGTACACTCCAAATGACAACGCATGTTGCTCCGTGCTTGTTACCATTATAAAAATATGGACATAACCCTAATACTCTTGCACACTTTTGCTCTTTCTGTTCTTGTGTAAAAGCAATACAAGCTTTCTTTTATAAGATTTTACAGATATTAACTTTTTCAACGTTGACCTTTTCAACAAAATCTCTCCCATCGGGCTGCACATTTTGAAATGTCACATTGCACATCCCGTAAAAAAGGGTTGTAAGTCAAAATTTTCTGTTATGTAAAATTTTATTTGTATCTCTGAATAGTAAAGTGATTGTGATTATCTATTTTTTTTTTTTTTTTTTTACAGCGAATACTGCACAAGAATCTCAACTGCTCCCGTCTGGAGCCAGTGAGACTATGACATCCCCAATTGGGGTATGTTGTGAGGCTGAAGGTAGTGGGGAGGGGAAGGAGGTGGGGAAGAGGAAGGTTGGGAAGTACCTGGCTATTCAGATCTGGTCACCAAACATGGCTAAGGCCATTTTCAAGCAACGTTTCAATTCTGAATGGTGGTCTTACACCAGGGCGATACTGATAGTATCTTCCACTCTGGAACATGCCGCAAATATACTATATATTATTTTAAATGAATTAATTGTGAAATAACACAAATTAATCAAATAAAATTTATTTGCGCATGCCGGGTTTGAACCCGCGACCTCCGGATTGTGAGTCAAGAGTCTTACCCACTGGACTACGGGGGTCGTCAACTGGACTAAGGGGGTTGTCTATGCCCCATGAAACCCGTATTTAAGTTAGATCACTCTATCTTTGCGAGATATTGCTAATGTCTCTTTTCGACAAATCTGCTTATTTCATCAATCATCATTTGTTTTCGCTCCCCCGTAAAATTTACTTTTTTTACTTACGACACTTTTCAATGGGATATTCAACATGTGTTTTGCTGAAACTTCTTGGATCGCATGTGCGTCATCTGCGGGGATAATCGCCAATGGATCATATGCGTACGGGGATAGCCGCTAATGGACCATGTGTACGTCAGCCATGTGGATCAGGTTTAGGAAGTTTTATCAAATCTGTTGATTTGAAGTTGATCTGTGTAATTTTCAGTTGTAGACTGGTAGCTATTAAAAAATGTTCTTAGTACTGAGCACCAGTAATTCAGATGAAATTACCATGTCGTCTTTTATGAGATCATCAGGAAACGGCCAACAGATATAATGTAATGGTGGATCATTTATAATGTATTCTTATGGCTTTTTTGTTTGAGGTGTTTATTGTTGTGTTGATTGCAGGTGGAAGAACGCAAGCGAGCCATCTGGGAGGCAGAGCGAGAACGGCGCGAGGCCATTGTGCGGCGCAACGAAGAGCGCGAGGCTCGGCTGGAGGGAAAGCGGCGCGGTGGGGGCGCCAATGCTGTGGGAGTGTTTGCATTTGGCTCCTCCACACCGCGCATGCTCGAGCCCGCAGACACTGGGGGCACCTTCTGGGGACACCGCAGGTATATACATACTTCATAGGCTTATCTCGCTCTTTCTCATAAATGACACAAGTTACGAACAGGTTGGAAGTGGAGATTCACGTGTTATACATAACGTTGCCCATGTGGGTAACTATATAGTTATTTTTCATCAACATCTGGTTGTACACAATATGGGTAGGGTACACAGAGGAACTCTTGTGAGGTGTTACATTCAAATGTTAATAAACAAGATCCCATTCAAAGAAGGAATATGAGAAGCCAAGTTTTAGCAATGAATATAGTTTATGAACCCTAACTAACAAATTGACCTGGACCTTAACCGATTGCCTTTAAGATTTGTGACTAGGACTGTTCAATTTAAGGTCCAGAATCATTCATTTATTTACAAACAAGTATTTCTCAACCTCATCCTCCTATTTTTTTTAGTATTGTTAACAAATTTTCAAAATATATATCTAGCGCAGGTCCTTGAAAAATCACGGGATAGTGTGAATTCTTGACAAATCAGTTCCAATTTTGAAAATGACAATTAAAATAATTTTCTGTTAAAATAGCAATTTAAATGTAGGTACTTTATCGTTTGTTCGAATTCTTCACACAATCTGTTCCAATATAAAAAATGACAATAAATTCAAAGCAAATCTGAGTTCCAGAGTTACGCAGGACACACACAACCGAAATTAGTACTTTTGACGATTCTCTATTATTTTATTTGAATAACTTTGTTGTGTCTGAGTTGCAGGGCTACTTCGACATCCAACGTGATGTTTGCAGCGTTGCCACTCTCAAGGCGGTCCTCCGAGCGCGAGCTCGACCCCAACAAGAAGCGGGCCACCTCAGCAAGCGGGCTCGATCGCCAAGCAGGAGACGGTAAGCCACTCTACACACTTTCTGTTCACTGTTCCCTGCTCCCCAGGCACTGCATTTGGTAGACAGCAAACCAACACCTCAACCAAACTTCACTCTCCATGTTTAGTCAATATACTCTGCATCCCTGTGTAACCGTCACTTTATTATTTTTCTGTTTGAGTTGGTTCGATGTTATGTTGATCCTATGATGCATTGACTTGATCAAATTATATTATTTGAACTTTCTGTTATCCATATTATAATTTGTTATCATGAAATATATTTTTTTTATGTTTTCGTCGTAATTGTTCTTGGGTTGAATGAAGTCTTTTCACTCCTCTCGCATGCATGTGTTTCATGCTGATCATGGATATGGATGACCACATAGCGACAATAATATATAAGAAAAATACACACCTTTGAATTCCATTTCTCATACGGCACAAATAATAACCAACGCACCGTGTTTAAAATTTGCTAGTGTGTATTACTGCATTATCACTTGAGCAATAGCTATCCAAATTTGGGTAAATGGTTAGGTGATTTTTATTTGCTAGTTTGTTGGGCTACTTTAGAATACCAAAAGATGTCACTAATGTTCGTCTCATTGAATATTTTACTTAATGCTTTTAAACCTTGGTAAATTGATGAAAAATTAAAATTTTGTTTGCTCATTAAAAATTGAATTTTTTTAAACTGTAGACATTTCATATAGATCATAGACCATACATAGAAAAAATATTAAAATTCAATATTGCCCCATGTAAGTACAAATCTAATGTATAATTGTAACAATTTATTTTTATATTTTATAAACCCTAAAAATGTGGGATAAACAGTGAATTACAGGTGGATTCATTGGCTTTAAAACGCAGTAAGCAATAAACAGTTTATATGCTTCCTTATTAACATTCGGAGGTATGATTTTTTATATGAGCGCAGCCGAATCCAAAACCGATTGCCCGGAAATCTTTATCGCTCAAATGGTGTTTAGAAGACTTGTTGAAACACATCCATGGCTCATCACATTACAAAAACAGCTAGAACTTTGCGCTGCCTCTTTTATATTTTACTGTAGTGCCCCATTTTCTTTATATTGTTTTTTAATGATTTCTTTCCCGTTGTGCTTGATTGTGTTTGAAACTCTTAAGATTTGACTTTGTTTGCTCAAAGTAGAGTGTAAAGATTTGATGTAGCGTAAAGGAAGAGTGGTGACCAACCGTGTGGACCCCATAATTCCAGATTACCGCGTGTCGGCCACCACCATGTACGACGTGTTCCATTGGGACGCTTTTGGCTCCGAGGCGGCCAACTCCAACCAACGGGAAATATTTCCAGTACAGTTCAGTGGATACAAGGGTGAGGATGTGAGAAGTGATACGGACGCCGGAGACGGGATACGCTTGCATCCTCCTTGCATCCGGAGGATATTATGCATATCAGGCTTTTTGGACTATTGTCATTTGTAGATATTGTCATCTCCATTGTTTGCATGCTCCGAGTTGGTTGCAATTTGCTGCGAGATCTTGTGTCTGAATCATGTACATAATTTGTAACCGAATTGCTTGCAATTTTTTTACGATAAGGCATTTTTTATTCATTACGTAACACATTAATTTGTTTTGTCATGATTTATTTTTATGGTATCATCCTTCTCTAGCCGACTTTTCGGACAGCCAGTATCTTTCATCAGATCAGGGATGTGATCAGGTTGGCAGATCAGGGATGATGGACACTGTAATGCTGTCCGAAACGTTCGCTAAAGGAGGAGGAAGCGCAACACAGCGTAATACCCCAAAAATAAATCACGACAATGCTTTTTGACTGTAAAAATCTAAAATTATATTACCTGTGTTTTTCTGGGATCCGTTATTATTGTGAAGATCATTATTGTTCCGATAGTCAAAACAAATTCAAGATCTTTCAGTTGATTGTGGCATGTTCTGGTTAACACTGTCCTCTTATTGTGTTGGGGTTGCAGCATGTGTTGTGAATTAGTGTCACATGCTCAGATCACCAGGGTGTATTTTATAGTGGGCACTTTAAGAGGAAAGTGTAAACCTGATAGCACAGCTCGCCGAGTAATGGACAATACGTTGCTGTAAATCTATACACACGGAGTTCCTGTCCCGGTGCTTGGGGTCTCCGGGAGAATGGTTGACTTGACCGTGCTGAGGAACCCTTGGCATGTTGGCTGACCTCCTGTTTTGTATTGTTTGTGTAGACCACTGTCCTCTTCTTCTATAAGTTTCCATAACCATTTAATATAATAAACAACACCTGTCCAATCACCTCATTGGATATCATTCTGTTTCATCATTCACATTAATTTATTTGATTCTTGTAATGTGTTGTATAATTGTTTACTTGCAGATTTGCTATTTGTTTGTTTTGTCTGTTATTGGGCGGGTGTCATCATTAAACTTACTTTAAAGATTGAACTTTTACACCATTTTGCAATTTTTTAATATTTAAATAACAAAACGAGTTTGATTTACATTAATTTAAATTTTAGTTAGATTAAAAACTATATTAATAACGATTAATTCAACAGCATCCCACAGTGTTTATATCAACAATAATATGTTTCTCTTGACTTCCTAACACAGCATGGTGTATTAGTTTACTACAAATAAACAAATGTGACCATAACCATGTTTTCTACGTCTACTAATATGTCTATGTAAATTACACGAGGTTTTCTACGTCGGGTAGATGTTAGTTTCTTGTATGTTTTACAGGTCCCTGATTCTCACGCACACTTTACTATAAATAAAGTTGTAGATTGTCATTGCACCAAATTCCAATAACCATTTCTAGTATTTTGTCACTAATTTACATATTCTTATTGAATGAAGTCTTTTTTATATATTCTTTACCTTCAGGGGGTTTTCTCTATTGGAAGGATTTTTAGGTAATGGATTATTGTTCATTAAATACTTTTGGTAAATTATTTAAAATTCTAAAAAAGCTGTAGCAACAATTTCGCTTTCAGTTTATTTTACGCATCATAATTGATAGTCAGTCTAATCATTTGATAGTCCGTTTCGGTAATTTTGATTTACTGCAAATTAAAAATTTTAATTCTTAGATATAATCTAGTCAATAATCATAACAATTTTTTATTGAATAAAATAATTCTTGAAAAATGTATGAAAATGAAATGTATGAAAATCTATCACCATTATTTAAAAAGATTACCAAACAATGTATTTCAGAAAATTTTCAAAATATTTGTCAGTTTCATCGTAATAAATCATGTAATGTATTACTAAGTACCAAGAATTTTCCATAATCTTCTCTTCTGGTAATTTCAGAGGAAACTGGCGGAGATGGTGCTCCGTGGTCCCGAGTGGCACGGCGCCGTACGGACCTGGTGCCCACGCTGACCAGCGCTCCACGCTCCGAACACCGCACTCCTCGTTCGCCAGGTAGGGCCTACTCCATGACGCGCCTCGACCAGCTGTCGCAGCCGCGCAAGCAGAGTGTACTGGTGGCCGTGGATATCACGTCCAGCGGCGGCAGTGGAGCCGGGCCGGTGCGCCCGCCGCGCCACCGCTCCAGCGGCCAGCTGAGCCGCGCCGCAGGCCACCGCTCCGTGGGCAACCTGCTGGCCGCCGTGGGGCCCGCGCCCCCGCCCCGCCGCCACGCCCTCCGGACCAGCCCGACCAGCCCCGGACAGACAGGTCAGTACCCCTCGGGCTCAGGAAGTTACTTGGATATTGGGTGCACGGTGTCAGTTAACTCATCACTACTTCAGTACTATTTCTGGCATTTAAGAAGCCAACTTGTAGCTACTTTCTTTTTATAAAAACAATTTATTTATAATGAAGTTCTGCTCTGTAATTTTTATTGCGCGTGACAGCTGTTTCACCTCCGGTGTTATCAAACTGTTTGATAATACTATTAGTGGCTTTTGAAAGACCAACTTGTCACTATTTAAATATTATTTATGGTATTTGAGAAACCAACTTGTCACTATTCAAATACTATTTATGACTTTTTTTTATTTCTTGGGCACTGACTATGTAACAATTTGTAGACATTTTTGTTTTGAAAAGTTTTAATTTTCGATGTACATTTGTTACTTTAATTTAAAAAATTTTTGTGACCCGTTTCGACACGTCCGTATCATTAATGAGCAAACTTAAAACTAACTTAAAAATTCTATACAAGTACGCAATTAATTAGGCGGGGGTAGTGGGAGGTGGGGGGGGGGGGGGGGGGGGGGATTTGGAGAGGTGATTTACATGGTGCTATTATTTTATTAACTAAATTAAATTTAGATTTATTTTTTTGTTAATTTCTAAAGTTTCTAACGCTTACAAATTAAAATATGAATTTACATTGCAATGTTTAAACTTAGTTTTTTCTTTTTTGAAGCTATGACCTGTCTCTATGAGATGGTTAGCAAACTCTGAGTAGTTATTATTTCGTAAACAAAGTTCATGTTCCCTAATTCTGGTTTTTAAAATTTCTAATAGTCATTCCTACATATTGCGCGTCACAATCGTTGCATTCTAAAGTGTATATCCCGTTTTTTTCAAATTTATTAGAAATATCCTTGTTATTCCCACTACCCCCGCCTAATTAATTGTGTACTTGTATAGAATTTTTAAGTTAGTTTTAAGTTTGCTCGTTAATGATACGGACGTGTCGAAACCAGTCGCAAAAAATTTAAAATAAAGTAACAAATGTACATTGAAAATTAAAACTTTTCAAAACAAAAATGACTATTTATGACATTTGAGAGACCAACTTGTCAATAAATAAATACTATTTGTGGCATGTAGGAGGTTGTCGGTCTACTATGCCAGGGAGAGTATTTCAGCAAACGCAGCAGAAGGTTTAAATATATTTATTAGGCGAAACAAATTAAATACTGGTAAAAATGCAAATGTCGGTTAAATTAAGTACAAAGTTAAACACGGCGGAAGGCAGAGTAGCCGTGATGTAGGTAGGTGCGTGAAGTGAGTGCGCGGAGTGAGTGTCCTCTCCATCGTCCGTCCAGGGTTTATATAGAGGGTGATTCCTTTGTTCTCGAAGTTTTAAGTGGGGTGCAGCGCGTGTGGCTTGACCCCCAGATTCGCTGATGGTGACTTTAGAGTTCAGTTTTATTATTTTCCAAATTTCCACGGGTTGAGTGTTTTGTCTCCTCGTCGTTTGAACGGATGTTTTTCTCGGTATGCTTTTGCTTGGTCAGCGGCTTTCGTATCGGGTGTCATTGATCGATGTTGATGTTCCACATTCCTTTGTCGTCTGTTATTGAGTCAGCGTTTTCACGCCCGCCCGTGTTGACCGATGGTTTATTTTGGGGTCGGCATCCTATGTCGGTATTTTAGCAGAGGTGACGCGCTGCTACAGGGTCCGCCCCCAGTGAGGTGGAGCCTCACGATACATTAAATTTGCGCTGGTCCGCCGCTGGCCCTCAGCTCCTCCAATGCCTGGCTTCTGTAATGCTTCCGGCATCTCCTCCAAGTATAGTATACTGCCACCAATAGCACTGCTACTGACAGTATGCTGAGCGTTGCCCATTGTAATTTGTGTGTTTCCACATGAATGTCTCCTGACTGGGCGATGATGACCTCTTCTTTGCTTGATGCTTGTCCCATGATGTAAGGCGTGCTGGTTGTCGACTGAAGCACTTTTCGATTTGTAGCCTCTTTTATACCAAAATCGTTTCGAAATAATTTATTACAATTTTGCTGACAGAATCATCCTATATGTGCGCGTGTGCGTCATTTGGTTATCGCATTTTGTTTACGTTGCCAGTTGTGTAGTGTTCGGTGAATGAACTCGCCGTGTCGTCGTGTCGATCAGCTGTTTTTATTTTTATTACTATCAACAGCTATAACAATAGCACTATTGTTTCGTTGCTGGTGTCGTAATACTTGGTGAATGAACGGTCATTGTATCGTCAGCTGTTATTATGGTTCGCTTCGGGTTTCGCTTGGGTAATCGCATTCTTGTGTTTGCATAACACATTCCTGCCTTGTAAGGTTTGTTATTATTTCTTTATGCATTGTATTTCTCGGGAAACTTGACACTGCGTCCACTTCTTGTTGTCCTTGAACTTGGTTCCTGTTTCGTTATTTTTATCGCTGTTTTCTTATCTGGTACTGATACCGCTGATGGCATAATAGCAGGAGTTATAGGTGATTTTTCTTCTTCGATAATGTATGCTGGTTTTATACGGTCTATGGTGACCGTTTTTTCTTTTCCATTTATGAGGATGACGTAAGTTCTCCCATTGCGTTTTATAACTTCGTATGGACCGCTATACGCTTGTTGTAATGGTCCACGAATAGTGTCGTCTCGTAGCAGAACGTGGGTTGTCGAATGAAGATCTTTGAATATGAATGTTCGTCTATTGTTATGGCGTGTTCCTTCTACCGGTCGGAGATTATGCATTTGTTGACTTAGGCTTTTCACGAAACCGGTTAAATCATCCTTGTCGGAAGATCTCGCGTTCAGGAATTCTCCTGGAAGGCGAAGCGGCTCTCCATATACAAGTTCTGCTGATGTGCATTTCAAATCTTCTCGCCAAGCAGCTCGTATCCCCATTAGCACGGTTGGTAATGTCTCTGTCCATCGGTTGGTCTGGTGACATTTGATAGCGGCTTTCATCTGGCGATGTAATCTCTCTACCATCCCGTTTGCCGCTGGATGATAGGCTGTCGTGTGGATTTGTTTTGTCCCCGCCAAGTGATTTAGTTGTCTGAATAATTTAGATTCGAATTGTTTCCCTTGGTCGGTAGTTATCCGGATTGGTGCGCCAAAACGAGTAATCCATCCTTCATAGAATGTGCGGGCGACCGTTTCCGCTTCTTGATCTCTGATGGGGAAAGCTTCAGGCCATCTTGTGAATCGGTCCACGCACGTCAAGCAATACCTATATCCTTCTGATATTGGCATAATGACGATATCGATGTGTACGTGTTCGAACCTCGATGAACTCAGCGGGAAGTTGCCTTGTGGAGCGCTTACGTGTCGCGTTACTTTGTTACGTTGACAGGGTAAGCAGTTTCTTGCCCATTTGTTGCAATCTGCTTTAATGGAAGGCCAGACATAACGCTGTGTTATGAGTTTGGTCGTGGCTTTTATTCCCGGGTGAGAAAGGTTGTGTATCGCGTCGAATGCGGCTCTTCGGAATCTTGTCGTAACAAATGGTCTCGATTTTCCAGTTGACACGTCACAGTATACAGATGTGTTCGTGTCAGGAATAATGACTTTTTCCAGTCGTAGAGACGATCCATCCAGAAGATAATTTTTCACCTCTTCGTCGGTTTCTTGTTCTTTTGCCAACTCGGCATAGTTAATAGGTGTCTCGATGGCGTCGATTCTGGATAATGCGTCAGCAACTATATTATCCTTGCCGGATACGTGTTGTATATCCGTTGTAAATTGTCCGATAAAATCGAGGTGTCGGAACTGCCGTGGACTGCATTTTTCTGCTTTTTGGGCGAAAGCATACGTGATTGTTTTGTGGTCTGTGTATATCGTGAATGTCCTTGCTTCAACCATATGGCGAAAGTACTTGACCGCTAAATAAATAGCAAGTAGCTCTCGGTCATACGCTCCGTACTTTCTCTCTGCTGGGCTCAGTTTTTTCGAGAAGAATGCCAAGGGCTCCCACTGGCCATCCACTCGTTGTTGTAATGCTGCCCCGGCGGTGGTATCGCTGGCGTCACTTATGATGGCCAATTGGGCATCGCTCTCCGGATGTGCCAGCAATGTCGCTTGCGCCAAAGTTTCTCGGCATTCTTCGAAAGCCTTGATGGTTTCAGGTGTCCAGGGCACTGGTGTTTTGCCCTTAGCATTTCCTTGTAGAAATTCGTTGAGAGGTGCTTGAGACTCTGCGGCTTTGGGTATGAACCGTCTGTAGAAGTTCAATATACCCAAAAAACGTCTCAGGTCCTTTGTAGTTGCCGGCCGTGTGTATTGTCGGATTGCCTCTACTTTGTCGGGTAGTGGTCGCGTACCTTCGCTGGAGACCAAGTATCCTAGGAATTTGACACTTGATTCTCCGAAGTTACATTTCGCAGCATTGACGACTACTCCATACTCCTGTAAGCGGCGGAAAAGGATTTCTAGGTGCTGCAGATGTTCTTCTTCCGAAGTCGATGCAATCAGTATGTCGTCAATATACGCGTAGCAGAAATCCAATCCTTGCAAAACTTCGTCGATAAAGCGTTGGAATGTTTGTGCGGCATTCCGTAGTCCGAAAGACATATACGGAAATTCGAACAGTCCGAATGGGGTTGTAATTGCCGTTTTTGCGATGTCTTCCTGCGCTACCGGAATTTGGTTATACGCCCGGACCAGGTCAATTGTAGAAAAAATTTTCCTGCCCCGGAGTGATTGGGCGAAGTCCTGGATGTGGCGAACAGGGTACCTGTCTGGTATCGTTCTAGCGTTCAAACCCCGGTAGTCGCCACAGGGTCTCCACTGGTCATCGGTTTTAGGGACCATATGGAGTGGTGATGACCAGCAGCTCTCGGAAGGTCTGGCGATTCCCATTCGCACCATGGTCTCGAACTCCTTTTTAGCGGCGCGGAATCTGTCCGGTGCGAGCCGTCTGGGTCTTCCGCTGACTGGAGGTCCTGGAGTCGTTCGGATGTAGTGTTTCGTTGCGTGCCGGGTCTCTCTCATCTGGCCATCGGGGCGAGTTAGGTCGGGAAATTTTTGTAGTAGTTGGTGGTAGATGGTCGATCCTCTTACGGTTTTTACCGAAGCAACTCCGCAGGTGCTGCTACCTCCTTGGGTTGATAATTTCGTCATTTGGTCTCGTAAGCGGCGGTTCTTGACGTCAACTAGTAGTCCAAAATGTGCTAAAAAATCAACGCCAATGATGGGTTTGGAGACATCCGCGATAACGAATCTCCAGGTGAAGTCCCGCCTGAGTCCAATATTCAATGTCAATGTGAGGTCTCCGTACGTAGAAATAATGGTTCCATTGGCCGCTGACAATTCGTACGGTTGCTTGTCGTAACGTCCACGGAGTTTATTTCTGGGGAACACACAGAGGTCGGCACCCGTGTCTATCAGATATTGGATTTTGGTGTTTTTGTCGGTGATGAATAGGCGGCTGGAAGTCGGGCTGGGGTTACTGGCCGCCATCAGTGCTTGCCCTGTTCGTTTCCCGGGCGGAATGCGCAGGGAACTCTGCACTTCTGAGCGTTTTCCCCGAACGTGCGATGGTACCAGCACGTGTCCTCTTCATTTTCTCCGTTCCTCGGCTGCGAGCGTGGGCGGTAGCCTTCGTTTCTACTCTTCGAGCGTGTCCTCACCCGATCCCGACTGCGGAAAGCTTCGCGGGCACGTCCACTATGAGTTGGCTCGGGGGCATTGACGTTTTGTATCTCGTTCCTTAGCGTAGCCCGTAGGTCTTGTATCTCCGATTTTAATGTCATCGTCAGCTTATGCAGTCGGTCTTCTAACTGCGCCTCCAATCCGGGCGTTATCTCTGCGATGTGAGCTCTGCTTGTGGAGTCTGCAATTGCGTCTGCCAGGTCAGCCACCTCGTCCAGGGTAACGTCCTTCTGTGTCGTCAGTACCATCTGCATGGTGTGAGGAAGACGGCCCATCCACAGCGTTCGGAGTACCTCGTCTGGTACTGCTACACCCGCTAGGGTGCGTAGGTGGCGCAGGAATTGAGACGGCTTCCTATCCCCAATCTCTTCGTGTTCTAGGAGCCGGCGCGTCTTCTGTTCCTGTGTAGAACTTAACCGGCGGGTCAGTTCGGTCTTCAGCAGGAGGTAGGCACCGGTCTCAGGCGGTTTGAGAATGATTTCTCGTACCTCGGCAGCGTATCTTGGCTCCAAGGCTCCCAGGATGTAGCCAAATTTGGTCTGGTCTGCGACGATGCCTGATGCCTCAAAACTCCTCTCTGCCATGCAGAACCACATCTCCGGGTCGTCTGGGCAGAACGGCGGGATCCTCACTGCTACTCTGCTGATTTCGGCCGCCACGCTTCCGCTCGCTTTCGGTTGTGCCATTTTGGTGCTGTTTCAATTCGCTGCTGGTGCTGTATACTGAACCTCTCGTTGGCTCTTCGGCTGATGATGAAGGCGATGATGCGTGTGTTCTTCGGGGTCACCACTGTAGGAGGTCGTCTATATTCGTCGGTTGCGTGTGTTCTTCGGGGTCACCACTGTAGGAATGGGTTGCGTGTGTTCTTCGGGGTCACCACTGTAGGAATGGGTTGCGTGTGTTCTTCGGGGTCACCACTGTAGGAGGTTGTCGGTCTACTATGCCAGGGAGAGTATTTCAGCAAACGCAGCAGAAGGTTTAAATATATTTATTAGGCGAAACAAATTAAATACTGGTAAAAATGCAAATGTCGGTTAAATTAAGTACAAAGTTAAACACGGCGGAAGGCAGAGTAGCCGTGATGTAGGTAGGTGCGTGAAGTGAGTGCGCGGAGTGAGTGTCCTCTCCATCGTCCGTCCAGGGTTTATATAGAGGGTGATTCCTTTGTTCTCGAAGTTTTAAGTGGGGTGCAGCGCGTGTGGCTTGACCCCCAGATTCGCTGATGGTGACTTTAGAGTTCAGTTTTATTATTTTCCAAATTTCCACGGGTTGAGTGTTTTGTCTCCTCGTCGTTTGAACGGATGTTTTTCTCGGTATGCTTTTGCTTGGTCAGCGGCTTTCGTATCGGGTGTCATTGATCGATGTTGATGTTCCACATTCCTTTGTCGTCTGTTATTGAGTCAGCGTTTTCACGCCCGCCCGTGTTGACCGATGGTTTATTTTGGGGTCGGCATCCTATGTCGGTATTTTAGCAGAGGTGACGCGCTGCTACAGGCATATGAGAGACCAACTTGTCACTACATATTTAAATAGTATTTGTGGCTTTGAGAGACCAATTCCGTCACAATTTAATGCTATTTGTGGCATTTGATAGACCAACTTGTCACTAATTAAATATTATTTGTGGCATTTGAGAGACCAAGTTGTCAGTATTTAAATACTATTTGTGGCTTTCGAAAGGCCCACACAAGATTTTTATGTAGTGAAATTGATAAATATTGATGATAGCTACTCTCCGATTGGAGAGAGCACCAGAAGAAGAACAAGTTATCAGTATATTTAAATCCATTTGTGTTCAACGAAATTAATGATAATTACTACTATCTTACCTTTAATTCGATCGATTGTTGATTCAGAACTGTGTTTGTCTATCAATTCACTTTTTCATTCATGTCTAAATACCCACCCAATAATTGAAGTATGTTTAAATGTCCGGGTTAAATTTTCCCCCCCCAAAAAAAAAAAAAAAAAAACTTTTGTAATCCTACATGTATTTAAAATAACTGCTTTTTGCATTTTTATATACAAATTCTTTGACAAATCTAATATGCTTAAATTTTGAATCAGATTCCTAGGTATTATGCCAGTGGCCGAAATAACAAATGGTAATATTTTTATAGTCCGAGAATGCCAAATTCTTTTAATCTCATTTCCTAAATCTGTGTATTTTCTTATTTTTTCAGAAACAGTTTTTTGAATATTACAGGAATTTGGAATAGCTACATCAATGATATAAGTTATTTTTTTTAATTTTGTCATGTAAAACTATATCAGGTCTATTATGACTAATTGTTCTGTCTGTTAGTATAGTTTTATCATAATATATTTTATAAAATTCTTTTTTTAAATTTTTATTATACGTATTATAATTGGAATCTGCATTTGCATTATATGAATGAAAACTAAAACTAATTTATAGAATTCTATTATTATCTATTCAACACTGATTTATGAAAAAGTATTCTTCAATTTACACACTTTTATGACAATGGAATTAATCGAAATGTCAATCAAAATTTTTATGATGCAATATATTTAATTTATTTATTACTAAATAACTATTTAACCATTAGTGATAAAATCTTACTCGCATGATTATCAGGGATGATTACTACAACACTGGATAACTCTGAAATCAGCATTTTCGGGTTACGTACAAGAATTATAACTTTATTCCTCGCCCAATTTGTACCCACAATGCATGCCACAGACACATAATATAATATTACATTCATAAGTCCGGTCAGTGGCTGAATTGGCATCGCGTTTGGGTCCCACCCAGGCGTCGCATGTTCGATTCCTCGGCTGGCTAAGTCCTCCGTCACGATACAACCAACATTTTCCACTTTCTGTGGTGGTAGTAGGATATTTTCAAATATTGTCAGGTTATTATAGGGTTCCGTAACCCGGAAATTTTTGTCTTTGTAAAATTATTAAATATTAAAACTTGAAATTGCTGATTTCGAAGCTATCTAGTTGTAGTAATTACCCCGCGATATTACATTCTATTCAATTTAAGTCAAACTCATGATCTGTAAAATAAAGAAGAACACAAGAAATGTGATGTGGGGCATGTTTTGTGATCAAATAGTCTGACCATTCTTTGCTTAAATTTAAATACGAAATTCTTGTGAAATTTTCACTACAATCAAATGGAATGGCGATATACAGTGCCAGGCAGGGCAAGAGAGATAGAGCACATACATCTATAAATGTATGCGCTAAATACATACATACATCTATAAATGCACTAGAACTAAAAGGTACTAAGTTAGTGGCGATATTGGTTTCCATTAAGATTTTTATACACTGAAGGTTTTCTAATTTGTATTATTATCTATCCAGTGGAACAATCTAATAAGCACTTTACACTGTCAACAATAACACCTCTCTCATATCAGCATTTTTATACACTGAAGGTTTTCTAATTTGTATTATTATCTATCCAGTGGAACAATCTAATAAGCACTTTACACTGTCAACAATAACACCTCTCTCATATCAGCATTTTTATACACTGAAGGTTTTCTAATTTGTATTATTATCTATCCAGTGGAACAATCTAATAAGCACTTTACACTGTCAACAATAACACCTCTCTCATATCAGCATTTTTATACACTGAAGGTTTTCTAATTTGTATTATTATCTATCCAGTGGAACAATCTAATAAGCACTTTACACTGTCAACAATAACACCTCTCTCATATCAGCATTTTTATACACTGAAGGTTTTCTAATTTGTATTATTATCTATCCAGTGGAACAATCTAATAAGCACTTTACACTGTCAACAATAACACCTCTCACATATCAGCATTTTTATGTTTCCTTATGATGTCAATAACAATAAAAAATAATTAACCATTGTCTTACGATATAACTAATATGGCACCGTTTTGCTTCAGTTTCTGTAACATGCACCGCACTCTGTGTACCCTTACCCTCTCACTTTGTCTTCAATAACCTTTTTACCTTAATAAAGTGTCTAATGTTGCATATCCAAGTAACTCCGAGCTGTTTGTGTTTTCCCATTTAAAGAAAGCACTAAACTTGTAAGTTCCCAGTCACAAAGGAAGAGGTATCGGTGAAGGGTTCTTCGTATCTATAAGCTGCTTAAAGGTAAGATAATTTACTTATGTAAGAGTTTAAGTGAAACAGATATTTTGCAATGAATTTCTCTCAGCTTTTAGTTAATGACGGATTGCCCAGCATCCTGCTAGCAGGACCTTGAGTACGTCCTGAATGAAGTAACTTTTTCACTGTCCTATGTTTCATAATGCTTAGCAAACAGTCGCCTAGCTCGACGGACCTTTAGTCAGAATGCGATGGCACTCAGGTATAATGAGGGCAGCGCCGTAATAAGTTTTGACATGACAAGTACACTCAAGGTCACAGTGGGTGTCATTGCTAGAAAGACCAGAAAGTATATTCATACAAATCACTGCCAGCAGAAGTTGCGGTACGTTTTGCACTGAAAAGCTCATCCTATCCGAAGAGCTTCCAGCAGGATGAGCCATCGAGCAATCTTTCACTGTATAAATTAGCAGCCAGTGGTATCTCTGGAATTGGCTAGATACGTTGATTCTTTAATTATATATTACATAAAGATAAAATTTCCTGCAAAATATCTGATTCCTGGTCTGTCCGCTTCTCCCGATGGTGTTGGTAACTGAATTCTTATTCCTACCTTATTAATGGTGATTTAAACCAACTGTATTATAATGTGTCTTCCCAAAGCATAACTCTCCACTTGTAACCCCATTTTTGTCATTTTTATTCTAACTTGTCAGTTCTACAAATTATTGCTATATATTAGTAACTTCATTTGTACATGTGTTAATCACCCATACAAGATTAATGTGCAATATAAACTAGTTCAAGAAAATACAAAATCAATCAATACCAAAAGCTTTCACGGAAAAGAATACCATACTCAAGGGAGAATACACACAAATAATCCACACATAAGTCAAAATTAATAAAATACATCATTTTAACCACACTGTTGAATGTTAGATGGTATTTAAAAAAACTGCGGGAAAATTACCTTCATGAGTTCTGGTCAAATATCGATATAAAAACAAAGCGACTGTTTTCTGTTTGCCTGATAATATATCTTTTTAATCATACATATTACATGATAATATCAACCACTATCAAAATCAACAAATATCAGAAAAATTAATTCGTACGAATATAAACTGATTTTATTATTTCTGTGCAAACCTGAATACACACCCTACATGAAAAAAAAAATTCAAACGAGTTTTTAAAGAAATAATGACATTGATACTCCTTTGAAAATGTAAAATATTGTTAGTTTTACCACTGCAAGCTGCTAAAAGTGACCTGCAAAGTCATAAAAAATTCATTTAAAATCATTCCGAGAAGCTAGATTAATCAAATCAACTGTTAAGTTAAGAAAGATGTTGGCGCAAGCAATTCTGACCTTGTTCTTCATACAATTCTTTATACATAAGGGTTAAAATTGCATTTAGGAAAAAAAAAAGGTTTTTTTTTGGCCTGTCGGTGGGCAGCGACAGTTGAGAGGTTAAAAATCATATGTAATTATAATTTTTAAGAATAACTCTGAAAGTGAGTAATGATATATTTGTTATTTGGACTAGTAATCAATCTCAAAAACTTTAATTTGTATATTTTTCTAGTTTGTTAAGAGGGAAAAACTGGTTATTTGACTCTCTTCTACAAAAAAATATAAATTGATTTCAGAAGATTGTTTTTTTATGTAATAAAGTTGTTTTAAATTTTAAAAAAAAAGTTTATTTGTTACAATAATTTAATACTTCCTGCGTTTAATTCTCTCCACAATGTGGTAATATATAACTTTAACTTGTTGAACTTATCGTTACATTCAAAACAGTTAGATATTTAAATCTTTTAAATAATTTCCATGGAATAGCGTGTGAATTTATGAATGTTTAACCCTTTAGCTTCGGGCCTGCGGTCGGGTGAGGTGACGCCGGGCAGCCCGTCCAGGCCGGGCAGCTCGCTGTCGTCTGCATCCACGCTGGCGGGCGCCGCCATGACCAGCTCCGTGATGGGCACGCTTGTCAACCGCCGCCCCCGCGCCGCGCCCCGCCGCCCCCGCCCCGCCTCCATCGCCGGCACCGGGGTCACCACCCCACCTCACGTCAAGACCAGTGAGTTTCACACATAATTTATTACATAATAAGTAGATTGTTGTTTTATTTCTAACTAGCCAGTACCCGTGTTGCATTGCGATGCCACTCAAAAAAAGAAAATGTTTTTGTCCTTTTTTTTATTTATTTCATATATTCAGTATATTATTATTTAATCTATAAAAACAATTTATTACAAACAAGTTCTGCTATGTATATTCTACTAATTATTATTACGCGTGACAGCTATTTCGCCCTCTGAATTCATTATCAAACTGTGGTCATACCACTTACAGACGATGTAATTATATCGTTTCTAAATAGGTACTTACGATGAGAAAAAATTATTGCTTTTATTTTCATTACCTACGCTCTTATTAATTTCCGAGTAAAATGACTGAAAATATTAATGGTTATTATCCTTTTAAAGTTTCCCCAGTTACTATTGTTTAAATTTGGCTGAAGGTCGTTAGTCTGGTCGTTATATACTTAACTATGCTGTAAAACATACCCTTGATTCTCCAAAATACAAATGATTTATTGATGACAATAAATGTTTGTGTCCTTCCTCCCTCCCTCCCTAATCCCCTTCCTCCTTCGTTCCCCTCCACCCTACTGATTTTCTCTCCCCCCTCCTTCCCTCCCTGCCGCTAAACTATATGAAATATATACAATTTTCAAACAACTCGGGTGCTACCTTTGCAATTTTTAATACAAATTTTATAACACCAGAGCTCACCATTATATATATAGAAACCATCGCAAGCATCCACACAACAACTGTAACAGTTTGGATTTACACTGGCCAAATATTCACTCGAAGTAAGCACCCATTAATAATCACCTAATAAGTAGGTTGCTACGTATCAATTCAAATTGAAATTTGAATTCCTAATTGAAATGATTCTATGAGCAAAATGAATCGAGATTTTCGTTTGTTGCCCAAAAACATACTAGGAACAAGAAAATTTTCCTTCAGCAGTTCCAAGCTAGCGGCCAGAGGGTTCGGAGGTCTGTCTCAACGTGGGAAAGCACATACTTCGGTGAAATCTTAATTACTGTGAGCTTATAACTTCTGTTAGTTTAATTTCAATTGATTTACCATTTAATATTTTGTTCTACTTGAACTGGCGCCCTTATAATAATTTTAACATCTTAAGATCATTTTTAAAGTCATAACAAACTATCGATTCATTTATTAGATTTTAACTATTTAGTTTCTTCTTCTAAGGACTAAACACGCCCCTGAAGAATTATAATATTATTTTATTAAGAGTCTCATGTTCTATTTTATTTAATTAATAATATAATTTGATTGTTGTCTCAACTCTTTTATTTATTAACTACCTATAAATATTCTGTTTTATTCATTCTTTTATGTAGTATACTCACTGTTAATTTACAACCATTGCATTGGCGTCCACCGTGGCCCAATTTAATTATATTTTTATTAAGCTTTACATTGATTTGTACAGCATTATATTGGCTGGCCCATCGTGGTAGAACCTGGTTAGCTTTGATAGCATTGTAGGTTAGGTAATTTTGCAACGTGTTTTTTTAATAGAATAGTTATAATATTGATAGAAAGTAATCGTTTACGGGTAAGGTGATTGTACGTGCCTCCTACGTTGAGCAGACTTCCTAATTCTCTGGTAAGTTATTCTATAATTATTTTCATTGGGAACTCCGGATATTTTGCGTTTGTTAAAATATTCGTTATAAATATATTTTTTTTTTATATCGGTATGCTGGCGGCATATTTCGTACGGTTTTTCGGTTGTTTTCGTGTTGTGCTAATTTACGTTTCAAAATTGGGACTATTTATTTTATTCTACTAGGAAATAATTTGTTATTAGATTCATATCGGATTTGTTTTCTGTTTGAAAAGCATTAATTTGTACTTTTGTTTTCTTTTAAAATCGGAATTAATTTTGATTTTGTATTTTAAGTTTGATACGGAGCTACGTGTCGACTCGCTGATGTTTTCTCAAGTAGGGATTTTTTAAATATCAGACATTATTTTTTTTTAGCGAAAAATTTATTTCGAAAGTGATTGAAAATAGAATCTGGGTTTCTAATGTTATTTTGCATAACATTTACATGAAAACCTAAATACTGTTTTGCATCGTTTCCTCGAGTTGGATTTTAGAGGTGAAATATTTATTCGTTTGGATTACGTGAAAATATGTTCTTCATTTTGAATTAATATTATCTTCGATTGCGGTCATTTTTATTTTCAAGTTAACAATCGGAATATTATTTGACATTTCTTTTAATTAAGGATCTATAATGTGAAATATTTTCTGTTTGTTAAGATTTGAAATAAGACGTCATTAGCGATTTGTTGTTTAAAGTGTTGAGAATTTTCTCATATATTTTTTAATTAAAAGAGGATTGTGTTTTGGTAATTTCTCAAATGGGTATTTTATTTAACAACGTAATTATTGGTTAATAATTGAATATCATGTTTACATTACACAACTCACCAAGCAACAACTCACTCACACAACAACTCACCAAAGTTTCATCGCAATCGGATGAATGGTATAGGAATGCATAAGTGACAAACAAAGAAAAACTATTTTTTATGTATAAAGATTTTATAACTTATAATAATTCCCCATGTAATGTTTTCAGTTATATTTATATTTGATGTGTCCAGTTCATCTCATGACGGGCAAAACATTTTAATCAAATTAATGGTATTAACACACAATGTACGCATTCGAGAAAATGGAATTTGTTTAAAACTAGTGTTTCTTTGAAAATAATTAGAACATTTGAATGATATTTTTTTTACATAGTGCTCACCATACCCCAACTATAAAAAAGTATTGTCCAAAATTAAAATCTACTTTGTAATAGGACTCCATAAACAAGTTAAAGTCAGTGTTGGGCCATTTAGTGACATTTTATGTGTAAAAAATGTATGTATTTTTTTTTCGCTTTGGTACAAATTGTTTCGCACCTCCAGTGCCAAAGAGTAAGCTTCCTTTTGATAAAATCTTCTTCCACACAAAAGACAAGGAGTTAACCTGTTGAATGTTGGATGGTATTTCGAAAAACGCGTGAAAATTTCATAGAAAATTCTTTTAAAATAATTCAGAGTGGCTACAATAATCAAATAGAACCTAGGTCCTAGATTGATATTGGCGCAAGCGATTCTGACCTTGTCCTTCATACAGTTTCTTTATACATAAGGGTTTAAATCGCATTTAAAAATCGCTCTAAATCGAAAATCGGGCTCGCGACAGATGAGAGGTTAAGTCTTCAAAAGGAAATTAAAATAAGCCAACAAAATGATTTTCAATTTTTAGTCGATCCAACATTTTTCTTCGGGACCGTCGATATTATGGTGAAAGTAAAGTCAATGTTTAATAATTGGTCAATTATGTGGTTGCTTGCACCTTCCCACCATGCTGCAGGAGATTAAATAAAAAACCCAATGATATCACAGCTAATTTGTTTTTGCTGCCTTTCCAGGCACGGTGGGGGCAGACGGTAAGCTGATAGGGCTGCGCGCCGAGAAGCCCCCGCTGCCGCGCGTTCACGCCGCCGCCCCTGCGCACAAGAAGCACCCCACTGCCGGCGCCCCCTCTGCTGCGGCGCTCACGGCCTCGCAGGACAAGCCCGAGGTTCCCAAGCGGGCGCACAAGGGAGGCTCTGTCAAGGTAAATCACCACCACCCAAACATCTGTCTCTCAATCTGAAAAAAAAAAGAAATTCAAAATTAATACAATTTTTACTTTTATTTTTAAGCAACGCAAATACTTGTGTTTGGGTTTGAAATATTATAGATGCTTTAATAAAACAATACCTCTGTTACCCCAAGTGGTTCGCTTCTTTTGGTGACTTAGCAGGTGTAAAAATGTTAGGTCTTCACTCAGGAGAAATCTTGGGACTGGTTTTTTTATAAATGAAGCACTTTTTTTTGTAACTTAATTTCTTGATTTTTTATTGTTATGATTTGATAGTTACAACTGACGATAATAACTTTTCCCCACCCAACGGACAAGGGTTCAGTAGTATTTTAAATTCTTAGTGCAAGTTTTTGTAAAGAAGTAAGTTAATTTCACCGACGTAAGCCTTTTTATAAAGGTATTTACCTTGTCTGTTGCGGGAGAAAGAGACAAAAATAAATGTTTCTATTAGAGACATCTGTTGCACAAATCAGACAACCCTTTGATCACAATCCAACCCTTGATGGTAACTCTTAACTCCATAATTGGTTTGAATCCTGGGTTTAAATCTAAACAGCAGGAGTGCCCGGGTTCATCGGGTGAGGTTTGCTCAGGTCTTGGTGGCGGATGTGCCTGCCCACCAGCTGCGTGGCGGGATGGATCGATCAGGAGAGGCTGGTTTGGGGAGAACCTTTGACTTCTCCAGCTGGTCTCTCTCGTCCCAACGTCTTGTACCGCATCTGTTTTATTGTATAATGCTGCAAATCAAGTTTCTTAGAAAATAATCAGAAAATTTTTTATATTTGTGCCTGAACTTCACAAGATAAAATAAAACATGCTTTTTCCCGTTTCCAAATGTTCCAAGCCATGGTGTTTTGTCTTAATACAAAATTATCTCAAACGTATTTGAAGTATGTTTTTCTCTAATTTCATAATTTCTCTTCTTTTGACCTTAAAATTTGTGTGTAGATAAGATAACATATGTTAAATTCCAGGTGTCCCCTCGCATCACTCCGCGCACCACTCCCCTGCAGTCTCCGGCCAGCGACCTGCCCCCATCCGTCCTGCAGGATGTCCAGGAGGCAACCGCCACGGAGCATGAGGAGGCCAGCGAAGTCTCCCTCGTCTCCAGCGACAGTCAGCTCACCTCCGCCTCCCTCACCGATTCCACATCCACCATAACCGAGACTGTCAAACAAGTTACCAAAGAAGTCATTGTACAGCCCGGCGGCGAGGAAACTACCAAACTCACAACGGTCACCACGGTCAACAACAACGGTGACATCGTACAAAGTGTGAAAACGGAGACACTCGTCTCGACCGTCGAAACCGAGGACAAGCCGGAAACAATGACAGTGGCAGTCGCCACGCCAAAGGCAGTCGTGGAAGTTGTCAAGAAGGTGAAAGAAGAAACCGTAGAAGTGGTTGAAAAGAAGGAAACTTTGGCTCCAGATGCACTGGAGGTTGCTGATATGACTGGTAGGTTTTCACTTTTATTTCATTAATATTAATAATAATAATTAGATTGTTTGTAGAGTGCCTTTTTTTGTGAAAAATCACCTCGAGGGCGTTTGGATTATTCACTCGTTGAGCATTCGCTGTACCTATCAGGCCGACCCCTTTCTCATGCTTAACTTATCAGGTGAAATATTAATTGCTGTTCCGTATGTCACGCCCAAGGTCTCTGCTACTTTGCACACTTTAGTTCAGCGATCAGCAAGAATCATGTCGTGGACCTTTTCAACGATTTCTTCAGCAACCATGTATTCCGGGTGGCCCGGCTGCTCCTCATCAAAATATGAACAACCGTGTTTAAATTCGTTGAACCAATATCTCACGGTTGTCATAAATGGTGAAAATGTTAAAGGTTGCCTATAGACAGCATCCAATTTTGCTTTTATTTCTTTGCATGTTAGTCCATCCAAAAATAAACGAATACGGATCGATGTTGCTCTTTTTCCATTCTATCGAAAAACAGGAAACATGTGTGATACAACTGACTGCCAAATAAAAACTAACTTATCCTATGAATCAGTCTGCAATTTTGTATGGTATTGTTTGACAGATGGCAGTACATGACGGTAATGTCAACTTTCTTCAGCAGCGCCACCTGACTTCAAACACGGGTACTTTTTGATCGACCCTCGTACAAAAAACAAGAACGATTGATGCAATCTATTTTTACAAGTTTTATATGACATAAATTCGGGATTGGAAGAAATAAATGATAAATGTGGGAAAACAAAGATTCAAGGAACGGTCATTCGAGGATATAGATCTAGTGAGACAAGCACTATTGTGCATAATATTAAATTTAAAAAATGTTTGTTTATTTGTTTGTTGCAGCATCAATGTCCTTGCGCAGCCGCGGAGCCATCACCACTGAGGAAGAGGCCAAGGCAGCGCTGGCGGAGCGGAGGAGGCTCGCTCGCGAGGAAGCGGAGCGCGCCGCCGAGAGGGAGAGACTGAGGCTGGAGAAAGAGGAACAAGAAGAGGAGGAACGCCAGCGGCAGGAGGAAGAGAGGCAGCGCCGCCTCGAGGAGGAAACCATCCGCCTCTCGGAGCTGCAGCGACAGTCAGAAGAGGAGCGTCTGCAACAGGCCATCCTGGTATGTACACTTCCAGGCAACTACAACTAAGAGGCCCTGAGTCAGTAGTCAGCAAACTTGTTATTCAGGACAGCCAAATATCAGCAGTTCAATGATTTAGATTTTTTTCCAGAGCCAAATTTTTGAGATTGATTTATTCATTTCTACAATACATCCAACTTGAAACTTTATTCTGGCTTTCGATAGACCCTCCATCTCGACGGGCTATTTCAAATCACGTTTTACGCCGAGCATGTCAATGTGTTAGGGAGTATTCCTGTCATTTCCTTGGTTCCCACCCCTACCTACATATGAGAAATCAAAAGGTCAACGCAATCTTCAACATGACAGTAGTCTTCTACACTCAGTATCTTGACTGCTGATAATAAAATTATGAGTTATGTACAAAACCTTTAAGATTACAATTTTGTGATGAAAATTATAATGGGTGCAAAGTGAAAAGTGTTAATGGACAAGAGACATCATCATCTTGCGTTCAGTGAGTTTTCATGCTTCCTTTTTCCTACCCTTTCAGAAAGTTTCTAACACAACGGAAGGTTTTTTGCTTTGAGTTGTCCTGCTGGTAAATCTGATGATTGTGCATCTTTGTGTCCACAACACTAACTTATTATCTCCGCATTCCAGGAGGCTGAGCGTTTCAAGGAGGAGGAGATCCAGCGCAAGGAGTCTGAGCTTCGCGCGCGAGCGGAGCGCGAGGTGGCTGAAGTGAAGGCGCGCGAAGAGGCGGAGCGGGCACGCCAGGAGACGGCAGAGCGCCTGCGCAAGGAGGACGAAGAGCGCGAGGCCCGGCGCCGCCGCGTCGAGGCTATCATGCTGCGTACCCGCCAGGCCAAACAGAAGAAGGTAAACTACACTGAAATGAATTTATCACGAATGATTTTTGGGGTACCAAGCTGTGATTTTTTTAATTTGTGTTCGTGTTCATAACATTACCAAATTAAAAGCTCGTAAACTCACTAGGTTTTGAAGAATACGTCGAATTTTGTCATCCACCATATTCAGGTAGCGGATCTCTCCCACAAGGGTGAATTCACGTATAGATTTGAACGACTCATTCGACAATACAACAAGTTGTGGCGACATCCCGGAGTGTGAGACTCTAGCATAATTAGGTCGATTTGTACTTGAATCTGACTGTCCGGTACACGGCCATTATTTAAAAAAATATTTTAACAAAGCCATATATGTCTATGCGCTTCTAGTGAATTAGTCATACCTAGAATAATTTTAGATGGATATATATATCGATACACTCCGCGTATGTAAATAAAAAAGTAAGAATTTTTTATGCATTCTTGTAAGATGATTCATACAGGCCCAGATTATATAGTGTTGCGCTTGCTCCACCTTTAGCCAACTTTACGTACAACCTTGCAAAGTCCATCCTCAGGCCAGATGTACAGATTGTAGTGAAGAGTGTGTTTATTTGTGTGGAAGTGATACCGTTAATCCTCTTAATGTAATTTTTGCCATTTAGTTTTGGTTTAACCGTGTAATAGTCAATACCAAAACTATCAAGCACATGTTTCCTTCAAATTGGACGAACAAAATCAGATTGTCTGTAGACCACTTATGACTTCAATTTTGTACAAAGCTGTTCACTATCAAGCTCACACATTCCGAATGCTGAAATATGGTACATACAGCAGTAAATTTTTCTTTTAGTGATTTTCTTTTCCACTCGAGTGATAGAGATTTCCAGACCTTCGGTTTTGGATTCCAATTTTCAATTTTTTCAATATTTCATTTCAATTTATTCATTTTAAAAACATTACAAATTTAAAATTTCGTAGTGTTTTTAAAAGAGAGAAAATAAAGCAGATTTAAGCAATTTAAACAAAAACTTCAATGAAGCACAATCAGACTAAAGGACTCTGCCCACTACACCGTTCCATACCATGACCGTAACCGTAGCGGCGCATGCAAAAAAATATTCTGTGTATCGATCAACATGAAACACTGTCCACTAGCCCGTCCCGTCACCGACCAACACCGTCGCATACCATGACCGGACTGACGGCGAATTCTCGATGACAATATTTTGCAGGTGCCGGTCCGCTCTATGCATGGCACGTGACGGTGTTAGGACGGGGATAATACGCGTATGATCCCCGTTCTAACCGCGTTGCCACTCTGTCAGTTCGTGATTTGTGTTCAGTTCTATGAAACGTGTGTCAGCGGGTAGACCTATTAAATGGGGATGGTACGGACACAAACCCTGGTGTATACGGGTATCATACGGTCACTAAACCCGTTACATACGGGTATCATACGGTGTTAGCACGTTCTAGTGGGCATAGTAGGGCGTAGCGTGTTTATTTCGTTGCTGATACATTCATAGTACGGTCATGGTATGGAACGGTGTAGTGGGCAGACTCCTTAATAGCAATAAAGCTTACCGTTTAAATTGTGCTTCATTGATGTTAAACACATCGATATTCGAAGTGATTCTATTTAACAATAAGACAGCTCTCTTGACTGGCATGACCATTGGCAAGTTCCGTTAGCTAGTAAGTAGTTCTATAAGTCAGGAGATAAAACAGTCTGTGGGGGCGTTCAAGTATTACGTAACGCAATTTTTGATTTGTAACAAAGATTTTGACCCCTCCCTCCTCCCCATGTAACGCGCCGTAACGTTTTTCTGTGCCCTGGCAAAAATGACATTTCTATGCCACAGATAAAATCGTTTAAAAATATTCTGGGGTTGCAAGGTGAATGAAATTTTTACCCATCTTATGGGGTAATGTTGGTGCAAGCGATTCTGACCTTGTTCTTCATATAAATTCTGTACATAGAAGGGCCAAAATCGCAGACAAACATTTTTTGTTCGAATTTTTTTCGAATTATTTTCTCGCGCATGCGCACAATACGCGCGCGCCCTCGCGCCTCCGGCAAATATAGGTTAAGGTTAACCGCCACATACGTTATAATCTACGCATTCACAGATGGCGCCAATTAAATTATTTTAGGTTTTTAATACTTTTTGCACGTTTTGCTTTAAAATATTGAGGTGAATTAATTGTTCGCGCCCGTACATATTTAACATGAATATAAATAAATAGTTTTGTCCATAAACAAACCCCAATCTTTCAAGAGAGGCTGAAAAATTCAATTTTGTAAAAGTGACTCAATCCAATATTGTATTTTTCAGCCATTATAATTTTTGAGAAATTTCATTCACTATAGTGAATGAAATTTCTCCCTAGGACATGGGTAAATGTTGGCGCAAGCGATTCTGACCTTGTCTTTCATACTAATTCTGTACATAGAAGGGTCAAAATCACAAACGTATTTTATTCGAATTTTTTTCGCGCGCATGCGTTCAAACTGCGCGCATCCACGCGTCTCCGGCGAATAACAGGTTAAACAAGTTAGCCACTAAACATATTAGCTGATTGCGGGAAGTTCAAAATATTTTCATCAAAATCCCTTACCTGCAGCTACCCAAATTTGGATAGCTATCGCTCGAGTGGTTAACTTTCTATGTAAAGATCTGAAAAAAGTAAAGTGCATACTGTAAAAGTCTGTAAAATGTTTCGGTGCAACTAATTGAGGTTTTATCGCTTTTAGGATGGAGACAAGAGCCCCACTGAAGAAAACAAGAGCCTGGAGGAGGCGGACCAGAAGTTCATAGAGAGCAAGATGGCCCCTGAGCTTAGCCAGCAACCGGCGGTGGGCTCGGTGGTAGACCAGGAGTCGGCTTACGAGCTGTCGGTGCGGCAACGCGAAGAGGCGCTGTTCTCCCACACGGCGCCGCACAACATGGCCGCCGTCAATTCATTCCAGAACGGCGCGCCCCCCACCAACGGCATCGCGCCCCCCTCCAACGGAGACTCAGCCAAAGAGCGAGAGCTCGCTCCAGCCAATAGCCACTATCCCGTGCAAAATGGCCACACTAAAAGTCAAATGAACGAACTGAATAATTTTATTAATACTAATAGTGAAAACCAATATAATAATGTGGCGCTCGATAATGCAGTGTAAGTATTACCCATTTTTGTATTGTTTCTATGTGAAGATATTCTTTATACGTATCTTGCTTGCATACAGGGCTACAATAAAATGTACAAATTTTATTAAGTGGAACCTATTTTCAATACTATGGCAAAATCGATTTTAGGACAAAATAAATAAGGTTAAGGTTGTAACTTCTGAATTTGATAGGAAAGGCTTTAAATGCTTTTCTTACATATTAATTTACACAATGTTTTTAATATCTAATAAATAATGGCTTCTTTGATAAACATATCTTTCAAAAACAATCAAAATAACTTTTTTTTTAAATATTTTACCCTACGAAAATTACCACTAATTTCTGAACACCAACAGCCTTACTAAAAAACCCAGTGAAAATTTTATTCAATTGACAAACGGCCGCGGATGTGAAAACATTACTAATTAAAAAATTGTTCATTGAAAGAAATACACATAGTTTACACGGTCTGAGAGGGTAGTTTATCTCTGTTTTAACGATTGATGTCTGAACGATATTTGTAATTTTTCCAAAGTATTTTGAATGTTCTATATATTTCTTATTTTTAAAGGTGTCATAAAAACAAATACCATATATGAAAACTAGATTAAATTACCTTTTAGATTTGTGTATTTGAAATACACTTTAGTTTTCAAAAACTGCCATATTTTAAGATTCAAACTCGGAAAAAAATGGAAAAAAATTTCCTCCCAAAACATTTTTGACCAAAATGTAGAGAAATTTAAAAAAAATCAAAATTTCAAAAACACAGTCCTTTTATGTAATAAATTTGGAAGGAAACTATCACCTCACTCTTTCGTCGTGCATACAATAAAAAAATAATAAAAAAATTTTAAGTTTTTTTTATTGCCAAATAATAACTTAGAAAAATACCGACATTTAAAACAGATTTCTGGCATCTCTAAAGACGTTAATTTCTTTGATACGTTTACGAACACATGTATTAGATATTAATATTATAAAAAATTATCACTTTTAAGAAATTGTCTTAAAATAAAGATCTTAAAATGTAAATTTTATCTTTTATGTAACCTATAAAACACCAGTTCAACTTTGAAAGTACGGCGTTTGTACAATAACTTGATTAAACTGATATAAACCACACAAATAACACGGTAAATATATGAATAGAACAGTAATTTCATCATTACAATAGAAATTATTAAGTAAAATCACAACATCTAACAAAATTTTCGACATCCCGCCTGATCCCGCCATAAACACACCAAGCCCACCAAGCTGTGTTTTCATCGCGGGCCGTTGATGCACACGCGCGCCAATAATGCCCCTTGCGGAGAATAATTAAAACAACATTTTTCCTAGTAAATTATAACCATATACGACGTTGTCAGATCTAACGCATTTTAACAGCGTGACTAAGTAAGAAAGCTTATTGGTAATGAAACGTGTTTTAGTGTATACGGGGTTTATTTATGTTATTGCAATAACACAGTTAATCGGTCGCGCCGTGGTTTTTTTTAGTAAGGCTGCATATGTTTATATATAATGTGAGAATCGTGCACTTGAACCATCGACCATGTCAAAAGGAGGGCGTGTGTTAAAAAACCATAGAAACCAAAATTATCAGTTCCAAAGGTTGATTTACGAAAACTATCAAAAAGAAAGTGCATTATTTCGCAGTCAAAAGAACAAAGGTAGCATTGCTTTTTACCATTTGTTGGTCTGCAAGGACTAAATTTGTCTCCCAATATATTATTATGCTTTCGAAGAGAGGCGACAGAATCAATTAGGGAGTTTGCTTATGAAATTTCCCATTGGTGCGTTGATTATTCGACCGATTTTAGACATGACATATCTAGAATTGATATATCGACTTGAACCATAGTGCTTCTTTAGCTAACCATCTTTTTGCTGTCATTCAAACAATTGCAGCGCTCTCCATTATTTGTACATTTTATTGTCAGACTGTGCACTCAATGTCAGCTCACTTGTTAAACATTACCATGTGCGCTTGTTATTTCAAACTATATATACATTAAGTATACTATATATTATTATAAAATTATCACATGATCATTTTGATTTGACATTTATCTTTTTGAGATTGGCATTTGTGACCTAAAGAGTTATCTATATTACTATGTTATGATGTAAGTTGACGCTCGGGGTGTTGCAATTTATTTTGTATGAACTTTGCTACTATTCAAGTTAGATTATGAAATATATTTGTATATAAACATTCACCCCGTTGTATAATATTTTGTTTTGCTTTTATTAACAGAATAAGAAACACCTATCACTTTAACATGTAGCAGTTTTGACACAGCTTTTTAATTAATCTTCTGTAATGGTATGTAATGTAAATTAAATGCACTTGGAATAAATCATGTCTCTCAATTAATTTATTCAATCTTTCATAAATTTGTTAATTAATTGTACTAATTTTATTCATCTTTACATCACCACTTCTTGCATTTTTACTCTTCATATTTTTATCATGAACCTGGAAATGTATGTTTCAGTTATGAAGATTTATTTGATTCAGTTTAGTATTTGTATAAATGAGGGAAGCAAATCTGCCACTTTACACTTTTACAAATTTTTCAATATATACTAAAAACATTTTTCGCCTGTGTTTCGTGAGTTATTAAAAATAATTGTTTTAGAATTAACCCCCCAGGCCTCTAGCGTATTCTGTCAGGTGGAGGCGTAAGGTCGGATTATTTTTGCTTTACGATAAAATCTATGGAATATTTTTGAATTTGTCTGAAAACAAAAACTGTTTTTGAAAGGTGATGAAATACGCTTTCAAATTTTATTATTAGAAATAAACGTAATTTTTTAAATTTGATTAATTTTTTGAAAAAACTCCCTAAGTGACCAGCTTAGGTACGGGGGCTCCATCGAAGCCAGGGATGAGTTAGCCTCTTAGAAACTGGGCGCACTGTATAGGGCCCGCAGATACTTTAATAGTACACAACTGCTAACCCTGTTCAAATCTGAAGTGCACCTCACAGTTGAATTTGGCAACCACTTCTGGTCTGGAGCCCCAAAATACCTGAAAAACCCTTGGAAAAAATTTTTGAATGCAAATATAAAGATTTGAAAATGGCGAACTTAGGGTTTTTCTAACTTAAATTACTTTGAAATTAAATAACTTCAATAAGGAAAAAAGACATTTTATTATTATACAAATGTATTATGTTTTTTCGCCATACTTTTTTGAGGTTCAAAAAAAAAATTCACAAATTGTCTTAAATATTTTTCAAATTGTGATCGGAAACTTTGCTTTCATATTAATTTCTTCATGGTTAACTTTTAGATTTGAATATAAAGACTGGTGTTTTATCTTTCTTGCAATGTTTGGATCATATTTATCACTATAATAGTAAAAGAGGCACAGCAATTTCTATGAGACCTATATGAACTGTTCCCAAAAGCGAACAAATTAGCCCAAGAGGTTAAGTACACTATTACTATACACACAATAAATAAAGTGAACATTGGCACTTTTGCGTCTCATCAAAATGCAGAGTAGCGATTTAGCATTTAAATATTTAAATGTGGCAGTTTTGCATCTAATCTTTTTTAAAAGGTTGTTTTTTGTGGAAAAGATGCATATCTGCTTTCAAACATCATGTGTAGTCGATGGGGTTTGCAATATAGCTTCACAATCAATTGAAAACTTGCAAAGTGGCAAGTTTCTTAAACCAACTATAGTAATAACTAACTATCTGTCGATTTATCTCTTCTTTTTTTCCTTATTGAGAGATTTGTTCGCTTTTATTTGACACTTCATTTTATGTAGATGTCAATATCACTTTGTTTTTTAAGCATTATTTTTTGTTTATTTTTTTTGATCATTGTTGCTTTGTTTTTGGGAAGGTCATCTCATTTTTCTGATTAAAGAGTGTCTTTATTTAATAATTAATGTTCTTATGGAATAAGAAGGAACTGAAGAACACTTGATTTGGCGTGAGATTGTAAGTTAACTTAAATACCTAGGAAGTGTGTCGCTCTTTCAACTAGTTTCTTCTAAGAAGTTAGTGCGACGTTTGTAAATACGGTGCTATTGTACTATGCTCAAGCTTATTCATTATTATTATTATTATTACTCACCCGAGCGTTCATTTCACTTCACCGTCTGTTTATGTTAATGCATGATGTTCAACACAATGATGAGACAATCCTGTCTGCTTTCACTTGACGCTTTGCTTCACCTCGCACATCCCACACTTGGCTGCTTTTCAATCTCACACTCGGTTCTTTGCAATGCCTTTATTCACTCCAACGATGGAGATTTCCGGGAATTTGGTTTTAAATTCAGCTGCTTATTTAAAAAATTATGCCCCCGAATATTATTAATACAAAAACATATAAATTGCTTACTGTGACTTAAACCCAATGAATCCACCTGTATTTCTCCTTTTATGCAAGGTGAAATAATTGGGTTTTAAAAAAAATAAATTTAAAATTGTTAAATTTATAAACGCATGATTTCTATATGTTCTTTACCGAAATTGCTCTATCTTGTACTTATTTAGTGTGCTGTCTATGGTCTACTGGAAGTGTCTATAGCCACATACATTAAAAAAAGCAATTTGTATAATGTTAACAGATGCTCAATTTTCACAATTTAAAATGACGGAAATCTAAAAGCAGATTTCATGGTACAAAACATTATCTAGAGTACTCAATGCGACAAACATTAGTGACATCTTTTGGTATTCAATAGAAGCTTACTCGACCTAGTGACTAAACATATTAAGTGATAGCGGAAAGTTCAAAATTAATTTAATTAAAAAATATTTAAATCACCTACATATCGCTGGATTGTTTATTTCTTGTTTTATAATTTGCCAGGGATTCAATCCACTACTGTCAGATAATAAAGTTAATATACGCCATGATACGTATTAGTCAGATAATATGTTGAAATTATTGAGTGCAAGGTTTGTTTGACAGCTGTAAAATTATGATGCTTATAAGAAAACTAACTTGACGTTAAATCTCTTTTCAAAAACATTTGTACTAATGCTTTACCTCATTCCTGGAAGAATGTTTGCTAACGTATAGCTATTGATGGTACACATATTATTATGATTATGTAAGCCTAACATCAATTCATAGATGTTATTTATTACTGTGGCATGAATATCAATTCCATTTTTGTGGCAAACAATCGTTAACTGCCTTTCAATCAATGTAATGTTCAAGCAATTAAGATTGAATTTGTATTGAATATTATTCTTCTGGTAAATGAAATGAAGGTCTCCGTATTATCTTTTTTAAATGATAAATTATTTGTAATTTTTAATTCGGTGTATTATATTGCCTTGTCCATAAAATTAATTTTGGTAAACCTTACATGTCAAAACCCAAGCCAGAAATATTGTCCTGTTTTTCAGTTTATTAGATTAGTTGTTTTTCTGTTATCTGATATCATGTTTTCAGCAAGAGAAAACATTAAAGAATAAATTTATGTGATTGAATATGATAATTAATTATTATGAAGGTTAAATTTGATAAATATTCTATGAATTATAAAATATCAGTAATTTTTTCTTTTGACACGAGCCCTTTGTAAAATACCTAAATCTGCAAGTCTGTTATGATAAGAGCACACAACAACTAATTACATATTATGGCAGATTGTCAAAAAAATATTATTTCTATTTTTCAGGATAATTTTTGAGAACACTAAGAAAAATAATACTTGTATGTAAGTTGGTTGGTTTGTTTGTTTGTTCTGTAAAGTAACAGATTTGCATTGAATGGCTTTACGTGGAAATGAGTTTGCTGTACTTTAAGCGAGGTAGTCTTATGAAGAGTGTATGGTTGTCTTGTTGGTTCCGCTATTGAAGCTATAACCTGCAGATTGAATGTGCCCAAAGAACATGTAACACTATTTATCTGTACTTCTCTCCATCATATTAATCTGTAACTCTTTCTCTCATGTGGCAATTGGTAATAAGTGCTTTGTATAATAAATATTTTAAAATATCTCCAGCATTTCTTTTCACAACTTAACACGGTAGAAGAAAGAGCATTTAACAAATAGACAACCACATCTATTAACCGCCGCCATTTATTGTCCTTAACCCACTTCTCAATTCTGCCCTACTATGAAGATCATCATACAAATGTTTTGGCTGGATTTGAATAGTAAAATAAATAAAAATTCTTATCAGGATACTTTCCGTGAGTACTTAACTAATTAAATTGTTTTCTCTTTGATCTTTGCTTTGATCCTTCCCACGACTTGTCTCCATAGATTAACATTAACTTAGTTGTCCCACGCCATTTCCTCACATTAGACTTTGTTCCCATGTATCAATAATAACCTCTGTCAATAAGTCCAGTAGGTTTGTTCTTGTTTTTAGGGCTTGAGCCACTTGATAGAAGACTTACAGCGGCGGATGGGGATATCAGAGAATAGCTAACTCATGTTCTGTCCAATAATATAGTCCATGCGTTACAAATGTTTCATCCATCTATGTAAATCTAGAATTACTATTTGGTTTGCCGCATCACATTTATTTTGAGTAATGATAAAAACGCTGCATGTTGTATCTGTGTAAACCAATATCTAGATCTCATAGAAATTCTTAAACGTATTTTGCCGCTTTCAGCAATCAAAACTGAGCTTAGTTATGTTAAAAATATTGGGAGACATTATAACAGGAAATGTTAACATAGTGGTTGCGTAGTTTGATTGGTAAAGAGACAAAAGTATCTTTTCTAAAACTCTTTATTTATGCGTATTGATCACTCAAACTACCATTAGTCAATATTTTTGTACTCTTTCCTCAAAGTAATAATTTATTTTAACAAACTGCACTTTCTCATCGGAATTGATAAAATATATTCTTAGTTTGTAATGCTTTCTGTTTATAATACTAACTTTGTGTCCTAAATTTATGTATCTATTCCATACAACCACAAATCCTTAATGCGGTGATACAATAATGGCCGTTGTTTCCAAACTTACTGATCAACTGTTGAGCTGAAATTTTGGCTCGACGCTCCTCAAATACACAAATACGCTCTTCCCAACGCAACTCTCCGAACAACAGGCGAATCGAGCATCACTAAACAAATCACTTATCTGATCGGAGACTCAGATTGATAAATCAGAAAGATGGGAACAACGGCCGTAAGATGTATTATTCATGTGTACATAATGTATAAATACATATTTCACTTACAATAGTCAAACAAATTTTTAACTATCGTTTAAGAAATGTTGATTGTCTATTTAGTAGAGTTTTTGATTCTTATTTTCATATCTACTCCTGGCTGAAAATTTGTCAAAATTAGGAGCGTTGAAGAATTCTTAAACTGCACAAAAACGAAACCAAACTTACTGCTGGTTTTTGATCAGCTATTTGTTGTACATAAAATTATATTTAACACATCTTCAGACATGACATACCCAGTAGACGTGAAACTAATAAATGTATTTATGTAAGTGTATTGTTATGTAATGTTTTCGTTTATCGGTTTCTACAACTGTTTTATCTTTCTTCCAGAATACAAAATAATGTAAGTAACAACCTGTTGGACATATCAGAGGTGGACTTATTAAATACCAACAAGAACAACCCATTCTTGCTGGACATCAACACCAACAGCACGGCCACCAGCAATAGTAACAGCAACGGGGGCCTCCTGCAACAGACGGAGGGGCAGATGCTGGACCTGTCTACCGACTCCATATCCAAGAACTTTGTCAACGAGGATTCCATGAATTCTAATCAGACTTCTAATTCTCCATTTATCACGTCATTCCAAGATAATCAGGAAAACAGAGGTTATTATTAATTCATGTCTCCATTTCATTTAGCAATAATTATTCTCACTCTGGACCAGCCTCTGCTCGAGGGTACGCAGTTGTACTCCCATTAAAATCACGACGGCACTTATTGCTTCTGGTGAGAGAACACCATTCAGAATCCAACCATTACTTACAACACAGAGTAATTGTATTGAGAACTAAAAGGTGTGGGGTGGAGAACAAATTATGTGAGTGGGATGGTCGTGGGTGTCCAGCTTTCAGTGATTTGCGATTAAATGTATCCGACAGTCTTGCAGGCAACTCATATTGCAATTAAAGTATTTTAGTGTTCAATATTGAAATCTGCTTACAAACAGCCGTGCCTTTTTACAATGGTATGCGAATTCCTTACCGTCCTTAGGCTTACCTAAAAATCCAATTCTTTGAAGAAAGGCAACAAAAACAATATTGTATCGGTGATTCAATCCAATATTGCACTTACTCGTACATGCCTTTCATGAGAGAATTGAGTTTATACATAGACAAAACTATTTACTCATATTTCATATTTACGGGCGCAAACCAACAATTCAACTTTATTTTACAGCATACGAGGGTCGATCAATAAGTACCCATATTAGGAATGAAGATCCAAGTTTTTCAAAAAATAATTCTTTTTTTCAATGTTATCTTCTTTTAGGTCGATACACTTTTTCTAACATTTCTGCCATTCGTTTAACCCCTCCAAAAAATACGATTTGTCAAGCTCTTTAAAATGCGCTTCTGTTTCGGCGATTTGAGCTGAATTTTCATTGGAAGTACTGATAAGATCATCTCTAGTGTAAGTTATTTACCTCATTGTCACAACTTGTTTTTTTAATAGATCTATAACGGTGGTGTTGTTCTGTTCCAGATGTATCGTTGCTGTGAGAGCTCCAGCCCCAGGAGACGGGATGGATAGTCTGATGGATTGATTGGATGGAGACTAATTAGTTAGCGGCCGGCCGCGGTCCTCTGAGAGAGGCCAGCCCCGGTCGTGGTTAACACATTAATCTAACATAGGAAACATATTTTTCATTGGCTAAACATTTAAAGTGCACAAACTGATTGATAATATATGAAATTTATCTTTTTTAATTTAATGGATAAAATTTGAAGTTAGTTGGTTATTTTATTAGTTATTGGTGTCGCAAGGGGTGGGTACTGAGGGACGCAAGACACGAGCATAATATTTAACTAATTTTATCCCCAAATAAATATATTAGGTGTGTTAGAGATGAAATTAAACATATTATATATACGGAAATGTAACATATATAAAACATAATATGCATTTTTAGCTTAAAGATGAAGGAGTTGGTTGCATTGCGGGACATAGCGGGACGCGTGTGGTTTGTTGCAGGGATTCTTGCCTTATTAGTCATAAGCACTGAGAATCTGTTAGTGTGTCTCACATCTCCAAGGTGCAAGGTGGAAGGTGGATGGCCCCCCGTTGTTATCTTATTTATTAAGGAGGGGAGATGGGGAGAGACGGAGGGGGAGAGAGGGGGATGAGGGGGATGGCCGGCGGGAAACAAACAACTCATCAGCTTGCTAGTCAACCATGTGCTGCTTAAACTCAGTTCTAATTATGTATTGCTAAAGTCAGCGGCAGTCAGTTGCAGTCAATTGCAGTCAGTGGACAGTGGATAGTGAGATTCAGCGCAGTACTGCACACATTTATTTCATATTAAGTGGAATGCATTTTATTGATCCCTTTTTATATCTTTAATTTGACTTTGATTTACAATAACACCATATGTTAATGTATTCAATGAGATAGGATGTTTATTTATTAATATGATCATGTTTCAATCAATCTTTAAGGTCTTGTTCAATTTTTAATTTCAATGTTATCTTAATTGTATAAAAGCCTGTAATAAACAATTATTCAATTTCATTTGTTTTTTCTCTTCTGACCCTCGTATTATTAATCCTACTCTGATATGATACTATAAAACCTGTTGTGGAGCCTTATATGTGTAGCTTTATACCCTAAGAAATATAACAAAAAATTTATTATACAGGGTGTCCGGGGGTAAAGTGCATTAACTTCGGGAGGTGATTCTACATGATAGCACAAATAAAAAAGATAAAATTAGTCCAGCGTGTGCGGCCAGATTTATTATATTCCGCTGTTACGATACGGGCCACAATCGAGTCGAGCGCCCGGCAGGCGCTCAGCAAGTAAGATCGTACCTCACACCAAGGATTTTTAGTAGGTACGTCTTTTTGTATGGGAAAAAAAATATTGGAATTTTGGAAAAAGTTGTTAATCTTTTTTACTCCTACCATCATGTAGATTCACCTCCCGAAGTTAATGCACTTTACCCCCGGACACCCTGTATACCCGCATTTCTCACCTCAAAAATTATGGTCAAGAATTGCCTGAACTTATAATGAAACATGCACTCACCTGAAGAAAATGCTTTCTCTCATGTATATCCTCATCTTTCCATGTAATATGGGCTATATGAATTTTTCTTGAAATCCAAAACTCTCAGAAAAACCAATTTTTCAAAACAAGAAGAAATAATTAAAAGAAGAAAACAACTGTTTTGGAAAGAGGTCAAAAGATCCCGGAATGGTCCAGAGAACGGAAGCATGAAAAAATTGAAAGATGGGCAAACGTTGACAAAAGAGGATGAAATTAAAGAGAGATGGATGAAATATTTTGAGGAAGTCTTTGAAAGTAACCCGGGTGACGGTGATTTCAGTGATGAATGGATTATGAACGATGATAGTGTGAATTTTACCAAAATCAGCATGGATGAAATAAAAATGTCAATTGAATGTATGAAGAATGGTAAGGCTGTGGGTTTCGACAATATAGCTGCCAAATAGTTTAAAGGAGATAGCCGTATTATTCTCACATGGTTGTGCAGACTTTTTAAACGAGGAGGGTTACACGCCATTAGTTTCCCAAAATCGTAAATTACTATCAAAACGTCCGTGGACTACGAACTAAACTAAACCAACTACGTTCTACCATATCTACACACCACTATGATGTATGTGTGCTGACAGAAACTTGGCTCCACTCAGAAATAAAATCAACAGAACTCGGACTTAACAACTACAAAATCTTTCGCTGCGAAAGAAACTCTAAATCCAGTTCCAAAACAAGGGGCGGCGGGTGCTAATTGCAATTAAAAAAAAATTGTTATCAAGAAAACTCGAAACAAAAAATAATACACTCGAACAACTATTTATACAAATTGATACCACCGTAGAAAAGATAATAATTGCAACTGTGTACACACCGCCACTATCTGATGCTCTAATCTACCGGAGCCACAGCGAAGACGTTGAAGATCTACTCTACAAATACCCTAACTCTAAAATTATTATTCTTGGGGATTACAACCTCCCTAACCTAAAATGGAAATCAAGTGATAGTGGTTTTGTTGTAAATGAAGGCGAAAATGATATGACAAATTTTTTAAATCTTTTCCAACATAACTTTATATACAATGCAAATAATCGCTTACTAGATCTGGCAATATCAAATAATCCTAAATTGGTCATTGATAAATGTAATGATCCTCTCTTACCTATTGATAACTACCACCCCCTTCTTTATATTCAGATAAATGTTTGTAGCGTCAAACCAAAACGCGTTGAAGAAACTCTCAACTACAAACATGCAGATTTTGAATCTATAAATTATCATCTTTCACGCGTCGACTAGTCTTTTTTATCGGACGTGAATACTGACAAATCAAAACTTGTCTAAACAAATCTAAACTTGTACAAATTATTGTAACATAAAGTTTCTGTTGTGTAAATACATTGTGACTCAAGTGAATATCAAGAGTTATTATTTAAACATCTCCGCACATATTTAAACACACGTCCAGTTTTCAGACGTGGGCAAGGTCTGTGAACTGCCAGATCTGGATAAAACATATAAACAACATGATTTTAGATTTTCACGACCAAAAGTATTTTTGTTGTTTGTTTTTGGGGTGTTATGCCGTGTTACGCTACCTCCTCCTTCAGCCAACGTTTCGGACAGCGTTACAGTGTCCATCATCATCTGCCCTGATGATGGACACTATAACGCTGTCCGAAACGTTGGCTAAAGGAGGAGGTAGCGTAACACGGCATAACACCCCAAAAACAAACAACAAAAATATAAACAACATATTCACCAAACTGGTGACCTGATCACCCATACAGCGACCACTCCATTGCCCAAAAGATCTTTCTAAAATCTGTTATAAAACATATATAAACTCTATTGAAAACACAGCTTTGCACTCAAGAAATCTCTGGAAATTTATCATAACACTAAACAACGACAGCACACACTATCCACCACAAATGCATATGGACGACGAATGTGCTAACAGCACACAAGATATCGTAAATCTTTTCTCAGATTTCTTTAAAAATTTTTACGATGAGGAAACACCAGAAGAAAAAATTCCTTCATACACATTTAAAAAAACCATACATTTAATAGACTGCTACATAACAGAAGAATCTTGCAAAAAGAAACTATGTTCCTTAGACATTAACAAATCTGCAGTCCCAGACTCCATCCCGCCAATTTTCCTAAAACATTGCTCCTCTGTATTGTCTAAACCAGCGTTTCCCAATTTTTTTTCGCCCCGGAACCCTTATCGATCATACTTTTCTAGGCGGAACCCTATTTTTATAAGAAAAAGATCAACTTGTAGTTTGAATACTTTCATGTTTACCTTGAAAAGAAAGATCAAAAATTTTGTGTAAAACTTACTTTAATGTGAAGAGTGATATCTTTTTACATTTTTTGTTAAAGCATTGAAATCAGGCTTTATGTCAGACAGCTGAATACGAAGATTTGGGGCTGCATCCAGTCTGTTTCTGTATTTGTTTTTTTTTTGTGTAAGCGTAAGCCGAAAAAACAGTTTCACACTGGTAAGTGGTCACAAACGGTAACAAAACTATGATAGCCTTCTCGACGACTTCTGAATATTCGTTTTTAAGTCCAATCCAAAACTCATTCAACGTTGAACAAGACCACTCAAAGATGAGGAAAGCGATTCTTTGGAAAAAAAATACCACTAGTTCGTTGCGCAATTCAAACAATCTTGATAATACTTTTCCTTTGGAAAGCCATCTTAATTCCGTGTGAAGAAGAAGTGATTGCTGCTGACTTCCTATATCTTCACACACTTTTTTCAAAAGTCTCAATTGGAGCGGACGTGATTTAACGTAATTCACCATTTATACGGCTTGACCGAGAACTTTCTTTACCTCGTGTGGTATTTTTTTTACGACAAGGGCATGTCGATGTAAAACGCAGTGACTGCTGCGGCATTGAGGTGTAACATTCTTAATTCTTGTTACAGTACCTTTTATTTTGCCAGTCAAAGCGGCAGCTCCATCGCTACATACATCGACACATTTGTTCCAATGAATTTTATGTACATTCATATAATTATCAATGACTTTGAAAATTTTTTCTCCAGTAGTGATCCTCCGAAAATACAAAACAAGCAGTATTGATAGTCCATCGACATCTGTACTTTCGTCGAGTTGCATTGCAAACATTTCATTACTTTTCAATCTACAAATCAATTCATCTTCAATGTGGTCAGATATTTTATGGATTCGATCAGATATGACGTTATTGGAACTCTGAACTGCTGCAACTTTCTTCGCTGCGTCTTCGCCAGTACACACTTGACAATTTCTGTCATACAGGGTTTTATTAAAGTCTCTGCAATCGTGTGTGGTTTGCCAGCACGAGCAATCCTGTAACTTGGCAGGAATGATGCTTCTCTGGCATTCTCGTTATCAGTTTTAACATATTTATGTAAAGCAGCCACACTGGTTTTATGTGCATCTTTGTATCTTTTGAAAAAGTCTAAGCTTTTGTCTTTTAATTGCGGGTGGTTGGTATTAAGATGTCGTTTTAGCTTCGCAGGTGCCAGAGAGCTATTACATATGATTTTGTTGCAGATAACGCATTGACCATCCGGATTCTCAAGCATTCCTACAGAAATAAATCCGAAGGACAAGTAGGATTCGTCATATTTTCTCTTTTTGAAGTAGTGTTGTACGTTTTGTTTCGTTAAATTCGGACGGCACGCGGAACCCTTGTGATGCTTCTACGGAACCCCAGGGTTCCGCGGAACACCTTTTGGGAAACGCTGGTCTAAACCACTAACCATTCTCTTTAACCAGTCTTCTGGACATTTTCCTGTCTACTGGAAATCCAGCTATATTATCCCATTATTTAAAAAAGGCGATGAGATTGACATTTCAAACTATCGACCTATATGCATACAATCTGTACTACCCAAAATCTTTGAATCTCTAGTTCTTGATGAAATATATCCCATGTTTTTTGTTTTTTTTTTGTTTTAGGCAATTCACCCTGAAAAGAGTGCTTTGTGCCGGTAATAGTTAAAGTGGATAAAAAATTCGGCTAATCTATTGGGAAAATAATAAAACAAATTAATTATTGAATTCATTCAGGTTAATAAACTTACATAAAGCTGTATGAATACGAGAATTGTTAAGAGATAAAAGGTATGAAATGTTAAGGGGGGACTGGTGTGTGATTTTAATAAGCCGGCGGTATATGTTCTTGAAAGACGAATGGTTTTTACAGTTAAAGAAAACGTGGTCGAGGGTTTCCTCTTCCACACCGCACTGGCAGACCGGATCATCTAAAACTCTAATTCTAGACAAGTGAGTTGCAATTGAACAGTGACCAATTCTCATTCTCGAAATACATGAAATGAATCGTTTTGAAAGTTTTTTACCGTGAAACCATGGCTTAGCAGGGATATGGTTTTGAATTACAGCATAGAAAGATCCAGTTCTTATTTTGGAGACTGCCCAATTTTCTTCCCAGGCACGAGTCATGTTGGATTTAAGAATCGGGAAGACATCGGAGATAGGAATTCTAAAATTTAGTGGGATAGTTCCGGAATCTGAACCAGATTTGGCGAGAAAATCGGCCCAAATGGGCAGGGACCCAGGCCAATATCGTCTCGAACCCAGATTCACTTAGAGAATTGAGAAGATTTTTTATTTTACATATAATATTGTCTTCCGGATAACATAGAATATTTGACCTAATTTTAGTTAGAGCACTTAGCAAATCAGTACATAGTAAGGCTCGATGAACGTTGAGAACCTGGATTTGATTTAGCGCTTGTTCAATTGCAAAGCATTCAGCTGTAAATATGGAAGCTTCTTTCGGTAATTTATAAGTGAGATTGATGTTGAATTCTGGACTATATATCGATGCTCCACATCTTTTATTTTCAAATTTGGAACCATCAGTGTAAAGGATGGAAAATCCAGGGAATTTTGAAGCCACAATGCTTTTAAAACAATCATCCACATTTTGAAATTTATTTGGGGAAGATAAAATATTCTTCCGAAAGACTGATGTTATTGTGTTCGGCATAAAAGTTATTGCCTTAAATGGAATATTGTATACAGGGAGATTGGGAACTTCTTGAAGATATTGGAGGGAAGATGATAGAGAATTATAGAGATGAAAACTTTTAATTAGGAGAGGAAAACATTGTTTTTCTCTCAATCTTTTGTTAGAATTCAAATTACCACTTAACCGATATCCTTATATATTTGTTACATATTGTATGAGACCACTTCTTTGTTCCTACTGATACTGTAAACAATAGGGGCGCTGGACTCCAATCGTCACTTCAGTTTTGGGAGATGGTTTATAAATAACGACTCGAAGATCTTTCGGGTAATGACATGAAATATTTATTTTCAGATGGTTTTTATACTAAATTTTACGTACACCTGTTTTGAAGGAAGACGTAAACATGTTTTGCATTTCTGCATCTGTTGTTTATCTTAATTACCCCAGGTGTTTGAGGCAGGTTTGAATAACAAACTTGTTTGGACATGTGTATTGTTTTCTTGCCTGAATTGACCTGATTTCCCCAGGCGGACGAACGCACCTGCTTAAAATGCAGGATTTATTCATCAACATAATGCAAGGCGTTTTGGTTGCTAAGTGTTTTAGTGCTTGAACAACACGTGCAGCCTTTTGTGTAACATTTTGCAAGAATCGACTTGATTAATATATTATTTATTCTTCTCTGAATAGGTAGTAGGCGATAATGTTTTGAAGGGACACGTGCGGCCAGCTGTGATTTTTCACGTAAACAAATTAGTTTAGACACGAAGTGTTTTTCTTGCATGGGTTGACCGCATTTCGCACCTGTGGTTTGTGATAATGCGAGGTATTTTGCAAGAATCGACTTGTCCATTAGTTGTTTACTGTTCTCTTGTAGGCATTAATATTCTGAAGGAACAGGTGTGACGACCAGCTGCAAAAGTTTCACGTAAACAAGATCTAATGCATCAATGCGTCTGTTACATTCTCCTCCCGGTGTAATGTTTGATTGCACCTAGCTAGTTCGTTGGACGCATTCTTGATGTAGGTATCTTGGTTTGTTATGTGTCCTTGTGAAGAGGAGGGGGAGATGACTCAGCAGGTGTAGGAGCTGGTAAGATGACAGCGATTTTAACGGCTGGTCTTGGGTACACCCCGGAACTAGTCTGGATTCGAGCGGTTCTAACTTGTCCGTCGGCTGCGGTTATCGCCTCGATGACGCGGCCGCGAGGCCAATGATTCCGAGGTAGTGCAGGATCCATGATGATCACCAAGTCATCCTTTTTTATGGGTGTGACAGGGTGGTGCCATTTTTGTCGGGCCGCTAAGGTGGGAAGGTATTGTCTAAGCCATCGTTGCCAAAACATGTCCGCCAGTCGTTGGCCGACACGCCACTGTCGGCGGAGACATATTTCTTGGTCCCCTTTTTCGTACATGGACAAGAGAGAGCGTCTTCCGGCCGACCCCAGAAGAAAATGGTTAGGTGTCAGAGGTTCTTCATCGCGAGGATCCATTGATATATGGGTGAGTGGTCTGTTGTTCACTACGAATTCAGCTTCGATTAGGGTAGTCAGGAGAGTTTCCACTTTAGGTGCTCGTTCTTTGAGCGTGGCGTTTAGTGCCCGTTTCACCGATCGTACCAGTCTTTTCCATACTCCTCCCATGTGCGGCGTCATTGATGGTATAAATCTCCATTCGATCAAGCATTTTAACGTCTTGGCTTAGTAATTTCAAGGCATTTCTCATCTCGGCTTCGGTCCCATGGAAATTAGTCCCGTTGTCTGAGTACATGGTTACGGGCTATCCCCTTCGTGCTGTCATTCGTTGTATGGCCATAATAGCAGAATCGGTGGTTAGAGATGAAACGAGTTCTAGGTGGACAGCGCGTATCGAGAAGCAAATGAAGATTGCGGCGTAGCGTTTTTCTCGATGTCTGCCAACTGTGATAGTCATGGGTCCGAAGTAAATGCTCCCATTAAGGGTGGTGAGGGCTTGCTTCTTCGTATATAGCACATGGGGCAGGTGCGCGCGATCTTTCTGCTTGTGGTGCGCAAGCGTAGTACAAAAAATTTGCTCCGTACTTCTGCCACTGTTCTCTCTGTACCGGGATGGTCTGCCTTTTTGTGGTAGTGGCGGATTAAGAGCTGAATGTAAGGATTGTTGCCGTCCAGGATGACGGGAGTCTGTGCTACATCCTTGGTATTGTGTAGGCCTTGTAGTCGTGTACCCATCAGCAACCTACCATCTTGTCCGAAGAAAGGGTTCAATGAAGCTAGACGGCTGCCGGATGGTAACACATGTTCTTGTCTGAGGGCATTCATATCGGCTTTAAAGGCGTCCTCCTGGGATTTCTTTATCCAACTGTCTTCCGCTTCGTGGATCTCTTCTACTCGCAGCGGGCCTTCTGAGGGTTTGTTGATTTTTCTCCGACATCGATTTATAAAACGGAGAACCCAAGCTGTTGCAAGGATTAGTCTGTTCCACGAGGAGAATCGCTCAATGGAAGGAAGCGCCTCCCCTGGGGTTGACATAAGACCGACGTAGTGGGGCCTCACTTCTAGTCTTCGTTTGTCGGGTGTTTGGAAAGGCGCTCGTTCTTTTGGTCACGAGGTCTCAGGCATGGTGAGGAAGGTTGGGCCGGAGAACCACCTTCCCTCGGGTGATAGGTCGGGAAATGTCTGAGTCCCGTGTACCAAGGTCGGCGGGATTCAGCTTGGTTGGCACCCACCTCCAGTTGTGTATGTTGGTTATCTCGTCTATTTTGCCCAGTCTGTTTGCCACGAAAGTGGAGTAAGTGTGTGGATCGGTGCGCAGCCAACACAATACTGTTGTTGAATCTGTTCAGAAATGGGTTTGAGTTATCAGGGCTTGGCTTTCCTTTTGAATGGTTTGGGCGAGTCTCGTTGAGATGAGTGCGGCTTTGCATTTACTGGCCAGGAAGGCAGTCCGCAAGGTGCCACCTAACTTTTCAGTGTAGTAGGCGACGGCGCAACAGGCTTTGTCAGACGCGTCACAGAAGAGGTGTAGGGTTACGCTGCTTCGCTTGTAATTGACGCAGCGTCTTGGGATCGTGACTTTGTATGTTTTTTGCAGGGTCAGCCAATCGGTCCACTTTTGGATATGTTCAGGGGCAATGGGTTTGTCCCAGCTCAGATTCGAGCGCCACACGGCTTGATGTAGTATTTTGGGCCAAATAGTAAGGCAGGAAATAAAGCCGGGTTGATCTCCTTTTCGTGGGTCGTATTGCCTCTTCGTGGGTCGTATCAACCTTTCCTAGACTGTGAGGTTTTATTGGTGGTTAGCAAAGCCAATTGATGCACGGCATTGCTAGAGAATTGCGCGTCTGTCTCGTGGCTTCAGTGCCACTAGAGCGTTTTCATCTCGGAGTCAGTTCCATGAAATTTTGTCAATTTTAATGTGGAAACGGGCTCCTCCCGTCTGAGGAGACATTGGAGAGTATCGATGTTCTGGAATGACCTGCTTGCCTTGGCTGCTCCGACGAGGACCACCGTTGTTCTCGCAGTGGTACTGCTGGGGAGGGCTTGCCCGCCTTGGCTGCGGTGATGAGGAGCACCGCTATTCTGGCAGTGGCACTGCTGGGGGCAGGGCTTGCTCGCCTTGGCTGCGGTGATGAGGAGTACCACTATTCTGGTAGTGGCACTGCTGGAATTGAAATTAGAAGATGGAATTAGCCTTGCTGGACTTCGGTTGAGTAGCGTATCTCGTTGCAAACTTGTTGGGAGGCGGGCTAGTTGATGCCATTACTTGAGATGCGTATCTTGTCGCAAACAAGTTGGGAGGCGGGCTAGTTGGTGCCATTACTTGAGTTGCGTATCTTGTCGCAAACAAGTTAGGAGGCGGGCTAGTTGGTGCCATTACTTGAGTTACGTATCTCGTCGCAAACAAGTTGGGAGGCGGGCTATTTGCTGCCATTACTTGAGTTGCGTATCTTGTCACAAACAAGTTGGGAGGCGGGCTAGTTGGTGCCATTACTTGAGTTACGTATCTCGTCGCAAACAAGTTGGGAGGCGGGCTATTTGCTGCCATTATTTGAGTTGCGTATCTTGTCACAAACAAGTTCGGAGGCGGGCTAGTTGGTGCCATTACTTGAGTTGCGTATCTTGTCGCAAACAAGTTGGGAGGCGGGCTAGTTTGGTGCCTTTACTTGAATTGTGTATGTCGTCACAAACAAGTTAGGAGGCGGGCTAGTTTGTGCCATTACTTGAGTTGGGTATCTCGTCGCAAACAATTTGGGAGGCTGGCTATTTGTTGCCATTACTTGAGTAGCGTATCTCGTCGCAAGCAATTTGGGAGGCGGACTAGTTGGTGCCTTTACTTGAGTTGCGTATCTTGTCGCAAACAAGTTGGGAGACGAGCTAGTTGCTGCTATTACTAGGATAAACAATATAAAGGAATAACTTATCATGAAAATGAGATGGCAGGACGCGGCTCAGGCTCGTATGGGACTGCAAATTCAGGCAGGTTGGTGATCAGCTTGGCGTGGAGTTGCAGCGCGCAGGGCCGCGAATGGATCAGCAATCTGCTTTGCGTGTCAGGCCAGCTGTTATACTCTCTGATAGGGCTTGCTTCTGGCAATGTGGAGTGCTTCTACTATCGTGGAGGTGATCTAGGCCAGTGGATCTATGTTTCGATGTGTTCATCCAGTGTGAGTACGGTCTTGGTTTTTCAGTATATCCGGGACTAGCATTAAAGGTCGGGCCGATTGCTGCAAGCTCGGGAATTCTCTGGCTGGCTGCCACAGGGTATCGAGTATCCATATATGCGGATTAGTGCATATCTAGTAGCTGCATATATCGCTGTTGCATGAGTGGTAGCTGTATATTTTGTTGCTGCTCAGTTTATTGCCGCATGTCTCGTTGTTGCATTTGTGGAAGCTGCATATCTTGTTGCTGCTGGGTTCGTTGCTGCATATCTGGTGGCTGCATGTGGTAGCTGCATATCTCATTGCTAGACGTCAATTAGCTGCTGGGTTCGTTGCTGCATATCTGGTGGCTGAATATCTCGTTAATGCTCAGTTTGTTGCTGCATTTCTCGTTGCTGCATGCCGTAGCTGCATATCTCGTTGCTGCTGGGTTCGTTGCTGCATATCTTGTTGCTGCATGTGGTAGCTGCATATCTCATTGCTAGATGTCTATTAGCTGCATGTCTCGTTGCTACATGTGTGGAAGCTGCATATCTTGTTGCTGCTGGGTTCGTTGCTGTATACTGGTGGCTGCATATCTCATTGCTGCTCAGTTGGTTGCTGCATATCTCGTTGCGGTATATGTGGTAGCTGCATATCTCGTTGGTGCTGGGTTCGTTGCTGCATGTCTGGTAGCTGCATATCTCGTTGCGGCTGGGTTCGCTGCTGCATGTCTGTGAGCTGCTCAGTATTTTGTTGCATATCTCGTTGCGGTATATGAGGTAGCTGCATATCTCGATGGTGCTGGGTTCGTTACTGCATGTCTGGTAGCTGCATATCTCGTTGCGACTGGGTTCGCTGCTGCATGTCTGTGAGCTGCTTAGTGTGTTGTTGCATATCTCGTTGCGGCATGTGTGGAAGCTGCATATCTCGTTGCTCCAAATGTAGAAGCTGCGTATCTCGTTACTGTCAATTTGTTGCTAGACGTCTGTTAGCTGCATATCTCGTCGCTGATCAGTTTGTTGCTGCATGTCTCGTTGCTGTATGTGTAGAAGCTGCATATATCATTGCTGCTCAGTTTGTTGTCATTTTTATCAGCCTCCTGTAGATCTCTGATGGTGGAAGCGTAGGCTTAAGGTAGCATCTGGATCGGCAGTAGGTATAGATGCATCTGAGTTTACGAGGCAGGGCCGTGATGTCTCGGTTGAAGCCAGGATTTAACGGCTGCTGCGTGTGATGCCATCTCCACTGAGAAAGATTTGATGACGTGGGATCCTGGCTCGAAAAGGACCAATTTGTATGAGACCACTTCTTTGTTCCTACTGATACTGTAAACAATAGGGGCGCTGGACTCCAATCGTCACTTCAGTTTTGGGAGATGGTTTATAAATAACGACTCGAAGATCTTTCGGGTAATGACATGAAATATTTATTTTCAGATGGTTTTTATACTAAATTTTACGTACACCTGTTTTGAAGGAAGACGTAAACATGTTTTGCATTTCTGCATCTGTTGTTTATCTTAATTACCCCAGGTGTTTGAGGCAGGTTTGAATAACAAACTTGTTTGGACATGTGTATTGTTTTCTTGCCTGAATTGACCTGATTTCCCCAGGCGGACGAACGCACCTGCTTAAAATGCAGGATTTATTCATCAACATAATGCAAGGCGTTTTGGTTGCTAAGTGTTTTAGTGCTTGAACAACACGTGCAGCCTTTTGTGTAACATTTTGCAAGAATCGACTTGATTAATATATTATTTATTCTTCTCTGAATAGGTAGTAGGCGATAATGTTTTGAAGGGACACGTGCGGCCAGCTGTGATTTTTCACGTAAACAAATTAGTTTAGACACGAAGTGTTTTTCTTGCATGGGTTGACCGCATTTCGCACCTGTGGTTTGTGATAATGCGAGGTATTTTGCAAGAATCGACTTGTCCATTAGTTGTTTACTGTTCTCTTGTAGGCATTAATATTCTGAAGGAACAGGTGTGACGACCAGCTGCAAAAGTTTCACGTAAACAAGATCTAATGCATCAATGCGTCTGTTACACATATAAATATTATTCTTGCAGCTAAGGAAATGAATTTGGCTTTACAATATATTAAAAGCTGGTTGCCAATAAATGGGATGAATCTGGCGGCATCTAAAACAAGGGTCGTGGCTTTCACGCGCAAAAGAAAAATTCCCCACTTCTCAATCTCTTTTGATAATGTGCCTCTACAAACCGCTACTCAAATCAAATTCCTTGGTCTTCTTTTGAACCATAAACTTTCCTGGCTTCCACACATTCAGATAATTTCTACAAAGTGTGAAAAGGGACTTAATATGATGCGAGCAGTTTCCAGAGTATGGCGGGGATCTCATCCTACCACTCTTAAATTAATGTATAATTCCCTAGTTCGGAGCCACTTGGATTATGGCTCATTCCTTTTTGACCCACTCCCTAAATATTTAGATAAGAAAATGGAAAGAATTCAATCAAAAGCCCTCAGAATGATTATTGGAGCTATGAAGTCTTCTCCAATTAATGCACTTCAGGTGGAATGTGGGGAGCCTCCATTATATTTCAGAAGGCAATTCCTTGCGAATAAATATATTTTCAAGGCTTTATCGTTATCACATCATCCTATTAAACAAAGTCTTAATCGGTTAAGTGGTAATTTGAATTCTAACAAAAGATTGAGAGAAAAACAATGTTTTCCTCTCCTAATTAAAAGTTTTCATTTCTATAATTCTCTATCTATTTTTATGTAACAAATATATAAGGATATCATCCGCAAAGTAAAGTCGCTTGATAGAAAAAGGAATTACTGAGTCTAGGTCGCTTATATAAATATTAAACAACAGAGGACTAATAACAGAACCCTGGGGCAAACCTCTCCATAGTTTACGTCTTAAGCATTTAGAGGAAGACTCAATAATAATGGAATAAATTGGACCAATTTCGGGGGGATTTGTTTTTTAATTAGCTTTTCTTTCAAAACATTCAGTAAAACATCATCGTAAGCTGATGAAAGGTCAAGGAATGTGGCCAATGTATAAGAATTTAGGGATTGAGAAACTCGGATATCAGTTGTGAACAAACTTAAATTATCCATTGTAGATTTCTTTTTCCGAAAACCATACTGATTTGGTGAGATAATATCTTGACTTTCAACAAACCACTCTAATCTATTTTTCATCAAACGCTCCAGATGGATTTTTTCCAGGTTTTAAAATGGGAATGATTTTTTGAGTTTTCCAATCATCCGGAATTAGTCCTGTTTCAAACATATTATTAATAAGAGATAAGAAATATTCAACCGCCATATCAGAAAATGATTTAATGAAACTATTAAATATTCCATCGGGACCCGGAGCAGAGTCAGAAAGGGCTCTTATTACTCGTTTCATCTCATCAATGGAGAAAGGAGCATCTAGCCAGTTAGAAAGGCTTAATAGAAGGCATTTCTTCACATCCGGCCACTGATGGGGGGCTATTTTATCCGCAAATCCTATAAGAATTTCTTCTGATATATGTTTGATTCTCGGCGGAGAATACGATGATCCGAATTTTTTTAAGCTAGACCAAACTGAAGACTGGGGAGTTTCCGGAGACAGGTTCTCACAGAACTTCCGCCATCCAGCGCATTTTTTATTTTTCAAAATTCGTTTATTTCTGCCTGGGCTTTTTTAACTGATAAAAAATTTTCTAGTGACATACACTTACGAAAAGAGGAAATTGCTTTTTTACGAGAGTTGACGGAGCGAGTGCATTCCTCGTCCCACCACGGAGTAGAGTGTTTTATTTTAATGTTCGCATTCTGTTTCGGGATGGATTTTTCTGCTGCATTTATGACCATAGAGGGAAACGTCTCACATTGCATTCTGATGTCTCCCGGGGACGATTTTGTTAAATTAATAAGGTTATCTAGTTCAGAAGAGAAAGTGCTCCAATTCGCATCTTTTATTCTAAATTTGAGATTATTTTTAACTGGGGGGGGATAATTGTTAGATTGATGGTGGAATCGGATTATAATTGGGAAATGATCACTAGAGAGGGGATCGTTTAGGATGTCCCAAGAGCATTTAGATGCTAACGAATACGAACAAAGAGATAAATCAACAGCACTTTTCCGTTGATGAGGGGGGGTGAATCTGGTTGGAGATCCGTCATTTAAAAAACATAGGTTATGGGTATCAATAAAATCTAAAAGATTGCGGCCAGAACGATTTGTTATTTTGCTACTCCAAGAAGGGGAATGTGCATTAAAATCTCCAAGGATCATATAAGGGGAACAAATCTGGGTTAAGATTGGTGCCCATTTATTTTCAATAAAAGTCGTAGAGGGAGGAATATATATTGATAATATTGTGATATCAGATAAGACAGCTGCTATTATCTGGATATCGTCGGAGGGAGTATGAATAATAATTTGTTTAAACGGGATAGAATTATGGATTATCAGAGCCGTGCCGCCTTTACCATCCGGTCTGTCGTGTCTGAGACAATAATAACCTGGAATTCTTAAGTGAAAGGAGGGTTTTAACCACGTTTCAGAAATGGCGGCTACTGAAACGTTGTGTTCGTCGAGTAATTGAATTAGGTCAGATTTGTTAGCGAAGAGGCTTCTACTGTTCCACTGAAGAATTTTGTTCAGTTTCGAAGTCATTGGGGAGGCAAGATAATAAAGATTTAATGTAATCGGCAGCGTTGGACGGTAGAGTATTGTTGTTTGTAAGGATTAAAATTAAAAGGGTAATTAAAGTTTGTATAAAAGAATTATTATTCATTATTTCGGGGAGAGCAGGAGGGGAAGTATTACCATTAATGGCACACCCATTGGGCGACTGGGATTTGGCATTCCCATTCGGGCTGGCCAAAATATTATTCAATTGTTTTTTATCAAGGTAAGGAGTATATTTTGGGTTGGGTTTGACTGGCTTGAGAATGGTTTTTCTGTGAGAAGATGACGTTGAATTTAAAAAGGTGGTTGTTTGGAAAGGAGCTGAGGACGATGTCATCTCTGCGAATGATTTTTTCGCAGGAGAGAATAACTTTGAGGCCTAGAAGTACGAAATGTTGTCGGTAGCCATTTTATGTTTTATGTTCTTCTGTCTTGATAATTCCGGACAGGCTAGACTGACCGCGGTATGTGCACCCGAACAGTTAATGCAAATGGGATCATTGGAAGATTTTGGACATTGATCAAATGGGTGACCTTCTCCGCAAAAGTAACAACGTGGATGGGAGCGGCATACGGGTTTTGAATGTCCAAACCGGCAGCAATTGAAGCATTGAATAGTTGGGAATTTATAAACATCGACGGGAAGCGAGGTATAATAAATAAACACACGAGACGGTAGGGATTGACCTTCAAAAGTAATAACAACAGATTGGGAAGGTTTCCAGATCGTGTTTCCATCAGTAGAATCCTTGTAGTTCAGTCGACGTGCTTTTAATACTTTCGGGGTTCCGTGGGAATTATTCAAAGCATCAACAATTTCAGCCTCTGGGATCTCCGCGGGAATTCCTCGCACAAGACCCATTCTCGTAAGGTTAAATGTCGGGATGAACGATTTATATTTATGGTTTGAGAGCGAGTCAATTTTTTTACAAATCCATTTGCGGAAGCGGCAGTATTAAACTCGATAGATAATTTATATCATCCTTCCGGTTTAATTGAACCGTTAACAATACCAAGGTTATTATTTTTTGTATCAAATAAGAATTTTCCAAAATCTAAAGGATGAATAAGTTTTCCTTGTTCAGTTCTCTGAACCATAACGATAAAAGGACCGGAAGCGGAAGCAGGATAAAGTAAGTCAGTACTTTTTGTATTATCGCTAGTTAAAGTACTTGTCTGGGTGATACTATTGATGTTAAGGTCGTTAGAGGACGAGGTTTGTTGAATCGGCGGTATAGATTTAACTTTCGATGGAATGTGAAGGCTATGCGATGGTCGTCGTTTACGAGATGGGAGCGTAATAGAAACCTGGCTAGTATTAGAATCAGAATCAGAAAAATCTAATATCGACCCTGGGTCGGGAGGCCTATCTTCGTCTTCCTCCATTATATAAAAAAAACTTAACTTTTAAAAATTAAACTGAAAAAATAATACGCAGTCTATTTCATTGACTGTACAAGCAAAAACGGATTAGCCGTAAGCAGGAATGCAAACAAATAGGTATACGATAAACAAAATTAAATAAAATGTAACAATAATCTCTTATCTGTATGAGGCACAGGAACGGGCGAACGGCACTAAGCAATAGGTAAGGTACACACAACCACTGTTGACCGCGGCTCGAATCGGACTCCATATCCCATGTTAACAGAGATAATAAATGACAAACAACATGGCTTCATTAGAGGCAGATCAACTTTAACAAATTTATTACTTTTTCAAAACTATATATTGGAGTATTTTTCTAAAAACAAACAAGTTGACTGTATATATACTGATTTCTCGAAGGCTTTTGATAAAGTGTCCCACAAAATTCTGATCCGAAAACTTCATGCTCTAGGAATCAGAGCAAATATGTTGAGCTGGCTAAGTAGTTACATATCAGGTAGAACTTGTGACGTTCAATACTTACTTGTAATTCATTCCCTCCAAACCTGGTCATCCATCCATGAATAGAATAAATAATCACATACAAAACCAGCAAGCAAGCAATGAGGTTAGGTAGCAATAATAAGTAGGTATGTGAACAATGTATAATTTATTGTAAAAAATCAAACCCTGCCCTTGGAACATATTATAATGATTCGCTATGAGACTCTAAGTTAAACAACAGAATTAATCATCAGGGGTGACTGGTTACGATGTATCGTACCCAGCTGTAAATGTTTAAAGTTTCTCGACACGTGCCAATAAGAAAGAAATTATATTGTAACGACATAAGAAAATTACTGATGGGCGCCTGTGACGTAAAACGTAACATATTTATGAATCAGTAATCCCTAAAAATAATCTATAAAGCACAATCTCGATCTGTTAAAAATATAAGTAATTTAAATCTCACTTCTCGTGATCCAAAATGTCTTGAGTCCAGCCATACAACAGCCCGTCACACAAAAACACCTGCTCGATCTGTGGTACTCCCGTCAACTGAAGCGCCCGAACTTTTTCCGAAGCATCTTGAAACATCTGCCGCCCCTTCGGAGTGCAATGCTGCCAACCAAATCATGCGAAATTTGCGAATCGCTCACGACGCTAGCAGCAAATGTTACATTACCCCTCCACCAAGAAGAAAATATTTCCTCCTGGAAATCAAGTGGTCCATGTGTCACTTCCTGAAGAGAACTGCATACTATGTGAGCCTTGGTCGTAAATGTTAGTCATGGAAGATGCCAAAATATAAGGATTGTCAGCCGGAAGGATCCTGGTGATAGAAGTACTCCCAATCCATATAATGTACCTCATGGAAGAAGCGGTGACCACCGTACTGCAATACTGAAGCCATGACATAATGCGATGAACAGAAAGACGCATCAATCTATGCAGCTTCTCTCCAATTATGATGCCTTCAATAACTGATGACCCAAGATGGCCCAAGGTAGAGATGAAATATCTGGTCCGGAATCTCAAATTCAGCTTCTTTTGCTATTAATTACTTCCAAAACTGATGACCCAAGATGGCCCAAGGTAGCGATGAAACATTTGGTCTGAAATCTCAAATTCAGCGTCTTCTGATATTACTTTCTTCCAAAACTGATGACCCAAGATGGCCCAAGGTAGCGATGAAACATTTGGTCTGAAATCTCAAATTCAGCGTCTTCTGATATTTCTTTCTTCCAAAACTGATGACCCAAGATGGCCCAAGGTAGCGATGAAACATCTCAAATTGGAGCAGACGAAAGTCATTAAGTGAGGTTCTGTGTAGGTGATGAAATTTTTCCCGCGCTGCTAGCTCTGCCGTCCAAAAGAATGAAGATGTATTATGATCAAGACTGCATCTTGTGTAAGCTGAAGAAGATCCTTGAGTGAGGTTCTGCATACATTGAAGAAATTTCCCCGTGCTGATGAGGGTTGACAATGCGACGCTGAAGAGTATTCAGAAGTGAGATTTCTAACTAACCGCTCCACTAAAGCTTACATAATGTTACTGAGTAAAATTTGCATGAAAAAAGCTAAGTTAAGTAAAGAATGAAATGTGCTTTACCTACTAAATGAAATGTTTCAAAAAAATTATTTGAAAAGGAAGTAAATAACTCTCATAGATGACCTGCAAGACAGAATACCTAATTAACATTCTAAAGTTCAATTGAATGAGGAAGATATTACTAAAAATACTGAAGTCCAAACACAAACATTTATTTTAAATCCTAGTTTGAAAAAAACACCCCTGACACCTGTTGATCAAAAAAATAAATAGCCGAGAATCAAACCATTAAACTTCAAGCAAGTAATGACCCCACTCACAGAATGAAGACCTCTGTCGAAAAAAGTTACCCAAATAGAAGATCCCAATAAAATTGGATGTGAACATGATTAATTCCCCTAGTTTTAGATAGCATATTTGTAATCAGCAAATAACTATATGACAATAATTTATTGTAATAAATATGTAACTCTTTTAACAGAATTAGTATTTCTCACATTTGACAGGGTGTTCAAATTCGCTCGAGCTCTTAAGCGAACTCCAACAACCAGTCGAATATGGAAATAAATTGAAGTTACAAACTAAGTTCAAAATCTTTAGTATAAATAGAGGATAAAATGCATCCAGAAATTGACCATGGAATTAAAAATTGTTTAACCAATATTGTAAAACAAAACAATTACAAAACCCTTTATAATAATCTTAAAACAAAAATCCACAGCGGAATTAACTTAATAAATGTATTTATATTATGCTTACTCATCAAATATATGTACCGATGTTATGTATATCATAAAATAATAACTTAAGTATCATAGAATAGAACCTTAAGGAATATGTTCACTATTGCGTGTGAAAAACAACCATCACCATAACCAGAGTAAACAAATTGGAACAATGCCCATGCCATACGTTTCCTAAAACGATATGAAAAATAGATAATTTTGAGCTTCTGAAGCTATAGCCTTTTTCATATAAATATATATTTTTTTTCCCATGGAAATTATTCCAAAAGACACCAACATAAAGTAAGTGAAACAATAAGGTATTCTAGGTTTCTACACACTAATAGCAATAATGATACTACGCTAAACACCTCTATACATCCGCAAAAATACACAGTAAATAGTTCAATAAAAATTAAAATAAAAGGTTTTGAAAAACTATGTAAAAACGGTTTTGCTACAGGGAAACAAACCGAAATTACAAGTAAATTCAATGCATGAAAATGATGATCAGTCACTTTCACACGTTGAACTTCATATGCTTAAGTATACGCATTATACACTTGCAAAGTACAACACATACGTGTAATATCTGAAAACACAAACACTGACAAGGACAATGCAATCAACGTGAGGACGTAAGGATAAGTCACGTCACCACGCTGAATGATCCACATGCAATTGCTGGATATGCATGCAAATACTTAGAACACATATAACATTCAAATAAAATGACAAAGAAAATCTCTCAACGGAGATAAGAAAAACCCAACCCCTATTGAAATAACACTAACGATCAACTGGAGTTTCAGATTTAATAATGTCTTTTAAATGATAAATACCCAGTTTTTTGCCATTCATGTCAGCTAACTGATATGCTACTGGAGAAATTTTCCCAATAATCTTGCTCCTAATGAATTTAGGTGCCAATTTTGCTGAAAAGTGTTTACTTGCATCTGATAATACGAATGATCGCCTCCATACGGTTTCCCCAACCCTAAATTGAATATCTCTACGACGCAAGTTGTAGTTCAGCTTGTTCCGTTCGTATGACTGCCTTAACGATGTCCGTACCTGTGAAAAAATGTCATTCAATTCTTCTAAACCTGACGCCCAAGAGTCACGCTTAGCAAACGTAATTTCTTCAGCATTGAAATCAGTGCCTAAATAATCTTTTCCTGAAATGATGATCTCTCTGCCAAAGTTGAGAAAAAACGGAGTGTAACCTGTGACTTCATGGACTGCCGTGTTAATGGCTAACTCAATTTCTGGAAGATGATTCGCCCAGGTTCTGTGGTCAGATCCAACATACGAACCAAGCGCTGCTACCAAAACCTTGTTAACACGTTCCACAGGATTGTTCTGAGGATGATATCTGCAGTTATAAAACAGGTGACGAATATGAAACTTATTGGCTAAAGCTTTCATATCACGTGAAATGTATTGAGGACCATTGTCCAACACAATGGTGTCCGGAACTCCAAACTTCAGGAAAATTTCATTCTCTAAAATGGAAGCAATATTCAACCCAGTAGCCTTCCTCAGCGGGAACAGCCTCGTGTACTTAGAAAAGAAATCAGAAACTACCAAGAGATAAGTATAACCTTTCTTGTATGAACTCGGATAAGGCCCCAGTAAATCAGTTGCAATCATTTGCCAAGGGCGCTGAACCAATTTGGGATTTCCCATCAAACCTGGCGGTAACAAATTAGTACTCTTGTAACCTAAGCATATCTGACATTTACCGATGAAAGCTTTTACATCAGCAGACATTTTAGGCCAATAATATTTGTGTCTAATTCTGTTCAGGGTTTTTAAAATCCCAAAGTGGGCGCAAGTAGGAGGAACATGGTGCTGTACAATTAAACTATTCCTGAGTTCCTTCGGAACTACCTCTTTCCAGTCGTAGGACCTATGTAAAGCCTCCATACTCTGGATATGTTTATAGAGCCTATCGTTAGTAATTCTCCACGCCGGATACTTCTCAGGATTTGCCAAAATTTTCTCCTTTAATTTGACGTACCATTGGTCCGATGTAGAAAAATTTTGACTGATCGTATTAACCTGTAAAGGATCCCGTGATAACGCGTCAGGAATTACATTGTCCTTACCGTTTCTATGAATAATTTCAAAATTGAACTGTTGTAACCTGACTGCCCAGCGCGCGAGCCGTCCTGAAGGCGATTTTAAGCTGGTCAACCACTTCAGGCTGTAGTGGTCTGTTATAATCTTTACCGGAATAGGCGAACCCTCAATATAACCCCTGAATTTTTCCAACGCGAAAATCATAGCATTTAACTCTCTTTCTGTGGTAGAGTGGTTCCTCTCTTGAGCAGAAAGTGTTCTTGAAATGAAAGAAATAGGGTGTTCTAACCCCTTATCATCCATTTGTGAAAGACATGCTCCGAGCCCTACATTTGAAGCATCTACGCTAATCGTGAATGGTTTCTTGAAATCAGGACATGCGAGAACCGGAGCGGATACAAGAATGTTTTTAAGTTTTGAGAATGCTAATTGCGCTTGATCATTCCACACAAATTTCTTACCCGCGAATTCTTTCTTTGTTAAATTATACAAAGGTGAAGCAATGCTAGAAAAATTGAAAATGAATCTCTTATACCACGAGAGTACCCCAATGAATCTACGTAAGCTCTTTTGTGACGAAGGGGTCGGAAAATCAACAATTGCCTTGACTTTATCCGGATCTGTGCGGAGACCTTTATCATCAATGACAAAACCTAGGTATTTGAGTGAGTCCCTGCAGAAAACGGATTTCTGCACATTAATCGTAAGACCGGCGGCCTGTAGTCTCTGTTTAACCTTCCTCAAGAGATAAATATGTTCTTCGAAAGATGAACTAATAATGATGATGTCATCTAAGTAACAAAAGACTTTGCCATCAAATTCAGGCCCTAACACTTTATCCATCAGCCGCATCATCCGGGAGCTAGCACCATGTAAACCGAACGGCATTGTGACGAAATGAAACAACCCTCGCTTGGGTATCGTGAACGCGGTTTTCTCCTTAGACTTTTCGTCTAGCGGAATTTGGAAAAAGGCATCATTTAAGTCCAAAGTTGATAGAAAACGAGCACCACCCAAGCTATTGAGAATGTCTGAGATTAACGGTAAATTGTAGGCGTCGCGTTTCGAGACGGCGTTTAAGCGTCTGCTGTCGAGGCATAGCCTGAATGTGCCATTTTTCTTAGGTACCAGAACAATGGGATTATTCCACGAGCTGTTGCTCGGTTCTACCACACCTAACTCTAGGAGTCTGTCAAGCTCCCTATGTACTTCCGGAAGTAAGTGCGGAGAAATGGGATAAACCCTTTGTTTGATAGGAGGCACATCACCCGTGTCTATGACATGATGTTCTAACCCTGTCCTGCCTAACCGATCTCCTGAGTAATCCATGTACTCCTGAACTACAACGTTCAAGACGGAGCGTTGGGATTGAGATAAATTTTTCTCGCTATCCAGCCCAATACTATTCGATGCTCGAACACTACTAACAGAATCATTACAAGACATTAATTTTGAGATCTTAGGACAGATGTTGAAAACTTTCCAAAAGTCACAACCCAGAATAATGTCAGATTTAATGTCTGGCATAATAACAAAATTGAACGTTCTAACAACATTTTCAAAACGCACCGGGAGAGCTATTTTGTAAGAACAGGTAACCGAATGACCAGTCGCCGATACTAGAGCGAAATCAGAATCCAATTTTGACAAATTGAAACCTAAATCTAAAAATTTACGATGAAAGTTATTTCCTAAAATCGAAACGTGCGACCCAGAGTCTAGAAGACCAGAGTAGCCTGTGCTCAAAACTTGGAAAGAGATGTAAGGACGGCCGTCCCTGTTGGCCGCTCGCACCTCCTTCGAAGTCCTTAAATTCTTATAAAAATCTCTTACGGTATCCAGCCACAAAACCCATTCCCGTGAAGTAATCTCGGCAAACGCAGACGTCATAGCGCCCACCGACAGGACCTCACGGGCCATCAGTTTTTTTGAGGACGGCAGCCGCAGAGAGGAGCCTTGACCCCCGGACGCCCGCAGCGAAAGCAGTGCACCTCCCTAGAATTCACATTTGACGGGTTATGCAAAACATTCGAAAAATCACGACGGTTATTCCTGAAGTTGAAATTAGGATCGGCAGAATTTACATAACCATCTCTATTGTTAGAATAATTGTTTCTAGAAAAATTCAAATTGTTGCAATCTCTGTTATTATTACTATTGCCAGCATGGTTGTTCCTAGACAAATGTAAATCATTCGAATACCTCTCATTGCCTCTATTACCAGAAAAGTTATTTCTAGAAAAATTAGATTTACTGTGATTCCTCTGATTACCTTTGTTACTAGAATAATTAATAGGATGAGAATTACTAGTGTTTGATCTGTCGTTTGAACGGCTGTCGGCCAACTCAATCATCCTACCTAATTTTTTTAAGGTTAACAAATCAGGGATCTCCGAAAGAGAAAGTTTCTGAATATATCTTGGCAACATATTACTCCGCAAAATGTCTAGGATCTCATCATCCGGCAACCTAGTGGACAAACGATTATTCAGCAATTGAACACGAGTGATAAAAGAACTAAAATTCTCTTTCTGACCTTGAAACGTCAATCTTATTTGTGCCAATAACCTCTTTTCATGGTCTAAAAGCTCAAATTCGTTTTTTAACGCAACCACAATGTCCGCCCAAGATGAGAAAGCGGAGCGGTTTACTCTGAACCATTGTAGCGCCTGCCCTGAAAACAATTCGACTGCAGAAGAAAAAAGAGAAGCATAACTTACGTTTCTAGCGACAGCAAGTTCTTCTACCCGTTCTAAGAAATTTCTGACATCCGCAGAGCCATCAAAGGTGAGGTTCCACTTGTGAACCGGAAACGACGGAAGTGACGGAATTGACAAAGCTGAACCGGACCCCGCCGGTGTATCATCCTGTTTCGCCATGATGAATTTTGCCGCTGTTCTACTTCTTGTACCTACTCCTTCATCCATAACCTATTTCTCGATTGTAGGGTAGAAAGAAAATTATTAGAATACATGTAACAACACGACATGAAAAATGACAATGCACATGCAATCACCAATTCTAAGAAAATAATAAATAATGTATGCTGCCAGCGAACTGAGCAGCCAAAATGAGTTAAAAGCGTAATAACGCCGATGAGTTGACGGAAACCAAGGCAAAAAAACTGTGTGAAACTATGTATTAAAAATATCAGATCGGCAAGTTAGTCGTGGGACGGGCTGTTATAAACCCAAGGAAAAGTGAGAATCAAATTAATAACAGATCGAGATGTAAAAACCATTTGATAATCGTGAACAACACTACCGCGAACACGTGCGAGAAAAAACAAACATAGACAGGTTCAGCCGAAGCGCGCCAATGTGAGGTTCAATACTTACTTGTAATTCATTCCCTCCAAACCTGGTCATCCATCCATGAATAGAATAAATAATCACATACAAAACCAGCAAGCAAGCAATGAGGTTAGGTAGCAATAATAAGTAGGTATGTGAACAATGTATAATTTATTGTAAAAAATCAAACCCTGCCCTTGGAACATATTATAATGATTCGCTATGAGACTCTAAGTTAAACAACAGAATTAATCATCAGGGGTGACTGGTTACGATGTATCGTACCCAGCTGTAAATGTTTAAAGTTTCTCGACACGTGCCAATAAGAAAGAAATTATATTGTAACGACATAAGAAAATTACTGATGGGCGCCTGTGACGTAAAACGTAACATATTTATGAATCAGTAATCCCTAAAAATAATCTATAAAGCACAATCTCGATCTGTTAAAAATATAAGAAATTTAAATCTCACTTCTCGTGATCCAAAATGTCTTGAGTCCAGCCATACAACAGCCCGTCACACAAAAACACCTGCTCGATCTGTGGTACTCCCGTCAACTGAAGCGCCCGAACTTTTTCCGAAGCATCTTGAAACATCTGCCGCCCCTTCGGAGTGCAATGCTGCCAACCAAATCATGCGAAATTTGCGAATCGCTCACGACGCTAGCAGCAAATGTTACAAACTTTATTTGTAAAAGTAAAATCTTTTATATCCAAACCATTTTCCGCCACTAGTGGCGTACCGCAAGGTAGTCATCTTGGCCCAATTTTATTTCTTGTTTTTATAAACGACATAGTCAATTGCTTTAAAGACGTCAAAGTATTGCTTTTCGCTGATGACATTAAATTATATAAAGAAATAACAATCCTTAATCACTGTGAAATTCTTCAATCCAATAATGCAAAAAATTTGGTGCTTACAAAACAATCTATATTTAAATATAGAAAAATGCAAAACTTTGACCTTTTCCCGAAAAAAAACATCACTGTTTTTCGACTATTCAATAAATAAAATAATTTTAGAAAGAGTATCGGAAATGCGGGATCTTGGCATAAACTAGAAATTAGACTTCACGGTTCACATTCAACAAACTGCAAATAAGGGAATGAAAACATTAGGATTTGTATTAAGAACAATTAAAAACTTTGAATCATTACAAATCATTCTGGTCGCCCTTCTACAAAATTCATATTCATACTATTGAAAGAATTCAAAGAAAATTTCTACGTTTTGTAAATTTTAAACTTCACATCCCTTTAGAGCACATAAATTACCCGTCGTTAATGAATACTTTAAATATTTCAACATTAGAAAACAGACGAAAAATAAACGACCTAACCTTTTTATTAAAATTATTAAACTCTAAATTTGACAGTTGTGAACTCCTGCAATTAATAAATCTACATGTACCCAATGACGTTAAATATATAAATAGGCTCACCGTAGTCTCACATGCTCGCAAAATAATGTGGCAAGTAAGCGACACTCTTTTGTTTTCAGCGGTTTTCAGTAATTTCTTAATTCAAAAGTTATTCATATATTTAAAAGTTATGCTACTTTCACACTGAAGCCAAACTTCCAACTCGAACTTCCAACGCATGAGCTACCCTTCTACACAATCGTCCGAAAGTTTGAAGTTGGAGGTTTACCTCAGTGTGACCGTACCATAAGACAATTAAAGAATGTTTGTTTTTTCTCTAATGACGTACAAAATTGTCGGACGGGGAACATGAAAATTAATTGTATTGCTTATAATTTAGGGCCCGGATTAATATGTGAATACATATTTTTAATTTACACGATTTTCGGTCTCTTATGTGTTCTCTACCTAAATTATCATATTTGGATTGTGAAAATCTAATTTTTATTTTCCATATTTTTCCATATTTCATGGTTAAGTCCATATTTTACAAGAAATATCACAATCATCCATATTTTCGATTTTTATATCATAAAACATGAGTTAGTTCACAAAAATTGATATAATTTTACGTGTTTGCATTCTCGCCACCACACGGCCGCGCGTGTTTCATTTCTCTCGCGTATTATTCGTCGTAATTTGATTTTTGATTCTCTTCCTCTACTTGCTTGCTGTTGCTTGTCCGTCTTTTTATTTTTACATACTGAGTCACCTACTACTACTGTCTAGGTACCTATCAGTTTAATTTCAAAATGCCCAAGGTTAAACAACCTTTGCGTTTCAAGTAAAGTATATTTTAGACAAAAATAAAGGATTTGATACCCTAAAAACAATTAATAAAGTTCTAAGTGGAAGCTTTGAGGGTACTGCAGCCTTGCCTTACACAATTTTGGAAGTAGGCGTCTTTAAGTACGCTCCCATTACATCATGTGACGTGGAAAGATCTTTCAGCCAATATAAGGCTATATTTAGACCAAATCGACAAAGTTTTAATTTCGGTAATTTAAAAAAGCATGTGATTGTGTACTGCAATCAATTTAATAAGACAGATTTAGAGGAAGATGAATAAAACTTCATTTTTTATTTGAATTACCTGAACATTTCTCTATATTTTTATCATGTTTTTAATGTAATGTTAATTTTTCACAATAAACATTGTTTAGTATGAAAGATATTCTTATTTTATATTCCATATTTTTTCCATATTTTACTGTTTTAGTCCATATTATATGTACATATTTTGAATTTTTTAATACATATTTATCCGAGCCCTACTTATCTTCTTCGATGGCGCTACAGCCCATATCGAGCTTTGGCCTCCTGCAACAGTCGCCTCCAACTCCTCCTGTCCTCAGCGGCTGACTTCCAATTTGGTACCTGGAGAAGCTGTGCTGCATCCCCTCTTACTTCGTCTTCTCATCTCAGTCTGGGTCTTCCCACTTTTCTCTTTCCACCTGGGTGTCCAGTCAAAATTCTTTTTGGGACGCGTGTATCCGGCATTCTTTGTACATGCCCAGCCAGTAGTTGTCTTTGAATTATGCACTACTTCTTCTTCTGTGTGAAGGGTTCCTGCTCTGTATCATCATTTTCGTTTTGTTGACATTAACCTGCAGTCCTACTTCCCGTGCCGCTGTTTCTAAAGGATCGAAGACCTCCTTAATGGCTGAAATTGATCTTCCAACAATGTTAATGTCATCCGCATATCCGACAATTTGACTGCTCTTGAAACAAATATTGGAGCCAGTGTCTATTAGCGTTTTTCTTATTACATGTTCGAGCACAATGTTGAAGAGAGTGGGAGCCAGACCGTCCCCCTGTTTTAGTCCCTGCGATACTGTGAAATCTTCCGACAGTTCCCCATCTATTTTGACCTGACATCTTGAGTCTGACATTGTGGCTTTGATGAGCCTAACCAATTTAGGTGGAATCTGGAATTGAAGTAGTATGTCATATAGACACTCCCGATCTATGCTATCATATGCTTGCTTGAAATCTATGAATAGTTGGTGTATGTCTATATCAAACTCCCAGCACTTTGCCAAGATCTGCCTGACGGTGAACAGTTGGTCTGTTGTGGATCTACCGGTGCGGAAGCCTGCCTGATACTCTCCCAGTAGGTTTTCTGCGTACTTATCAATTCTTTGTTTCAGTATCATGGTGTAGATCTTATAGGCTGTGCATAGAAGTGACATGCCTCTATGATTTTAGCATTTTAGCTTGTCACCTTTTTTATGAATTGGACATATTATGCTTATTTGCCATTCCTCTGGGATTTTTTCCAAGGTCCATATTTTTGTTATTAACTTATGTAGCAGATTTCTCAGGTGCTCATTTCCATATTTGAACAACTCTGCCGGCAGGTTGTCTTTCCCAGGTGATTTGTTGTTTTTAAGTTTCTTTAGTGCAGCATTTATTTCTGGCATTGTTGGTGGATTCGCTGATTCTTCATTACTTGATTCAGTGGGGATGTTAGTAGGGTGGCTAATTAAATAATTTTTCCACACGGTTTTAATTCGTTCCTTATCGGATATAATTGAACCATCAACGTCTTTGCATAGTGTTGTATTCGGTTTGAAACCCTTCTTGAAGAAGTTTACTCCCCTTTATGCTTCTCTGCTATAATTATTAACAAAGTCCTGTTCCATTTTCAGCAGAATATCATTCAGGAATTTTCTTTTCTTTCCCCTTATCAGCTTATTTGTTTCTTTTCTCGCTTGTTCGTACGCCTGTCTTTTGTTTCTTGTTGGCCTTTCCAAGTACTTCTTTCTGAGTGTATTCTTTTCAACTATCTTTCTTTCACACTCTTCATCAAACCAAGGGTTCCTGGGCTGTCTGGGCATGTTTCCGACACTTGATTCCACTGCTCTTACAATTGCTTCTTTTATATCATTCCAGTCTTTTTCTAGTGATTCTTGGGAGTTCTGCTCAGAGATCTGACCTGGTAGGCTATTTGCAAGGGCGTTGTGATACTGCTCTATGCCTTCTGGTGTTTTTAGAGCCTCCGTATTGATTTTTGGAATAGTTGGTGGTTTCCGTGTCCTATTGTTTGCGATTCGGCTCCTATAGGTGGCCACCACCATGTAGTGGTCTGAATCACAGTTGGCACCCCTATACGACCTTACGTTTGTGATGCTCGTTGCCCCCCTTTTTTCTATCAGGACATGATCAATTTGGTTATGGTGTCTACCATCTGGCGATGTCCAGGTCCGTTTGTGTATGTCTTTTCTTGGAAATTGAGTCGAGGCCACAATTAGGTTTCTTGATTCTGCGAAATCAATCACTCGGGTTCCATTATTATTAGCGTCCTTGTGTAGACTGTTCATTCCTGTTGGAGCAGAGGATCCTGTCCTATCTTGGCATTAAAGTCCCCAATTACCATCTTAATGTCGTTAGATGGTAATGTGTCGTAGACCTGTTTGAGTTTCTGATAGTATGTATCTTTCATTATGTCCTCTTTATCTTCCGTTTCAGCATGTACATTGATCAATGTTACATTGAAAAATTTCGTTTTTATACGTAAGCTGCACATTCTTTCGTTAATGGGTTTAAAGTCTAATATGCATTTTTCCATTTTCCGGTCTACAATGAAGACCACTCCGAGCCCTACTTATAATAATCGATAAAAATAAGTAATTTGTGTGTACACATAAATTAAATGTTATTTCTTCACTTTTACTAATGTTTGCCGTGTAATGGAAACATTTTCTCATCATACGGGAGGGCATTTTGGTGCTTTTTAAATGCAATTTTCCTACTGGTAAGACATGACCTTACATGACGAGTGACAGTTTAGTACTAAAGTACTAGAAATCGAGACCAGTGCAATTGTCTTGCATTTGGCTTCCCACTTTGAGATTTCTACCCCGCGTCTAAAGTATGTAACGTCTTTGCATGTACCTACACGAACAACTAGACATTGACATTTTATATACGTACATCTCATTTGAACTATGATTTACATTCTCCAATACAACGCTTACAATATAGTCTTAGTATCAAATACTTAAACAATATGGATGTATTTGACAATAATTTGAACTTAGCAAACTTCAACCGCCATATGTGCCAACTATTTATTTCTACCTATCCCATTAACTAATATGAACAACAATTTTAACATTACCTATTTTATCTCAACTTCTATATTTTATGGACTGTATTTTGTTTCTTATATTTCATGTTACCTGTATTTTGTTAACGCTTATATTTTATGGAACCTAAATTTTTTTTTTCTTTTAAAGTTTATATTTTATGTAACTTATATTTTGTTTTTAACATATATTATGTTATTTGTATTTTGTAAACCTATTCTTTTCACTGTAATAAAAAAAAAGTCCTGCATTCTATGTAAAAGCCCTATGGGCATTTAAATAAATAAATAAAATTAAAATAAATAAAATAAATTAGATTGGAGAAGGCTGTAATCATGCCATTATACGAAGGTAAAGCGTCACATATGGAATGTGGGAATCATAGGGCTATTAGCCTGCTTAGTTCAGTTGGCGAGCTGTGTGGTAGAATATTGATTGAAAGGGTAAGAATGAAAACAAAGGATAAATTAAGGGATGTGCAAGGTGCTTTATGAGTGGAAGAGGGTGCATGGACCAGATTTTCTAATTGCTCACTGAGAATTTTCTTGCAAAAAACTAAAAAAAGCATTCAACGGAGTGGACAGGAAAAGCTATGGAAGGTGTTGTCCAAGAATGGAGTGAATGCGAATTTCATACAGGCAATTGCGTCTCTGTGTGAAGGAAGCGTTGCATGTATTAGGATGATATCGAATATACAGTTCGATACACACGTTTTGAAACGTCATCCAAAGTAGAATCGATTCTCGCTTATCGATATCAATATTCATTCAAATACACAGTCCGATATAATCTTTTTGAAATGTCATCGAAAGTGGGTTCGATACAATCGTTTTCAAACTGCAAATCGATTCTAGATCCGAGAGGTTTTCAAGACACGTCAAAATATCTCGGATGGTTTGACAATCAAAATGTTTTATAGGTGCATGGTCAGCTACCCTAATAAAGCGTGATGATGTTATAATCATCCCGCTTTGTTGTAAATGATTAATTAATACTTTTAGGTAACGATCTACGTTTCCAATTTCTTTACAGACAAAAAACTTTTATTGGTGGTAAATAATCTATTATCAATTTTATTTATAAAAAGTAACTAAAACTTGAATACACAATTTTGTCGTGGAGCTGGTGAAATAAAACCAAGAAACAAAGAACAAAAAAAATAAAAATAAAAAGGCTTAGAGTGGAAAGGGCGAAGAAATTATTTTCTTTTGTCCCATTTTGATAAAAAAAAGTTATGAGCTTTATTATATTTTCACAATGAAAATAAAATAAAATGAAATGATAATAGATAAAATGATAATAAAATTAAATGAAATGATGTTTTCCTTCAAATAAATGAAGTAATATGGTATATTATATTACACAGATAACAGTAATAAAAGCAGTTTAGACTTCATAATAAAATTAGACATCTATCCCTGTTTAAGCAGAAAATGTTAAGTTAAGTTAAATTAATTAAGTTAGTTTAGGCAATCAAGTTAATTCAAATTAGCCTAAATTTATGATGTGAGGCATTCTTTAAAATAGTTCCTTATTACTAAGGGAACGTACCCAAACTACGTGACCAACTTTTTGCAATTTTTAACCCCCCCCCCCCCCCCCCCGGTGACCAAAATCCTAAGCAATCTGCCGCTCATTTGTATGGAGCGTGACATTTTGAAGACCCCCCCCCCCCCCTAAAAGTGTCACGTAGTATGGGTACGTTCCCTAAGTATAAAATGAAGTCGCTTACGCTGTATGTGCACTTAGATCTTTTAAACTATGCAACGGATTTTCATGCGGTTTTCACTAATAGATAGAATGATTCATGATGAGGAAGGTTTTTAGGTATATAATTTGTCAAGATATTGTGTAAATTGGTTGAAATACATAATATATCTGGCCAAGCGGCAGCGGGCAGCGTGATGTGGATTTGATTTAACAGATGGTGTTGGTTATAAAGGTTTCGTTAGCCACAACAATGTGTGACCGAGTCTGCTAGTTACTTATATATTTCATTATTTTGAGGTTATGAATCATCTAGGGCAGGGGTCACCAAATGGCGGACCGCAGTCCGGATCCGGATCGCCGACCTATTTTGTGCAGACTTTGTGTTAATAATACAAAATATTTTTTCATTACGGATCTTAAATCGGAATTTGAAACCAGATTCACAGATTTTAAGTAAATTGAGAAAGTTGTCGACTTACGAAGGTAACATTTACTCTCTGCATCCTGGTGATGAATGGAGCAATGAAGCTGCAAATATTTTCGGGAGTAATGAAACTGCTCTCCAGATGGAAATGATCGATTTCCAAGAAAATACAGTTTAAAACACCAAAAACAGGAAGTTTCTTGTCAAGAGTTTTGGATAAAATTTGTTTGTGCTAATAAATACCCAGAATTAAAAGAATTAGCCTTATAGAAACTTCTCGCTTTCTTTGGGTCAACATATTATGTTTGTGAAGCAGCATTTTCCAAGATGAATCTCATTAAAAATAAATTCCAAAGTAGACTTACCGATGAACATCTCCAAGATTTAATTACAATAGCCTGCACAAAGTTTAGTCCAAACTTTGGACGGATAGTCCAAGGCAAAAAATGTCATTTTTCTCATAAATATTGGAAAAAACCCTTGGTACTTCTTTGAATTCATAACATTCGTTTATTGTTTAATAAAATAATGTTCCGGAACCCATTTGTTTTATTTGTTCATTATATTTAAATAGTACAGTTTATGAGTTTATTATTTCAACTGTTAGGCTTTTTCCCTTCCGGACGGCGACGGTCATGTTATTTAAAAAAAACGGACCCCTAATGAAAGTAATTGGTGAACCCTGATCTAGGGTATTGTGTATTATTATAAACTAGCAGACCCGGCCACACGTTGCTGTGGCTAACGAAACACAACGCCATTGCCCAACCTTTATAAAATCCACACCACCCGCTTGCCAGCTGCCTGCTGTCCGCTGCCCGCTGCCTGAAATGAATATTTGAATTTATCGGCTTTTCTCTACTATAATAAGCATGTATTATACATATAAACCTTCCTCTTGAATCACTCTATCTATTGGTGAAAACCGCATGAAAATCCGTTACGTACTTTAAAAGATCTATTGCGCACATACATTTTGAGCGACTTCATTTTATACTATGTAATGATAATAAAACAATAACTTAGTAAACACCATTAACAAGCTTAATAAATTTGCGAGTACCTACACGTGACACCCTATTTAAATGCATCGAAATAAATTTATCTATCTTACAAAAGAAGTTACATTCGATTGAAAGTTTGTGTTGTAAAAAACTGTCCAATCCCTTTGTTTGAATTATTCAAAAATGTTCTGTGCCTAAAGCATTAGTGTATTTAGAATGAAGCGAGGGACAACGATAATTATGATGTGAAGTGATTTGTCAGAGTCTAAACAAAATTGGAGCAGTGTAAAGCCAGACGCCACTTGAAGCTCAAGATAAGATACTTATATTTATTTTTCAATAACCCCATTTTTTGTCAAACAAATTTATTGCTTTCAAATTTATTGGATTTTGTTTATTTAGGAGACATCACAAGTTCATTATTTTTTAATTCTTTCAATATTATTTCGTGAATGTACCTATGTTGCAGTTAAATGCGTAAAGAATACACTAGAAGCAGTTATTAATTTGGGCTCACAATTTTTTTTTTTTTTTTTATTAAAAGAAGACAATACCTATTAGCGAGACTCAATCGAGGATCTGGAGACGGAAGAATCAGAGAGAGATATTGGCACCTCTGGGCTGAGATTTGTCTTTTTTTTATATTTTATTTATTTTTAATTTTTTTGGTCGGTATTCTGCACGGGGGACCCAACTGCTCCCATCTGAAGCCGGTGTGTGGTATGTGGTATGTTGTGGGGCTGGGGGTGGGGGATGGGAGGGAGGAGATCTGGTCGCCGGACGCGGCTGGGGCCATTTCGGTCAACGATTTAGGCAATACACCAAGGCGATGCTGGGATGTGCACACGAAAAACAATTTTTTTCTTCTTTGTCAACATGTTTTTGGTTTTAGGTTTTTGGATTTTCGGTTTTTAGGTTTATGGTTTTAGGTTTTTACAGGTTTTTTGTTTCAGTCAAAAACCTGAAAGAAGTTCTTCTCAAGTCCACCTTTTATCATTAATTAATTCAGTCATTTATTACACTTCGGGGGAGTGTCATCTATTCAAGAAAATGACAGAAGATGCAAGAAGAAACAAGAAGACCCAAGAAAGGTCAAGAAGAGCTAAGACGCAGTAAAAATAGACACGAAGAGTAAGAAAAACTAAGAAAAATCAGGAAGAGGCTAAAAGAAGCAAGAAGAGGCAAGAACAGAGTAGAAGAAACATTAAGATAAAAGAAGCAAGAAGAGGCAAGAACAGAGTAGAAGAAACACAAAGAAACATTAAGATACAAGAAAATGCAGGCAAAACCGAGACGAGTCAACAATAGGTGAGAATTTGAAAGATGGTGCAGTAAAACCAAGATGAATGAAGAAAACCTAAGGAGAACAAATATTAGACAAAAAGAGACAAGAAATAGCAAGCAGTGCCGAGAATATCCAAGAGACAAGAGAAAAGAGACGAGAAGATCCAAGAAGAAGCAAGAAGAGCCAAAAAGAGACAAGCAGAGGCCAGAAGAGACAAGAAGAGACGAGAAGAGATAAGAAGAGGCAAGAAGAGACAAGAAGAAGACCATTAGAGGCAAGGAGAGCCGAGAAGAGACTAGTACATTCCAAAAAAGACAAGAAACCAAGTAGAGCCAAGAAGAGTCGAGAAGACCCAAGAAGCAGTGGCGGCGTAAGGGGGGGGCGGAGGGGGCGGTCCGCCCCGGGTACCAAGCACCGAGGGGTGACAACGACAACTCACTCGTACAGCCAAAGAATGCACAAAATCTTCCTCTGTAAAGACATATCAATAAAAAACTACCTACTCTTGTACCTAGCTTCCTGCATAGATACTAATACATAATTTGAAACGCATTGCAACTATATTTTCATTTTTTTGCGAACATGATTTCTAATTCACTAAAGAATGAATTCATGTTGCATTTACTCCCTAAGATTACATAGTCCCCGAGGAAAATAATTTCCCTCAGGGCCTATGTCATCTTTGGGGATGCTGTGTGGAGGGTTTTTTTTAAGGAAAGGGATGATAGGAGAGTTCTGGGAAGGAAAAGGGTTTAAGGGGTGGGTAGGAATTAGGGGTTCAGTGTGTCCTGGTCAACCGCCTCCAAGACCTAGTCAAACCTCACCCCATCAACCCGGGCACCCCTGCTAAATCTAAAAAAGTAGCGAACCACTTGGGGTGACCTATGGCAGAGGTTTCGGTTATCCAATAAAGGTTCCCGGGGCGGCGGTACCCATTTCCGCCTCCCAAATTGTCTGATCTTATACCGCGCGTACCTAATATCGAGCGCGGTGTGAAATACTGATGAAAAATACAGGCGTGTCCTTTAAACGACTACCAAAGATAATATGGAGTGCTCATCACGACGCTGTTAAAACACTGGAGAATAATTTTGAGATGGTTGTATCAACACTCGAAGAGATGTGTAATCCCAGCACAGCAAAGAAAGCGTCGAAGCAAGAGAGCAGCATCAATACTCATACCAGCTTTTCTATATAGCTTCAGTTTTCAATGCTATCTTTCCTTTTGGTATGAAGTCCTAGAAGAAGCTAATCAGCCAAAAAAGTATATATAAAAATTTGGACTAACATTGGAAAAGTGTGTAATAAAAATTAAAGCTGTTAAAAACTTTCTTCAAATTCAACGTAACCAAATAATGGAAAAGGCTATTTGCTACGCAATAAAAAAATGTGAGGAAAACATTTTGATTGAAGGAAAATTAGAAAGGAGTAGATTTCTAAAACGCATGCCTGCTGAAATGGCCCGAGATGCTGGACTTACATAACCAGAGAAGCTGCAGCAATGTTAGAATGTCACGTTAGATTTTATGAAGAATTAAACCATCGTTACAGGGCAACGGATTTTATGCTGGTTACATTTAGTGTTATTAAGCCTAAAACGTTGGTAACACTGAGCGAGTTCACTAGCTGATAGTGAATACGCCGGCTAGTAGCTTGTAAACTCGCTCAATGTAATCGAGGCTTGAGATTTATTTTTAACAATATGTGTTTTGGTGGCTGCTTGTGAAAGAAGCTTTTCAAAGTTAAAATTATTAAAATCGTACTTTAGGTCCACAATGAGCCAAGCGCGACTAATCATCTTTCGATTTTATCAACTGAAAGAGACAGGTAATAAATTAGGATAATGTGATCGATATATTAGTAAAATTAAGTCTCGTAAGCATGTTCAGTATTTGGTGTTTTATTTTAAGTAGGGAGTGCTCAATACAAAACCGCCCCGGGTGCCAATCTACCCTACGCCGCCACTGCCAAGAAGATACAAGAAGAGACAAGAAGAGCCAAGGAGAGACTTGAAGATCCAAGAAGAAGCAAGAAGAGGCAAGAGTCAAGATCCAGGAAGAGGTAAAGCAGCCAGAAATAGACAAGAAGGTCCAAGAAGAGCCGAGAAGAGGCAAGAAGAAGGAAAATATGTTAAAAAAATATATAATGCTCAATCCATTCCAATATTCCAATATTGGCTTATTAGGTTGCCATGTATACCGGTCGATTCAACTCCAACCTCTTTCCTATCCTCAGAGCATGTGTTCCAGTCCTAACAAATCAGTGCCCCCTGGGGTACCGGTCTCACCGGGACAGGAGTGCTCCTGGCTGGGGTGGTACAATCGTATCGTAATAAGTCTGCTAATAATTATTTCATAAACTCAATAAATAACATACATTAATGATTTATATTCCTATTTATATCTTGGTACTCTTGCTATTATCGATTATATTATATTCGATGGTCTCTCCAAGATCGATACAATAATAACAAATTTCAATAATTATTATTATTTAATTGATAAACTAATGTTTAAGATAAGATTTTTATGCATAGCACAAAGGGTAACAATTATTATAAGTAATCATTATTAGCCTGAAACACTCATCTACATTGAAAACATCTCCCGAGAAAAGATACATGTCGCCGACGGGACTCGAACCCGCGTCCTTTGATTTCCGGTCAACTGCTCTTATCCACTGAGCTACGTCGACTTATCTCCTGCCCGCCAAATAATTCAATATATACTAGTGTTTCATTCAACAATAATTACTGCTTATTACATTTTAGCACCTGCAAACAACCAACTTTATTTTACATGAGAAAGGCATTGTAAGTGCTAAATCTCCCACTAGGTGGCGTCGAGACAAATTATGTTTACATTTTTCCACCTATAAACAACCAACTTTATTTTATATGAGAAAGGCATTGTGCTAAATCTCCCACTACTAAATTATGTCGACATTATGACACCAAAAAATGTAGACCTAATTTGTCTCAACGTTACCTAGTGGGAGATTTAGCACTTACAATGCCTTTCTCATATAAAATAAAGTTGGTTATTTGCAGGTGGTAAAATGTAATAAGCAGTAATTGTTGAATGAAACACTAGTATATATTGCATTACTTGGCGGGCAGGAGATAAGCTGACTTAGCTCAGTGGATAAGAGCAGTTGACCGCAAATCAGAAGGACGCGGGTTCGAGTCCCGTCGGCGGCATGTATCTTTTCTTGGGAGATTTTTTCAATGTAGATGAGTGTTCCAGGCTAAAAATTATTACTTATAATAATTTTTAAACTTTAATTACTTATGTATAGGTATAGATTACCTAAATACTATTTTTTTGTACTCTCGTTATTAAACTACTTACCATATTATTATCAAACTCGTTTGTATAACTTCTTTATGATAATTTTTTATTATTTTTTTTACATTAACTCCACACAGGAGGCCTTGAGGAAAATAATTTCCCTCAGGCCCTATGTCATCTGGGATGCTGTGTGGGGGGTCTTTTTGAGGAGAGTAAGGAATGAACATTCGTGTTGAAGAGACCCATGTCGTAGGAAGGAGGAAACACAGAGGCTGGCAACAGTGGTGGCATAGGGTAGATTGGCACCCGGGGCGGTTTTGTATTGAGCACCCCTACTTAAAATAAAATACTGAAACTGCTTACGAGACTTTATTTTACTAAAATATTCTATCACATTATCAAAATTGATTTCCCTGTCTCTTTTTCATCAGATTTGGAACCATTCCACGAAGATCTTTTTCTGGTGATGTTACCAACGTTTTAGGCTGAATAACACCAGAATTATTTATTATTAATTATATTGGTTACGACCTCCGTAGTCCAGTGGCTAAGACTCTTGACTCACATTCCGGAGGTCGCGGGTTCGAGCCCGGCATGCGCAAATAAATTTTATTTGATTAATTTGTGTTATTTCACAATTAATTCATTTAAAATAATATATAGTATATTTGCGGCATGTTCCAGAGTGGAAGATACTATCAGTATCGCCCTGGTGTAAGACCACCATTCAGAATTGAAACGTTGCTTGAAAATGGCTTTAGCCATGTTTAGTGACCAGATCTGAATAGCCAGGTACTTCCCAACCTTCCTCTTCCCCACCTCCTTCCCCTCCCCGCTACCTTCAGCCTCACAACGTACCCCAATTGGGGATGCCATGGTCTCACTGGCTCCAGACGGGAGCAGTTGAGATTCTTGTGCGGTATTCACAGTAAAAAAAAAAAAACAAAATGTAACTGGAATAAAATCCATTGCCCTAAAACGATGGTCTAGTTCAACCATACTCAACCTGCGGCCCGCTAAGCTTTTATGTGCGGCCCTAAACACATTTTTATCAGGAACACGATTTAAAAAAATTCTACCATTCTTAATTTGGTATTTCTTGAGATTCGATTCGACTTTGACGCACGAATAGTGACAACCGAATAGGATTGTCATTATAGTCCTCATCAGGTCTGGTATCAGCATGTTGCTATTGTCCACGCTACATTTGTTCCCAAAAAGCAATTATTTGACAAAAAAGTATGCGTTAAGTAATTTATTAATAAAATAGCCGTTTCCAGAATCAATCATAATATATAATAAAAAACTGGTTAATATTGTATAACAACTGTTTAAAGCGATGCACTAGTAGTCAGGTACCTACTTGCAAACTTTAACAGCATTTTTGGCTGCCTTATAAAGTATTGTTTTGTTATAATTTAATTACCCATAATGGCGGGGGTGTCTTCAGAATGCAATCGAAAAATGTCCGACGAAAAGAGCGTTTCAAGAAAGACAAATGGGAATAAGAACATTTCGTTGTTGAGCGGGGGGGGGGGGGGGAGGGGGTAAAAGAGGTGTTTCATGATTTTTTTGGCATACCAGTATAGTGTTGCGGCCCGCGCAACTTTACAAGTGTATGTATGTGGCCCGAAGACAAAAAAGGTTGAGTATCGTTGGTCTAGTTCTTCGTAAAATCTATTGTGACATTCTATCTCTGCAGCTCCTCTGGTAATGTAAGTCCAGCATCTCGGTCCATTTCTCCAGGTATACATTTTTTAAATCTCCTCCTTCCTTTTTTTCCTTCAATCGGAATGTCTAAGGCCACGTCCGCATAGGCAGGCGGCTTGCTTAGCACCTAGAGCCTAGCGAGTCACCTAGCGAGTAGCTTAGTAAAACGAATGTTCTCGAATTTTAGCGACCGGCCGCACTGCGCGCTTGGCGCCTAGATAGGTAGTAGATAGTCGCTTGGCGTGTATCCAGGTAAACCAACGTGTTGGTTTTTGCCACTAGGCGCGAGGCATTTTAGAAGAAAAAATTGGATGAAATATTATTAGACAGTTGTCAGAAACTATGGGAAGATGTAGCAATCTAAGTAGAAAAAGATGGTTAGTACTAAAAAGTGATTTATTTATGATGAGATTTTTTTTTACATTGAGAAGTTAATTGTGGTTATGAATTTTCGTGATTTGTTTTTGGGATGTTATGCCATGTTGCAGCTCATCTGCCATGATTATAGTGGTGATGGACACTCTAACGCTGTCCGAAACTTTGGCTAAAGGAGGTAGCGTAACACGGCATAACACCCCAAAAACAAATATCGAAAATACTTTTGGCCGTGAAAATCTAAAGACGTACATGGTTATGAATATTTTAAAAATGAATTTTCTGTAAGTAGCAGTTTTAGAACTAATTTTGAAAGTGACATCTCGTCAACGTGCCGACAAGCAAATGACCAAGGCACCTAGCGACCCACCACGCAAACCACCTTCAGTGCGGCCACCATGTATCCTAGCAAGTAGCCAGAGTGCAAGCCACTAGGCTCTAGGCGCTAAGCCAGCCACCTGCCTGTGCGTTCGTAGCCTAAGTCTTCGCATTTTTTTGTTGCGTAGCAAATAGCCTTTTCCACGGTTGCGTTGATTTTGAAGAAAATTTTTAAGAGCTTTAATTTTTATTACACGCTTTTCCAATGATAGCCCAGATTCTTGTATACACTTTTTGACTGATTAACTTCTTCTAGAACTTCACACCAAAAGGGAAGATCGCATAGAAAACTGAATTCACACAAAGCTGGTTTGAGTGTTAGCTCGACGTTTTCTTTAAGGGTGGTGGGATCACACATCTCTTCGAGTGTTAGTACAAGCTTCTCAAAATTATCCTTCAGTGGTTTAACAGCGTCGTGATGAGCACTCTATCTTGTGTTATCTACTCTATCTATCGTTTATCGGACACGCCTACATTTTTCATTAATATTTCCCACCGCGCTCGATGTTACGCGCGGTATAAGATCAGACAATTTAGGAGGCGGGTATGGGTACCGCCGCCCCGGGAAACATTTATTGGACAACCAACACCCCTGCCACAGGTCACCCCAAGTGGTTCGCTACGTTTGGTGACTTAGCATTGGTCCCCTTTTTCATGGGATGAGGTTTGTCTAGGTCTTAGTGACGGATACGTTTGCCCAACCACTGCGTGGCGGGCTGGATCGGAGGAGACTGATTGAGGGAGGCCTTTTGACCTCTCCAGCCGTATTCTCCCGACCCTTCGCCTTGCACCGCAGTGTGAGGAATAGATTCATGCATCCGTCACTCCTGGCCACACTGACCCCCAGATTCCTACCCACCCCTCATACCTTTTTCCTTCCCATATCTTCTTCTCCCTCCTTTCCCTTAAAAAATCCTCCGCACAGCATCCTCAAAGATGACATAGGCCCCTAGGGAAATTGTTTTCCTCGGTACCTCCTGTGTGGAGCTAATGTAAAAAAAAAAAAAGACCAAGCGCAACATGAATTCAATATTTTAGGGAATTAGAAATTATATTCGAAAAAAAGAAAATATAGTTGCAATGCGTTTCAAAATATGATATTAGTATGTAATTAGCTAGGTACAAGAGTAGGTAGTTATTTATTGATACTCATATGTCTTAACAGAGGGAGATTTTGTACGCATTCTTTGGCTATACGAGTGAGTCACCCCTTGGTGCTTGGTACCCGGGGCGGCCCGCCCCCTCCGCCCCCCCCTTACGCCGCCACTGGCTGGCAAATCATTCCACAGCCAAGCTGTTGAACACAAGAACGAGTTGAAGTAACGACCTGTTCTCATGTGACAAATGGCAACCGTGTACAAATGTTGGGCACGCGTTTGGCGTGTTTCCCGACTATGCACCGGTGCCGAAGGGATCAATGACGCTAATTCCTCGGAGCATCTTCCATTGTAATACCGGTGATCTGCAGGTCGTGCTCGAATTTTGACCTATTTATGATTCTCTTGGTTTGCTTTGCCATTTTGTTGTAAGCTGTTCTGTCTTCGGGTGTTCTAGATGTGTTGTAATTAGTGTCCGACCGAACTTTCAGTTTCGGTTTCGGCCTAGTTTCGACCAAAAACCGAGTTTCGGCTTAGTTTCGGTTTCGGCCGCCATCCAGCCGAAACTACGGCCAAAACCGAAACTAAATTTGGGCGGTTTCGTTCTGCGATCGGACATTTTCGGTGCATTGAACTGCGAGCCACGAAGTGTCAGGACTTTTTTATTTATTTATTTGTAAGAAACAAACAGCTTTTACATAATTACAGTGATAATATACAGTATAAAGTGAACTAAAGTCAAGCCACAGAAGTTTCTTATGCTAAAGTTAATTGGGAAAGAAGTTTTATTATCTTAAAATTAATTTTGGGTTATAAGAAGGGTAGAGGAAGAGGAATATAGGAAAAGGATAGGAGATGCTCCTGATACATTCAATACTCTGGTATTAATGATCGATCGTACGCGTTACTTCATATCGGTATTTCTGTTATTACTAAAAATGTCAATTCTGTGAAATTTTGTATTATATTGTGCACATGATCGAGGAATTGGGGAATTTATTCTAATATTTGTTCTACACGCGGGCAAATAAAATAAATCGGTTTGTGGGGTTGATCTTGATGGAATTTGAAAATTTATTAAATTGGTGAGCTCTGGTGAATCCAGGCCATTATTTAGAATTTTAAAAAATAGGATTTGATCGAAAATTAGACGCCGTGTTTGGAGGGAGTTGAAATTTACCAAATCCATTAAATTTCACAATTATTGTGAAATTTAATGGATTCAGTATAATTTGAGAAGTATAAGTTAAATTTATAATTATTTATGTGTTTAAAAAATTGTGTTTGAATTCTTTCTATTCTTTCAATATGGGCTTGGTAAAAAGGAGTCCAGGGTCGGTGTACATGTGCAGTAGTGTGATCACAAGAAATCAATGTTGGAATTTTTTGGGGGGACCCCCTTAAAAGTTGCCAATGGGTTAAGAAATGAGATTGGTGAAATTTCAGCTCAATTGGATAAGGTTAACCCGTGCCTCATCAAGGTTGAAGTTTTAACTTTCTATAAAAATGTTTTTTTTTTATAAAATACCTAACAATATTGCAAGATTTAATTACGTATGCTGTCCAGATTTTGCTTTATTTATTTTCTCAATTGGTACATAAAAAAGGGTGTAGGTAAAACCGTTTTCTAAGTAAATACTGCACAATCCAAATTGAAAATGATGGATTTAGGAGAAAAGTAAAGCTAAAAGGTATAAAAAATAAGAAGAAATAATGTTCAAAATTTTATTATTTAAAATATAAAAAAGAAAGCATTATTAAAGAAAGAAGTTATTATTATTATTATTTACATTTACAATTAATTATCAGATTAAGGTGGTAATGGCTTAGATAACTTTGCTTTTGAAGAGTCAGGAAAAATTTTTCGACATTCCGATACAACTTGTAACAGAAACTGTTGTTGTTCTTCGTCTTTTGTCAAACGGGAATTGAAGTCTTGGATTAATTTTACCCCTCTTTCAGTTGTGTCATTGACAACCTTGAAACCGTTCACTATTTTTTTTGCTTTTAAATAATGTGCATTTTCGCACCATATATCAGGATCCGTATTTAAAAATTCTGTATCAATTTCAAATGTTTTGAAAAAATTTAGAGTTTGATGAGAATCAAAAAAATCAATATCTTTGTCCAATAAATTATCCACTTAATGGAGACTGATTTTGCTTTCACATCCCAATCATCACATGTTTTTTCTTCAATTGTAATTAATTGTAGACTTTTTACAGCCATGTTTGTTTTGACACTTTTTTCTAAATTTTCATCGAAGAAAGAAAATGCGACTTGCTCAGAATTGAGGTACCGTAGATGATTTATCATTTTAGACAGTGCCTTGTCTGCAAGTTCTTTATCGATTTCTCTATATTTTACAAGAGATTTTAAAAATTGTAGGTCTTGGTTGGGGGCTAAAGTGGGTTTGGGGGCGTTAAACCATGCTTTTACATAAATGTTTATTAAAAATAAACAAATGTCAGTGATAGCTTTTTTTTCTAAATTTGTTATTGTAAATTGATGCCTGAAAAGATATATTTTGATACAATAAATGGCCTTTGCCATCCATCTAGCGTGATGAATGGCACCAGGTACTTTGAAAAAAAAAGTCTTTTGGGGAAGTACGTCCTCGTCCTAATACAATTAACGAAAGTTGAATTAACTCTGTGTAATCATCCCTTGGCTGTTGGTTTTTTAATTGTTCTGTAAGAAAAATTTGATATTTCATCTGAATTCCCTACTTTATGTCTAATATTTTTATCTTCAATAGCAGTTTTGAATTTTATCTTGTCTAGCTTCGACCATCCAGTCTGAAACTTTTAAAAAATATTTGAGTGGGGTCCAGTAGTTGTGCTCATTTTTAAATCAAAAACTGATTTGAGAATAATTTCTAAAATATGGTGGCGACATGCTAAATAAAGAAGATTTTTCTCTAATAATTGTATGGAAAGGAAGGAGAGGAGAGTTCTGGGAAGGAAAAGGGATTAAGGGGTGGGTAGGAATCTGGGGTTCAGTGTGTCCTGGTCATCCTCCTCCAAGACCTAGACAAACCCCACCCCATGAACCCGGGCACCCCTGCTAAATCACCAAACGTAGCGAACCACTTGGGGTGATCTATGGCAGAGGGGTTGGTTATCCAATAAAGTCTCCCGGGGCGGCGATCCCATTCCCGCCTCCCAAATTATTTTGTCCTTAAGATGAAATAGTATTTTTTGTTTAACGTACCTAAAGAAATTCGGTTTAAAAAAAGTAATTTTGTTTTCTACCTTTTATCTTATGTTAGGGAACGTACCCATACTACGTGACACGTTTAGGGGGGGGGGGGGGTCTTCAAAATGTCACGCTCCATACAAATGTGCGGCGGGTTGCTTAGGATTTTGGTCACCAAGGGGGGGGGGGGGGGGGGGGGTTAAAAATTGCAAAAAGTTGGTCACGTAGTACGGGTACGTTCCCTTATTTGTTAATAATGTTCAAATAGGTAATACCTACTATTTATTTTTTTTAATATTATTTACGAAGCTACTTACGGTTACGATTTCAAAAAGCATAAATAATTTATTTGAAATAAGGGAACGTACCCAAACTACGTGACCAACTTTTTGCAATTTTTAACCCCCCCCCCCCCCCCCCGGTGACCAAAATCCTAAGGAACCCGCCGCTCATTTGTATGGAGCGTGACCTTTTGAAGACCCCCCCCCCCCCCCCAAAAGTGTCACGTAGTATGGGTACGTTCCCTAAGGAGTAATAATTATGTAATGTTT